>CM053573.1:64712583-64785536 GCA_028646485.1 Cryptoprocta ferox
GAACCCACGAACTGTGAGATCATGACCTGAGCCGAAGTCGGACGCTCAACCGACTGAGCCACTCAGGCGCCCCAGCCCTCTGACTCTTGACCTCCGTCTTCCTTAGCTTGGAAATCCAGGATAGTAAGAAGTTTGCAACTGGCCATAGGGAACCAGGCCCTAGATTTTTCCAGACCCTACACTCTTCCAAACCTCTGGGCCTCAGGGAATAGGAAATATTCAAAGAGCTCAGATTGTAGCTGAGGTGGAAATGGCTGATAATAGCCCAATCTGCCACTCTCCCAGGTGTTGACATTTGAATTTTAATGGAGGCGGTTAAAGCCTTCAGAGCTGAAGGAGTGACTAATACATTCTTTTAGTTGCTACTGGAGGTATTAGAGAGACCCTTTGCTGCCCAGGGCTTTTCAGTGCAGTCCAGTCAATGCTAGATCACACCTGATGGGCAGCTGCTGACCCTGTGGACTCTAATGCCCACATTCCATGCTCTATCTTGGTTCCTGTTCTTGATTTTCTTGCTTTCTTGCACTTTACCCTAAAAGTCTGGAAACATCCCTATGCGTCATTTATTCTTTCAACACACGTAAACCAATTCTCCATTTCAAGCAGACAACTATGCTGGGCACAGTTGAGTGGGAGTAGCTCAAGTCATGTGCCAGCAAGATAGTACCCTCAAGAGGTCAAAGGTGAGGGAATCACAGAGTTGCACAGCAGGGCCACATCAGCAAAGAGCATGTCATACAGCTTATGCCAGGTGCTTCTTGAACACTCCAAACAAGAAGAGAACATCCCTATAGGCTGGGGGAGCAAGAAAGGCTTTTGGGAGGGGTGAGAAGGACCTTAAGTATGCATAGAAGTTGGATATACAAAGACTGGATGGAGTTCTGAGGATTCAAAGCGTTCCTCCAGTCACAAAAGATCATCTATTGTATGATCCTATTTATACAGGATGTCCAAAAGAAGCAAATCTAGTGAGACAGAAGAGTAGATCAGTGAGTGGTTGCCTAGAGCTGGGGGCTTGGGGAGAGGGGGGACCACTGCTAATGAGTACAGTGGGGTGGAGAAAGCTGTCCTAAGATTGTGATGATGATTCTAAAACTCTGTAAAGATACTAAAAACCATTGCATTACACACATTAAATGGCTGAACTTGATGGAATGCAAATTACATCTCAATAAAACAGTTAAAAAGGGGGGGGGGAGTGAAGTCCAGAGAGACCATTCCTTCAGTAATCCTGCTTTACAGTAGAAGGAATATCCTAGCTTTAAGTTTTTAGATTTTTTCCTATGTGATGGTAACTTTTTTTTTCTTTTGAAAGTCCATTTTTAAGGTAAAAAAATTTCAAGGACCCCAATTTTACTTAAGAAAATACATAATGGGAAAAGGTATAAATTTAGTAACTGATTTAAGTGAATTAATCCTTTATTAATCACAATAGCATCCACATGTAAGAAAAATAGTTCTGTATCTGTAAGGGAAACATGTTTATTATGCCTACTGACAGGGTTTAGTGGCCCTCTTTTAAGATCTCCTCAGTTCTTCGTTGTCCTCAGCCCACAGGTTTAGAATTCTGATCCATGCTCTACCAGGGTGTTTTTGGATCATCTTCACCGTTAGGTGAGTGCTAATGGATTGGGACACATTTGCAAAAAATGTGGTACAACCTTCACCCACTGATGTTTCTGTCTCTTCAAGTTCTCAGCCAAAATGGCGCCCTTTCTTTTCCCAAACCAATGGGCCTTTCTGAGAACAGATCCAGCAAAGAAGATAGCCAGAGCCATGCCGGTTGGCAGACACTTGTCTCTAGCAAATGTAATTAAAGGCAGCAGCAAGTAAGTGCCTATTAATTTTTCATTAGAAAAGTCAAAGGCAACATTCTTGGAAGGCAGCATCATTGAACTTGAGCTTTGGTAGTTAAAGCCAGGCTTTCCCTCACTGTGTATATACCCTTTCCTATGAGTACACACACACACACACACACACACACACACAGAGTGAGTCCACAACTGCTTTATTGAATCTAAGAGACAAAGCATCAGAGGCAAGTACCCCTACACCCTACAGACGTCATTTTGTCCCATCTGTCTTAAATTATCCCAACGGCTATCTGCACACATAACTGACTATGTATATGAACCTTATACAATATAATGATATCCCTCTAAACTGTGTTTACATTCCACTTTTATAGTTTGAACCTTTTTTAGATGCCTTTGGGAAGATTACTCTTCAGAACTCTCTTTGGCAAATCCTTTTGTAAAGAGAGTACACTGCTTACTCCCTGATGTGTTTGTTTTGTAAGCCAGGAGCAATGTCGCAAGGGAAGAAGAGAGGAGCTGGGGACTGGGTGTGAGCCCCCCATCTGGCCCTAACAGCTTCTCGCTATTGGTTGGTAGAGCCAATTCAACTAGGGAAGAGCTCTAAGCTTGGAGTCAGAAAACCTGGGAGGTTCTACACCAGTTCAACTGATTTCTAGCTGTATAATGTCCCACAGTGACTTCACCTCTCTGAACTGCAGACCACAGCCAGCAAGAATAACAATGCTTTCCTATCTCTCTTGATGACTTGTTATAAGGATTAGGACAATGATGTGAAATTCCTTTTCAAATTATTCACCCGTATGTAAACTTGGAGTCATTCTTAATTATAGACAATTCATAAATTTATTGTTAATAAATCGAGATGTTCATTTTAGAGGTAAGCATGGAATGAGGTACATTTCTAGGTCTCAGGTTCTTGCATACATTTATGGATGACTGCAATAAATATTTTTATGTCTGTGCTCAGTGTGTACCAGCTCCTCTACTAGTCTGGAAGATCTGCTCTTTCATCTCTGCTGTGTTCAAAGCAGGGCCCCCAGGGCCATGCAGATGAGGTCTCTGTTCTCAAAAGACATTCCCCCTTTCAGGATTCTGACAGACAGCAGCCTGTCTGCCAGGCAGACCTGTGCCCTCCTGCAGGCGTGGGTGGTGATCACAGTGGCCTGTGAGGAGCTTGAGTGGTGCCGAGTGCTTTTTCTCTTCTCAGTGGCCACTCTGTTTGGCCTTCAGTATTGTCCAGTCTCTGTGTCGCTGACTTTGGATCTGTGATTGGGGATGGCATGGCAAGCCAAGCTGAGTTGGAAATCTTGCCGGGGCTGGCTGACCTTCCCCAAGCTGGGATAATCTCTCTGCCTGGCAACAGGCAGAGGCACCAAGGGACAGTGACAGATTGCGAAATCCTGGGGTTGGGCTTTCTAGAATTACTTAAAGAGAGAAAATAGTAACAATATCTTGCATTTGTATAGTGCTTTTAAAAAGACTGAAAGCAGCCTTGAAAAGCTATTCAAGGAGAAGGCAGCTTTGGAATTGTCTGGTAAAGAATGAACCAGGTGGGTAAGAAACGTATTGTCTTATTCTTAACTACTCAATAACATTGAAAGTGTTAGGAGAAACCTCCCCCACCCCACAGACACACAGATGGGGAGGCAGAGGAAGAAGTAGAGTGACTTGATCAATATCACACAGCATTTGGGGCAGAGTTTGACCCAACCTTCTTGAGTTTTTTTTGTTAACCCAAAGCAGAGAGAGGATGAAGTTGAATGCCCTAACAGTTGGCTTTGTTTGAAATCTGTGGACAACTCTAACTGAGTCAGACATTCTACCTGGTCCTCTGGGGGCATACAGGAGTATGCCCTTTGGCATTGGTCGGAAAGCAAAGAAGAAGGATAGAGATGGGGCCTGAGAAGAATTGTTATCTTCTTGCAAGGTACTACCTGATGTGAGGTCACTAAAGATCTTCAAGCAAGGCAGGACCAGACCCAACAGACAAGGATGGATGGAGCTGCTTCTGTTGCCTAGGAGTTTCAGTGGTGTTTGAAGAAGGGGTGAGCAAACTCTGGCCAGTGGGCCAAATGTGCCCATTGCCTGTTTTTATAAATAAAGTTTTGGGGCGCCTGGCTGGCTTAGTAGGTAGAGCATGAGACTCTTTGATCTTGGGGGTTGTAAGTTTGAGCCCCACGTTGGATATAGAGATTCCTTAAAAATAAAATCTTAAAATAAATAAAGTTTCATTGAAATATAGCCACAGTCATTTATTTATTGTCTCAGCCTGCTTTTACACTACATGACAGAGTTGAGTGGTTATGATAGAGATCAGAGGGACCACAAAGCCTAAAATCTTTACTGCTTGATTCTATCATTAAAAATTTGCCAACCTCTCCCACACGCCATACACACAAAAAATTAACGCAAAATTTAGTATAGACCTAGACGTAAAACCTAAAACTATAAGAACAGTACAGAGGAAAAAATATTAAATATTTGTGACTTTGGGCTACAAAAATTTCTTTGATATAATACCAAAAATAAAAATCATTATTTTTCAGATTATTCAAAAATATCTTGATAAATTAGACTTCATTAAAATTAAGAACTTTCAAAAGACATTATTAAATGAATGCAAAGATAAGCCACAGACTGGAGGAAATTATTTACAGATCACATTTCTGATAAAAGATCTGTATTCAGTATCTATAAAGAACTGTAACTCAATCATGAGAAAACAATCCAATAAAAACGTGCAAAAGATTTGAACAGACACTTCACCAAAAATGGGTGAAAATCTATAGATAATGCAGAAGGACATGAAAAGATGCTCATTATCATTAGTCGTCAGGGCAAAGCAAATTAAAATCACAACAAGAAAGCACTACACATCTGTTAGAATGGCTAAAATTCAAGCGGGACCATACCAAGTGTTGGACAGGATACGGAGCAACTGGAACTCTCACACACTGCTCATGGGGATGTGAAGTGGTGCAACCACTGGGAAACAAACTGGCAGTTGTTAAAAAGCTGAGCATACACATACCATATCATCGTCAATTTCACTCCTAGGTATTTACCCAAGAAACATGAAAGCATATAGGCATAGGTCTGCACAAAGTCCTGTACACTAATATTTATAGCAAGTTTATTCATAATTAGAAACAACCCAAATACCCATCAACAGTTGAATAGATAATTTGGCATATCCATGTAGTGGCAATACTACTCAACAATTAAAAGGGATGAACCGTTGTTACATTCAACAACATGAATAAACCTCAAAATGATTCTAATTATCCTGAGTGGGAAAAGCCAGACAAAAGATAGTATATACTATATTATTCCATTTATAGAAAAATTCTAGCAAATGCAAACTAATCTATAGTGATAGAAAGCAGTTCAGGGGCATCTGGGTGACTCAGTCAGTTGAGCGTTCAACTTTGACCTAGGTCATGAACTCGTGGTTCCTGAGTTCGAGTCCCACATCTCACTCTGTGCTGACAGCTCAAAGCCTGGAGCCTGTTTCAGATTCCGTGTCTCCCTCTCTCTCTGCCCTTCCCCCACTCGCGCTCTGTCTGTCTGTCTGTCTGTCTCTCTCTCTCTCAAAAATAAACAAACATTTAAAAATGTTAAAAAAAAAAAAAAAGAAAGAAAGAAAGAAAGCAGATCAGTGGCTGCCTGGGAATGGCAAGGGGGTGAAGAGTAGGAGGGACTGACTGAAAAGAAACACAAGGAAACTTTAGGGAGTAATGGATATTCATTGTCTTGATTGTGTTGATAGTTTCACAGGTGTGTGTGTGTGTGTGTGTGTGTGTACATATATATGTCAAAACATACTTTATTTAAATATATGCAGTTTAGCGGCACCTGGGTGGCTCAGTTGGTTAAGAGCCTGACTTTATCTCAGGTCATAATCTTGCGGTTTGCCGACAGCTCAGAGCCTAGAGCATACTTCGGATTCTGTGTCTTCCTCTCTCTCTGCCCCTCTCCCGAATCACACTCTGTCTCTGTCTCTCTCAAAAATAAATACACATTAAAAAAATTAAAAAATATATATGCAGTTCATTTTATGTCAATATACTAGCTATTTTAATAAATTATTTATAGCTAATAGCTATTTATAGCTAATAAAGCTATTTTTTAAATTGAGGTATAATTGACATAGAACACTATATATAAAACTTTTTTTAAAAAAAGAAAGGAGGCGTGCTTGGGTAGCTCAGTCAGTTAAGTGTCTGACTCTTGGTTTCGGCTCAAGTCATGATCTTGAGGTTTGTGAGTTCGAGCCCTGCATCAGGATCTGTGCTGACAGTGAGAAGGCTGCTTGGGTGTCTCTCTTTCTCCCTCTGCCCCTCCCCTGCTTGCACTCTCTCTCAAAATAAATAAACTTTAAAAATTATTTTAAAAAATAAAATAAAAAGAAGGGGGAAGAAAACCTAAGGTTGTTCTTTCTTTCTTTAACTGCTCTGTGTAGTTTGAAGCAACCAGCCTACTCCCCAGGTTTTGTATTCTTTATTCTCACCACAATAGTTTATCTCAGCAGTGGCTCTGTCCTCCAAAGCCTTACCTTCATCAAAGGTGATCACAGAGGTTAACTGTATTGCCATTGTGTGATATAAACTACCAGAATGCTATCTCCTAATGTTAATGGGATCATTGTTGCCTTCAAATCCAACTAGGTCAGGTATCCAATCTCAGAGAACAGCATCCTCTCTAAATAGAGCAGAAAGGAATGTATTAAAAGATGCTGGAGACAAGTTCAAGGAGGAAGGTCTCAGTCGTTTCTGCATATAGGAGTTACCTCAGTACATGGGGAATGATCTAACTGTAGAATAATCAAATCTACATTAGAGATGTAGCATTTTCATGGCATTTAGCCCCGAACATATCATAATTTCCCAAATCTTCTTCTTGTGAAACTGCTGACAAAACTCAACTTAGAACAAGGGATAGATGGCTTATTCCAGGGATAATGTCATGGGGTAGGGAAAGGACAAGGTGAATGTGGAATGCCTCATTGGGCTAGAAAGCAAAGATGCCCTTCAAGATTAATGGGGACATGTCAAAAAAAAACACAGGACACTGCATATCTATTAGAACAAAACAAAAATCTGTCAAGGCCCCAAGGGGTGATTCCATGCCCACTCCAGTATGGTTCAGGGCCCCAGCTGCCCAGTGTGCAGTGAGATACCTCTGAGGACCTGGATATGAAGCAGAGACATATTATCAACCTCCCTGAGAGATGTTTGAGAAAGCCACCCAGAAAGTATGCTGGTAGAAATCAAGAGCCTTGGCTTCTAGTCGGTTCTTCTGTTGATCTGTTTTGTACCTGTCCACAAGGGCAGGCCTTTTCCTCTTTGAGCTTCTATGTCCTTGTGTGTTCATTTGGGAGGTGGGAGGGGGACCCTAGTGTCTTCCAACTGGGTTTCCTGGAACCCTAGGGTTACTTGTATTGCCTTTGGATATAGCAAGGGGGACCAGGATTGGGGGGCGAGCTCTGCCTAGAACAGTCCTTTCATCTGTTTTATGTATAGTAGATATAAATTCTGAGTTGACAAACTCAGAAGGTGCAGATAAACTCAATTCCCTTATCTAAATTTCTAAATTTATCTCTGACTCCCAGGACCCATTCCCAGAAGGCGGATGAAATTTTCACCCCAAATATTCTTGGAATTCTCCTCTCAGATAGTGGCTCACTTCTGGGACATGAGTGTCCACTCACAAGTCATGTCTCTGTCCATGTCCCCTGTGGGTCCAGCTATCCCTGCTGATTCTGTGTCATCCCTGTGACATGAGTGCCTTTGGAAGCTGACCAATGTCCCCTCTCTGCCTTTATTTTCCTCATCTCACAGACCCTTCTCTAGCCCATCTCCCATCCCAGGAAAACCCTTTGGAGTCTGGAGAGAATTTCCTCTTGTGTTTTTTTTAAAGACATTCAGTCAGTCCATGCCAGTGAGTTCCTGTTACAGGTTGAATTGTGTACCCTCCTCCAAAAGGATATGTTGGAGTCCTAACCCCCAATACCTCAGAATGTGACCTTATTTGGGGATAGGGTCCTTACAAAGATAATCAAGTTAAAATGAGGTCATTCAGGTGAGTCCTAAACCAATATGATCGGCATCCTTACAAAAAGGGGAAATTTGGATACAAGCAGGCATAGAAGGAAGATGACAGGAAGACACATGGAGAAAATGGCCATCTGCAGGCCCAGACAAGAGGCTGGGAGCTAATAGATCCTGCCCAGCCCCTAGACAGAACAGCACTGAGACACCGTGACCTCAGACTTCCAGCCTCAGGACTGGGAGAAATCAACTTTTGTTGTGCCAGCCACTCAGTGGACGGTATTTTGTTACAAATCAACTTCTGTTGTTCCAGCCACTCAGTGGATGGTATTTTGTTACAAGCCTTAGCACACAAATGCAGATTCCTTCCCCCCTCTCTTTTTTTAAAGATTTTATGTTTTATAATTTTTTTAAATGTTTTTATTATTGATTTATTGAGAGAGAACAAGTGGAGAAAGGGCAGAAAGAGGGAGGGAGAGAATCCCAAGTAGGCTCCTGTCTGCACAGAGCCTGATGCGGGGCTCGATCCCATGAACTGTGAGATCATGACCTAAGCCAAAATCAAGAGTCGGATGCTCAATGAACTGAGGCACCCCTAAAAGATTTTATTTTTAAGTAACCTCTACACCCAATATGGGGCTTGAACTTAAAACCCCAAGCTCACGGGTCCCCGAGATCACCAGTTGCATGCTCTATCGACTGAGCCAGCAGGCACCCTCTCTTTTACCTCCCTTGGAAACCCTTTAAGTTCAAAGTGCTGCCAGTTCTCCTAACATCTGCTTGAATGGGAGAAAGAGATAGGGAAAACACATAAGTAAAGATTTCCTAATTTCATTCAGCTACACAAACATAAGAGAGCAGAGAATCAGAGGCTAAAACAGCTTAAAAATCACTAGGCTGACTAGTTGATGACTGTTGTCATTGGGTGATGGGTCCATGGGGGTTCACTGTACTTTTCTCTCAACTTTTGTGGATATTTGAAAATTTCAATTGTAAACCATTAAAAAAGGAAGAGAGAGAGAGAGAGACAGAGAGAGAGAGAGAGAGAAAGCATCATGCACATCAGTGGGGCAAAAGATGACTAAGGTGCTTCTGATTCTAGAGTTCCATCATTGGAGCACCAGCCCCTCTCCTTGTCGCTACAGCCGGGCTCTGTCGACAACATCAAGAGCTACCCCTTCTCCACCCCCCCCACCCCCCCCGACTACTGCCACTGTCACCAGAGCCCACGCCCGACGTTTAGCCTGGAGACTTCCTTCCCCAGCCAGGCTTCAGCACTGAGGCCTTTGCAGCCGTGAGCAGCTGCAGCTGAGCAGAGCAAAAATGGCGGGCAGGTCCTCCCAGATCCCAAATACCCAGCAAACCTCCTCTCCACGTCCGCTGCAAAGCCAGGTCCTCTTGGATGGCTCCTTATTCCGGCTCCTCTCTCTCCTCTCAGGAGTTGTTTTCCCTGAATCCTGTTATCAACAGTTAAATGACCAAATAACCACTCAAATATCCCTAATACTCACTCACATTATCTTCAGCTACAATGGTTCTGGCCCAACACTCCCTTCATCAAAAGTTCTCCTTGACCCTCAACTCTGGGTCAGGCCAAAAGAACTCAGACATAATATTCTTTGTGGCATTTCCTTTATTATTATTTTTTAAATATTTATTTGAGAGAGAGAGGCAGGGGCAAAGGGAGAGAGAGAATCCCAAGCAGGCTCCATGCCGTCAGTGCAGAGCCTGATGAGGGCCTCTATCTCATGAACCCATGAGATCAGGACCTGAGCCAAAATAAAGAGTCAGACGCTTGACCAGCTGAGCCACCCGAGTGCCCAGGCATTTCCTTTATATGTGACTTCATTTTGTTATTATTTTTTGGAATAAACTCTCCCCGCAATGTGGGGCTTGAACTCATGACCCCAAAATCAAGAGTTGCATGCTCTATTGACTGAGCCAACCAGATGCCCTATTTGTGTTACTCTAACTTTTTAAATGTTTATTTATTTTTGAAAGAGCACAAGTTGGGGAGGAGTAGAGGGAGAGGGAGACACGGAATCTGAAGCAGGCTCCAGGCTCTGAGCTGTCAGCACAGAGCCTGACACGGGGCTTGAACCCACAAACAGTGAGATCATGACCTGAGCCGAAGTTGGACGCTTAACCAACTGAGCCACCCAGGTGTCCCTGTGGTATTTTAAAAGAGTCCATGATCCTGTTGGTGCCAGGGTTACATTACTCTTGGTGCTATGGTGAAGTAGCCAATAAATAGCAACCCAGTAGTTCTCAACTTCTTCATGTCCCATTTCAGGGGTCACCCTTTATTTCTTTTCTTTAGATTCCTCTTCTAAATTCACTTCTTCCTTTAGAGCCCACTAGTGTTGAAATTCCCACTGGCAAAACAAGAGAACGGAAATGAACTTCTCGTGGGACTGATTTAATGACATTTAAGAAACTGTTCTTTTACTTTAGGATTATGTTCCTCCTATTTTTTGGCCTTAAATTATCTTTTCTCTCAAGAAATGGTGGTATCAGTGTTTCACAGAATATCAGTCAGAGTTTAATTGCAGGCCTAGTGAATCACTCTAGCTATTTGAAGCAGAAAATAATTGAATACAGGGATTTAGGACTTTACAAAAATCACTGGAGGGGCTGGTGGAACAGAGGTAGGCTGGGCTCCTGGGAATGCCTTCCCAGAACTGGCCTGACCAGAGCTCTGCCGTCTCTGCCACAATCTAGAATCTGGGGAGTGGGGAGCCACTGCGCCATCCACCAGCTCCAGGACCCCACCACCTCGGCAGCAATCCAGGTGATCCACATCAGCAAATGGATGCTGTGTGTCTGCCCCTTGACACCACAAAGCTAGAGTCTGGGCCTTGGGTCTCTGCCACTGGGACCCCAGGAGACCCAAACGTCCCCATCACTGAGTTAGCCAGGAAAAACAGTGGCAGCAGCGAAAGCTCGTGCTTGGCCACACTCTGCCTTCCTAATCTCACACCAGCGTGTCTGCCAGGCAGAGGGAGGGTCCTGACTGACCTGCAGCTTCAAGCCCTGCTACAGGGATTGGGTTGGGGGGGATGATGCTACTTGGAGCAGTCTGCAATATCTGTCACAGATGGTAGCTTGTTTTGTTTTAATTGGCAATTCTGTGGCTGAACCACAGAAATCCAAAATCCCCCTTGGGAGTGAGGAGGGTCAGTCCTCTAGAGCAGCCCCATCAAGGACAGAAATTAAACTATTTAGATTCACACCCAATAATCCAATAAACATAGGAAGAGGTGCCTTCCCCACTAGTCATCAAGAGAATGCACATTAAAATCACAGTTAAATCATGATTAAAATCACCACTACATACCCATTAGAATGACTAAAACAAGAAAGTGAAAATACAAGTGTGTACAAACACTTTGGAAAACTATGTAACAGTACCTACTAAAATTGCAAGTCTGGTGACCTCTGACCCAGTAATTCCATCCTAAACCCATCAAATGAAAACAGGTATAAGAATGTGCATGGCAGGGGTACCTGGGTGACTCAGTTGGTTAAGCGTCCAACTTCAGTTCGGGTCATGATCTCATGGTTTATGGGTTCAAGCCCCGTGTTGGGCTCTGTGCTGACAGCTAAGAACCTGGAGCCTACTTCAGATTCTGTCTCCATGGCTGTCTGCCCCTCCCCTACTCATGTACTGTCTCTCTCTCTCAAATATAAATAAACATTAAAAAAGTTTTTGTTAATAAAAAAAAAAGAATGTGCCTGGCAGTGCTATTTTTATGAGCCCCAAACCGAAGACAACCCAAAGGTCCATTATCAGTGGATTAATAAATAAACCGGGGTATGTTCATACAATGGAACCCTACAGAGCAATGAGAACTGACAAACGACAATCACATTCAACAACACGAGTGAATATCACACACAATGCTGAGCCAAAGAAGACAGACACAAAAGAGGGCATACTATTTGTTTTTATTTAAATAAAATACGAAAGCAGGATCTTAGAAGTTAGATGCATCGTGGGTCCCCCAGAGGGTGGATAGGCATCCGAAGGGAACATGGAATGAGTGGGTTTCTGAGGTGTCAATCATGTTTTGTTTCTTGATCGGGATGCTGATTACACATGTGCGTTGTGAATTTTTGTCTTGCTGTATGTACGCTAATGATACCTGCACTTCTTAATGTTTTTGGTTTTTAGTTTTGTATTTTAAGTAGGCTCTGTACCCAGCGTGGGCCTTGAAGTTACCACTCTGAGATCAAGAGTCACATACATGCTCTACCGACTGAGCCAGCCAGGCGCCCCTCGTGCACTTTTTAATGTGTATATATGCTTCCATAAAATCTACAAAACAAAACAGACTACCTTTCACTCTCTTTCTCTAAGCCCCCTCCCATCCTGATAACCGTGATGGTTCCCGTTGATGGAGTACCTACCACCTGTCAAGCACTGCACACGTATACTGCTGATTCTCACCGCCTCTGTGCAAGGTGGAAGGACATTCTGTGGATGGGGGACCAGAGGTGAAGAGAAGATAAGCAGCCTGTCCAAAGTCATCCAGCGGACAAGTGGTTGAGCCACAAGTCGACCCCATGACTCTATAACATGTGCCCTTCCAGCACAGCCCGGTCTTCTCTGCAGTGCTCAGTCTCTTCATCTGGTGTGCAGCCTGGCTGGGTATGTGGTCCTTTGCTGAGGATCCGGCCGCTGCCTCCCCATCCCCTGCCTTCTGCTCTCTTCCTTGAGCCCCAGTAGGTTCCGGTGAACAGCTGCCCCCATTGCCAAGCACACAGAGGGCAACATGTTGCTCCTTGAGGATAGGCCTGAGGGAGCCACAGTCACTGTCACCACACGTAGATGGTCTAGCATTCCGGTGCATGTCCTTAACCTTGTGCCAGCCTCTCCTGGGAATGGTCTGGTCTGTGTTCAGGAATCTGCCAAGCCAGCCTGCACAGGAGCAGGGCTGGCAGATTCGCACCCAGGGCCAGTTACCCCGTGGTAACCTGCACCACTCAAGCATCTGTGAGTAGAGTGGGCTGAGAGCCAGCAGTGGCCAGAGCCCTTGGATACTCTCCAACCTCAGGCCCCGGCTGGCTCACCGTGGATGTTCCCTCCTGATCTGTTTCCCACAGGCCTTGGGAATGCCATGAATGGAGTGCTCCCTGAGGGCAAGCACTGTCTCATTCTTCCACACTCCTGCACTGGTGGTCAGTGCCCGGCATCTGTGGAGTGGAAGGAAGTGCCAAGTTCTGACAGATGTGATTAAGAAAGATGCAGTGTCTCTGCCTGCAAGTAGTTTACATAGTTTACAGCCTTGGTGGTGACAGCGACTAATATTCATGAAGCACTCGCCGTTGGTTGTTCTTGTCTCTTTTTGGGCACTGTCTCATTGAGCCTTAAGAGAATTCTTTGAGGTAGGAACTCTATGATTCCCATTTTGTAGGTGAGGGGACTGAGGCTCAGAAGTGAGTGAGCTGTGTGGTATGTGGTCTACACTTCCCCTCCCCCTCACATGCATGCTCCTGTGTAATTTCCTACCATGTGAGTGTGGGCTGCACTTACTGCCCATTTCTAATGCATAAAATAGGGCACAAGGAATGGAAGGCTGCTTCTGAGATTGAGTTACAGAAAGACCGTGGTCTCTATCTTGGGTTGCTGTCTCTCCCTGTCTTGGATCACTCATCCAGGGGAAGCCAGCTGCTGGCCACAGGCCGTCCTCACGTGTGGAGGTGTGCGGAGGTCCATGGAAGTGAACTTACAAGCAGCTCCGACCCCAGGTCAGCCTTGAGATGACCATGGCCTCGGATGACATCTTGACAGCAACCTCAAGAGAGGCCCCAAGCCAGAATCGCTCAGCATAGCAGCTCTCATGTCTTTGATCCACAGAACTGTGAGATACCAAATTTTATTGTTTTAAGCAGGCAAATGCTGGGGCAATTTGTTATACAGCAATAGATAGCTAATCCACTTGTCAATATTCAAATAGCCTGTCTGTGATAGGACTGGAGTTTGCCCCAAGTTTGTCTGAGTCCAGCCTCCATGCCCTTAACCACTCCCTGTGCTGTTTCCTTGAATCATGGGAGGAGCACAAACAATGCTTGAGCTGAACTGAGATTTCCTGGAATTGATGATGAAGCTGAGAGCTAGTGCCCTCGGGCAAGATTCTCAACCTTTCTGTACCTCAGTTCTTGCATATATAAAATGGGGATGATAATAATGCCCAATTTCATAGAGTTGTTGTGAGGATTAAACAGGTTTATACAAGTAAAGCTCTTAGAACATAGTGAACACTCATCAAGAGTTAACCATTATTAGTATTAGAGTAAATAACATATGTAAATATTAAATAAAATAATATTTGGCTCAGCCCAAGCTCTTCTGAAAAAAATCAGTGTTCTCATTTGCAAAGTGGAGAGAACAACATTGTGATTTCTTGTTGTCAGAATTAGGTGAACTAGCACAGTCCCTGGAACATACTAGATGCTTAATAAATGTCACCCACAGTTGGAGTGCCTGGGTGTCTCAGTTGGTTGAGTATTCAACTCTTGATTTTAGTTCAGGTCATGATCTCATGGATTATGAGATCTAGCCCTGTGTTGGGCTCGGCACTGATAGAGCAGAGCCTGCTTGGGATTCTCTCTCTCTCTCTCTCTCTCTCTCTCTCTCTCTCTCTCTCTCCCCCTCTCCCTGCCCCTCCCCTGCGCTCGCTCTCTCTCTCTCTCAAAATAAATAAACATTTTTAAAAATGTCACCCACAGTTTGATTATATTGACTAATATTCTTTTTTTGATTGTTTAATGTTTATTTATTTTTGAGAGAGAGAGACAGATAGAGCTTGAGTGGGGGAGGGGCAGAGAGCGAAGGAGACACAGAATCTGAAGCAGGCTCCAGGCTCTGAGCTGCCAGCACAGAGCCTGATGCAGGGCTTGAACTCATGAATTATGAGATCATGCTCTGAGCTGAAGTCAGACACCTAACCCACTGAGCCACCCAGGTGCGCCTATATTGACTAATATAGAGCAGCACATCACATGGTAGATGTCTGACCAGTAAGCGCTGTTGCAGTCCAACCCTTTTTAGCCCTACTCACCTGAGATAGGTCACACTCCCTTGCTCTGGGGTGTGAGAGCTGGCTGAAGGGGGAGGGCAGGGTGAGAGTGGGGTAGAGAGCATGCAGTTCAGGAGGAAATCCAAGAGGAGGCCTAGAGCCTTAGGACCTCCTGGTCCTTAGGAATGTGCTCCCTTGGAACACTCTGATGGCCACTAATAGAACCTTCAATACTCCAATTAGGGGATTATGTTAACAATCCCAAGAAGGAAATTGGCTCCATGAAAATCCCTAGGTCCCTGGGGCTGAGAGGCTTAATGAGTCCCAGCACAAAGGACACCACCATTCTCATTCCAATTGGATCTTTCTTGTAATTGCATGGTTTGTGCTCAAAAGGCACTCCAAAAGAAATAAATAAGTAAATAATACAAAAAAGATGGGCTTTACTCTGTAGCCCTATGTGGAAATGTTTGAAAAAATGTGATGACCATCTTTGTTCAAAGATTTGGAGATTTGTGAAACATGTTTATGTAACTTCATTTGCCAATTTCTTGTTGAGTTTTTTTGGCATATTCGTAGAGGAGAAAACACAAAACACATAGCCCCCAAATGATACTGGGGCGTACTTTTATCTTTTATATTTTTAAATTTTAGAAGTTTATCTATTTAGTTATTTTAGTAATCTCTATCCTCAACATGGGGCTCAAACTCACTGCCCTAAAATCAAGAGTCACATGATCTTCTGATGAGCCAGCCAGTCACCCCTGGAACATATTTTAAAAAATACAAATGCTGGGGCCTCTAGGTGGCTCAGTTGGTTAAGTGTCCAACTCTTGATTTCAGCTCAGGTCATGATCCCAGGGTTGTGGGATTGAGCTCTGTGTCAGGCTCTGCACTGATAGCATGGTGCCTGCTTGGGATCCTCTCTCTCCCTCTCTCTCTGCCCCTCCCCTGCTGTGCTCTCTCTCTCTCTCTCTCTCTCTCTCTCTGTCTCTCAGTGCCATTCCCACTAAGGTCTGACAATGTTGGCCATGGACTTCAGGCAGGAAAGAACTGGGTTGTGGTCCTGGCTGGGATGGATCATTTCCCTTTTGTGGATCTTCTTGTCCACAAAGGGTCAGGCTTGGATCTATCATTGGTTTTCAAACTGGATTCCTTGGGGCTCCTGGGGTGCCCTGGGAGGGTTCCTAACCCCATGTCAATCAGAGCTGCTCCCCTTTTGTCAGCCTCACATTTTAGGATTCAGATTCTGATTTTTTTGCAAAAGGAATTTTCCTGTTAGAAAAAAGAAAAGAACTTCAAAGCTCCTTTCTTAGACCGTCCCTAAGCTCCTGTCTAGTTCTGATGTTGTTAGAGTCTGTGTCCAAGAGGACAGGGAACAGGAGGATAAAGATGGCAAAGGAGGGGCACCCAGGAGGCTCAGTCAGCTGCGCAAGCATCTGACTCTTGTTTTCGATTTGCATCATGATCCCAGGGTTAGGAGATCGGGTCCCACGTTGGCTCCATGCTGAGCATGGAGTCTGCTTAAGATTCTCTCTCTCTCTCTCTCTCTCTCTTTCTCTCTCTCTCTCTCTCTCTCCCACCCCCAACCAAAATCAAGAGTTGGATTCTCAACCAACTGAGCCACCCAGGCACCCCAACTGTGTGTGACATTTATTAAGCATCTAATATGTTCCAGGCACTGTGCTAGTTCACCTAATTCTGACAACAAGGAATCACAATGTTGTTCTCTCCATTTGACAAATCTCTCTCTCCCTCTCCCTCCCTGTGCCCTTCTCCCCTGCTCACATGTGCTCTCTCTCTGTAAAAAGAAAAATAAAAGGGTGGCTCAGTCAGTTAAACATCTAACTTTGGCTCAGGTCATGATCTCACAGTTCATGGGTTCGAGCCCCGCCTTGGGCTCTCTGCTGTCAGCCCAGAGCTCACTTCAGATCCTCTGTCTCCCCTCTCTCTGCCTGGCCCCCACTCATGCACTCTCTCTCTCTTTTTCTCTGTCTCTCTCAAAAATAAATAATAAAACATTTTAAAAAAGAGAAAGATGGTATAGGAAACACAGGAGTGAGATTCAGAGAACTTCCCTAACAGCAAAGAGCATACATGGCCGGCATGAGTCACATGGGAGGAGAGCAGCAATCTCTGAGAATAGCGGAAGAGCCTGGATGCAGAAAGAACCTGGCCTCCCCAGGGTTGGGGGTAGATGAAACAATTCCTCAGCAGGAGTATTCCACAGCCCTGTGAAATTCCTATGTGGGCTGAGCAATTCCTGGATGGGGAAAGGCCTGCAAACCACAAGGTACAATCTATCTTCCACATTTCTCTCCTTCTACTGGAGCTTAGTCCTCCCAGCTTTCCACCCCGAGTTATGCATTCAACAAACATCCACGAGTGTCTACCACATGCCAAACGCAGTGCGTGTACTGTGGGTGCAGCACAGACACGCCAGAACCCCTGCCCTCCCAGAGCTGACGCTGCAGAGGGCGACAGAAGGTAACCTACAAACCGGGCAGTCATAGAGTGACACCTGTGCCTGGGCCCCGAAGGAGAAATGCAAGAGCAGGAGCAGGAGCAATCGCAGGGGCGCGGGACCCAGGTGTTACCAGTGTGGGCTTCCTTAGGAAGTGATGTGTAGGAGAAAGCCTGGAAGGTGAGAATTAACCAGATGGAGAGGGGAAGATCCTTGTGGCGCGTGAGGACCGCTACCCCAGGGAGGGAGCACGATGCTGGCTTTGCCCTCTGATGCACACACGTGGTGATTGTATGCTCTTAGTTCATTTCCAAGTTCTAGTTGATGAATTCGCTCTCTTGGTAAGCTCGCTGACTGGCTTAGGTGCTCCCCACCCGCCCCCAGCCACATCCAGATTCGGTGTTGGTGAGGCGGCGCACCCGCTGCAGCCTCCAACCATATTTGGGAGGCGGGGCCTGCTCAGGGGTAACCTCCCTCCCAGAGCCTGGCTGGAAATACACCTTTGCGGGGGGGGGGGGGGGGGGAGTGTAGAGGCGGGGTTCTGGCCTGGCTGGGAGGCTGCGCCAGAGGTCCCTGCTATCCTGGGACTGTGCTTTGGGGAAGAACTGCCTTGAGAGCAGAGCACGTCCCCCTCACGCAGGGTGGGGTCGTGGTGGGGAGGTGGTGTGGTTGTGGACCATGCACAAGCCACCACCTGCTACAGTTTGGGGCCTGTCTGGCAAGGGGTTTTCTCCCCCTTGTCTCCCAGGAGTAGGGAGGCCTCCAGAAGATAGGTTCTCTGGTCCTGGTTCATAACGGAGGCTATCTGATGTGGTGAATAGGTATCGACTTTGGAGTGAGACGTATTAGACCGAACTATTGTTTGCTCTCTATGTGACCTCAACAAAATTACTTCACCTCTCTGAGATTCAATTTCCTCATCAGTGGAATGAAAACATCTCTGCTCCCAGGGTAAGTCAGGGGCCTGATACACAGCAGTTACTCTAGGATACGTAGTTCTTTCTAGTTAAGTCCTCACCAGGACTGCGTCAGGGTCCCTCTGGGTATGATGTCCAGCCTGTTGCTTCTCTCTCCCACCCCTTCCAGTGAAGCCTCAGGCTGGGTCTGCAGAACCATGGGGTCATCAGAGAGAGCCCTCTGCCTCTCCGTGGGAGCCCTTTGGGCTGTACCAGGTGGCATCCCATCCCTCCGCTTAGTCCCCTCAGCAACTCTGCAGGGGTGGAGGTCAGGCTGCCTGGCCGGGGCCCCCCCAGCATATCTGCCTGCCTTTCATTAGCTCACAGATGTAGTCCTATTGATTAGTGAGTTCCCATCAGGTGGGATGACAAGAGGTGTGGGGGGGGGTGTCAGGTTTGCAGGCCCATTTTCTAGCTAGTATGATGTCTGGCTGAAGGAGCCATGGAGAAGGATGTTGGGGGAAGGGTGCCCCTGAGGAGGGCCAGCCCAGCAGGAGGAAGGCCCAGGACATGTTCAAGCTTAGGGAATGGGAGAGTTCCCAGGGAGGCCTGGAGACCCAGCCTCAGCACCTTGCTTGAAGTTTGCTCTGTGGCATGCAGTTCATCCCAAAGAATGTGCCTCCTCAGCTAGGAGTGCAGTCAGTGCTACTGCATTGACCCCACCCTTGGCCCACGCCAGGCCTCTCAAAGCCCCTGGAGAACAAAGCTTACACACTGGCACCAGGGGGCCCTGGCATCTCCGCCTTGTGCGTGGGTTCATCCTCAGTATCCAGCACGTGGTCTGGCCCAAAGAGATGTTCCGTAATATTTGTTGAATGAATAATAGGAGAAGGTGCTATAATGTAGTGGTTAAGAGCATGGGATCTAGAGCAGGACAAACCTGGTCAAATCCCACCTCTGAGCTTACCAGCTCTGTGTCAGAGTCTTGTTCTCTTCATCTGTCCAACCGTGATGGTGATGAAAACACCCACTTCGTGGGGCCCCTGGAAGAGCAAGGGAGACTAGGTCTGAAAAGATTAGCCAAGCCCATGGCCATTGTACTCAGCAAGTATTCGCTGCTCATATTGTTGTTGTGGAAGGGACTGAGGACATGTGATCTTGGTGTGTGGTGGCTGGGGTCAAGGCTGGAGGCTGACCCGTGTGAGGAGAGACCAAGGAAACTGCCCTATAAGAAGGATGAGGCTAGGGGCACCTGGGTGGCTCAGTTGGTTGAGCATCCGACTTCGGCTCAGGTCATGATCTCACAGTTTATGAGTTTGAGTCCCACATCAGGCTCTCTGCTGTCAATGCAGAGCCCCTTTTGGATCCTCTGTCCCCCTCTCTTTCTGTTCCTCCCCTGCTCTCTCACTCTCTCTCAAAAAAAAAAAATAATAATAAAAGAAGGATGAGTCTTGGGGTGCCTGGGTGGCTTAGTCTGTTAAGTGTCCAACTTCGGCTCAGGTCATGATCTCATGGTTGGTGGGTTTGAGCCCTGTGTCGGGCTCTGTGGTGACAGCTCAGAGCCTGGACCCTGCTTCAGATTCTTTGTCTCTCTCTCTCTGCCCCTCCCCCACTCACGCTCTGTCTCTCTTCCTCTCGAAAATAAATAAACATTAAAAATTTTTAAAAAAGAAGGATGAGGTTAGATGAGAGAAAGAACTTCTACAGTGGGAATGGATTGAAGGGCTGGCTGGACCCCACAGAGGTCTGGTGGGGCTCCCACAGGTGTCTTCTATGTCTCTTGGAAAGGTCAAGGTCACAGGTTTGCTGCATAGCTTGCCTGGCTTTTCTCTCAGTGGCTTCCCACCTCTTGCCAACTTGGCTCTAAGGCTGGAACTCCAGGAGTCCATGAGCATTTCTGCAGAGCTCATCACCCAGGTACAGGAGAGACAGAAAAGGAACAAGACAGGGGTGCCTGGGTGGCTCAGTCGGTTGAGTGCCCAACTTCAGCTCAGGTCTTGATCTCACAGTTGGTGGGTTCGAACCCTGCATTGGGCTCTGTGCTAGATAGCTCGGAGCCTGGAGCCTGCTTTGGATTCAGTGTCTCCCTCCTTCTCTGCCTTTTTCCCGCTTGTGCTCTGTCTCTCTGTCTCTCTCTCTCTCAAAAATAAATAAATACACATAAAAAAAAAAAAAAAGAAAAGGAACAAGGCAATGTGAGGAAGGCAGGGGTGAAGAACCAGTCAGTGGAGAAGTGTCCATGCCTCTGACCAGAGCTGGGGCTGTGCGGGTAGGGGCAGGATAGACCCCCTTGGAGTGAACACAACCTGTGGGAGCCCTGAGGCCATTCCAGCCATCCCCCAGCTTTGGAGCCAGATGACCCCTCTCCCAGCCCATGTGGGAGATGGGGACTGAGCCCATCCTAGGCTTTTAGAGAAGCCCATGCGGTATGCATGTTGGACACGAGACCCTTAGCCCAGGACAGCAAGAGCTCAGTACAAGACAGTAGTTTTAACAACAGCCATAGGATGACTCTGGCCGGTGAATGGGCTATTGTGGAGGTTGGGCCAGGTCCTACCTGCCTTCTCCAATCGGGAAAGCAGAGGTGAGCAATGGGCCTTCAAAGTTTGTTTTGTTTTTGCTTTGGAGGCAGTGGAGACTTACCAAACAGGGGTGAGCAGTATAATTAAATAAAGCTTATAACAAATTAATCTGCCACATAATTATATACATATCTGCTATTATGTTACATGGTAATTAGTCATAAATAGTAAACAGTCCACAAACATAAAGGTAACTGCCGTGCGATTTACACAGCTGAACCAGTGGTCATAGTGGGCCTCTTTTGCTTGGTTAGCGCTGTGGGATGTGTCATGGACCCAGGCTGAGCTTCCTGGATGTCAGGCACCATTCCACCAGACTCAACTGATGACACTCAATGTGCCTCAGGCACCCCAGGGGCCAGACCTCCCTTCCACCCTCCCCTCCCCCCTTGGAACCCCCGTGTCCCCCCTAAACGGGGGTCCTTGGGCAGTATATTCAGCTGCTCCTTCATTTCTGCTCTGACTTCAGGCTGCCCTCCTCCTTCACTGTATCAGCTGAGAGCTGGGCCCCAGCCCCAGGTGGCCGGCTCTGGGCTGGCTGCTGGCAAGACAAAGGTGAAGGGGACCAGTCAAATGGTCAGGAGGAAACTGGGAAACATTTGGGCTTACGATGACAAGATATGTTCTCTCTATGATGTCTCTATACACACATTATTGCTTGTGATCAAGCTATTTTCGTATGACTCAAAAATGGTTATTTTTTTTTAAAAGAGCTGAATAAGATCCAGCTTTTTATAAACAGAGCCAATGGGCTGGCAGAGGAAACCAGCCTCCTCCCGCTCATACCAAGCCCTAGGATAAAGCTGGAGAGGTCTACTGAGGCCGTGGAACCGGCTGTGTGGGCAAGGGCTTTTGTCTGGGCGAGGGGAAGGACAGGGGCACGGCTCAGAGCAAGTTCATGGAGTGGCGTCTTGTAGGATGAGGAAGGATAGTAACAGCTAATATTCACCGAACAGTTCTGATGTGCGGGGCCCTGCTCTGAGTGCTGAGCTTGCATCAACCCCTGAGATCCTTACAACATTGTCCCCAGTTTGTAGAGGAGGGAACTGAGTGTGGTGGGTAGAATGGTGGCCCTCAAAAAGATATGTCCAAGTCCTAGCCCCTGGCCCCTGTGAATGTGGCCTTATTTGGAAATAGGGTCTGCAAATAAAATTAAGGCAGTTAAGATCTTAAAATGAGATTTCAATCTCATCTCAAGATGAAATCACTTTGGATTTAGGATGGGCCCCAAATCCATGACTGGTGTTCCTACGAGAGAGGAAAAGAGGATTTGAGAGGTAGGGACACAGAGGCAGAGGTTGGAGCTATGCTGCCCTAAGCCAGGGAAACCTGGAGCCACCAGAAGCTGGAAGAGGTGAGTAAGGATTCTCCCCTAGAGCCTCCAGAGAGCGCATGGCCCTGGCCATAGCTTGATTTAAGGCTGTAACACAAAAAGCTCTTCTCTGGAGAACCACTGGCTTCAGTCGGTGCGGCTGATCTCCCTTTCTTTCCCCTGACCCCCCAGAGGCCACATCCACACCAAGGGGTGGCTATTAGCCAACTCAGGGACCCTGGTCCCCTCTGGCATATGCCCAGCTGACCAGACACAGCCTAGCTTGGAGAGTGAGCAGGGCCTGCGTGGAGTCCTACAGACCTACAGAGCCCCTAAGTGGAGAATCTGGGCTCCTGCTTTGGCGAGGAATCTCGATCACTTTCCCTGCTAGCAGCAAACCTGGCTGCCCGTCCTTTTGGGAAGAAGGGACACTCACTGGGCAGGCTTGCCTGGCCCTCACACCAGCGAGCAGGGGACTTCTGGGCCATTCAGATGGACTGAGCTTCTAGTGGGGCTGGCCAAGTCTTCTGGGGAGTTTAGCAAGAGATATAGCCCTGCGGCTCCACCGTGTTCTCGTTCCTTCCTGTATCTTGATTCTCAGAGAGGGCTGGGGGATTGGTTTGTCTCTTGGGGGTAAGTCAGGTCTTGCTGGAGCAGGAAAGGGACTGTGGGGCTCTCAGGGGAGATGGGAGCAGTAATGAAGGCCTGGGGAAGCCACAGGATGAGGGACGGCTATGTTTTGGGAGGCTTGTCTCTGGGCCCGCGAGGGTGAGGGCTTGGGAAGTAACACAGGGACACGCTAGGCTCAGGAAACCCCTGGGTGCCCTGAGCAGCACCATCAAGCCCCCAGTGGGAATTACTTCCTGCTGTGTGGAAGGCCAGCTCGGGCTCTGCAGGGCTCGGGAGGCCTGTCAGCTCCTAGCAGATTTTCTCTTGTCTTCATTTATATTCCCCTCTACTGGCTCCTGCCTGGCATACATTGGTAGGGTGACTACCAAACTTCCTCTATGGTCTATGCAAGGAGACAACGTGGCTCCTTTGGGTCGGCTTCTGTGAATGTTCTTTATGTGAGTGTAGGACCAATATCAGTGCTCCTGGGGGGCAGAAGGAGCTGTCTCAGGCATTTGAATGAAATCCTTTTGGCTAGGACTGTGCAGGAGGACAAAAATGGGGAAGAGAGTCGTGGGGACATTGTCATTTTGTGGGCACTTAAATGGGCTGTTTTGTTTCACTGTGACAACAAAGGAAAGAGATTTCCTTGTTGGGCCCTTACTTTCTCTGTGTGGTGCAGAGGTGGACTTGAAAGAGGGTTCTTGGGGCGCCTGGGTGGTTCAGTCGGTTAAGTGTCCGACTTCAGCTCAGGTCATGATCTCACGGTCCATGAATTCGAGCCCCACGTCGGGCTCTGTGCTGGCAGCTCAGAGCCTGGAGCCTGCTTCCGACTCTGCATCCTCCTCTCTCTCTGCCCCTCCCCTGCTCTCACACTGTCTCTCTTTTTCAAAAATAATAAATAAACATTAAACAAAATTAAAAAAAAAGAAAGAGTGTTCTTCATGGCACTTGCCTATTGTTGGTGTTGCTTGGCCCTCCATCACGTGGTGCTCACTGGTAATCAGCTTAGGAATCAGGCTGAGTGGCTGCAGCTGGGCAGGACTTCCGAAGGCTGGGTGCTCAATATGGGGCACCCTACAGCCTTGGGGCTAAAGCAAAAGCGATATGACTAGTATAGTCATAGAGAGCGCGGGTTCTGGAATGCCCTCTGAGTTTATACCCAGCTTCTACCAACCCAGCAGGTGACCCTCAGCCAGTTACTTAACCTTTCTGTGCCTCGGTTTCATCATCTGTATAATGGGATTCCAACAATGTTGACTTAATAGAATCGTTGGGAGAAATACATGAGTTAATATGTGAAAAAATCTCAAGCAGTGCTTGGCACCTAGTGAGTGCTATGCGGTGTTGCTACTACTACTCTTCGTGGCTCACTCTTGCATTAGAGGCTGCACGTGGGTGAGTCCCTCTGCATTCGGAGGATGTGCCTGTGGGTTTCCATATCCCTGGGTCCCCTGGTATGCCCTCAAACACTTACCCTGGGGTAGTGTTGCCTGAAGGCAGATGACATCCTGGGGAGACTTCAGGGTGCTGGGCAAGGACCGGGCCACTTCTGCCCCAGGCCTCTTTCTGTTACCTTAAAGCCTTAGATCAGCCTTTCTTGATCGTACTATAGTGTCAGCTTTTACTCCTGCACTGCGGATTTGAAATCACATGAACGCCCCTCAAACATCAGATTCCTCCTCTCTGCTTAACTAAATCACATGGCCTCGGGGCCAGGGGCTGCCTGAGAGGATTCAGAGCTCACCCCTTCATTGTTCTGAGGAACGAGCGAGTAGGGCGGGGGCGCATACAGCAACATGGCAGAGGGACTCTGTGACCCAGTCCTTGACCAAGCCCACTGCTCTCTCACCATGCTGGTGCCACCCAGAAGGAGGAGAGGAGGGGACCATCAGCCCTGGCTTCCTCTGCTGGTTCCCCTCGGACCCCATGACGGCTCCAGCTGGAAGCCTGGGGCGGACGTGCCTGCCCTGGGCCGGGGCAAGCTCGGAGCCGGGAATTAGAGGAAGGAGGGGAAAGCATGGCCTGGAGAAGCCATGCACGGCAAGCGAAAGCCTCGCTCCTTTCTCTCACCACAGGCCCTCCAGGGTTACCACAACTCCAGACTTCTTTTTCAAGAGAAGCAGGAGATTCATTTTTCAAAATGTGAACTCTCTTAATTTAAAAATGTTAGTAACCAAAACAATTTAGAATATTATTTTAGAAAGAGAAAAAAAAAAAAAAGCCTGTTCAGCTTGCAGGCTGCCGGGGTACAACCTCTGCTTGATTGCACTTGCTTCCATGAGGGACTTACCGACAGACTGCGAGCTTCTCCCGGGCTTCTAAAGACCACAGGAGGAGCAGCATGGAGTGGGGGTGGGATCGAGGATGGAGGGCTGTGAGGCCATGAGCAAGAAGGCATCCAGGTTTCCAGAAAGAAAGCAAACAGACTAAGACCAGTGCATTGTTGCGAAAGATGCACATGAGACATTCTGCCTCTGACCACGGAGGTGCCTTCTACCTGTCCCTCCAGGTCACGGTGCTGCCGGAGCCTCCAGCTCCACGTGGGGCCCGGGAGGAGATGGGCACAGGAGGGCTGAGTGGGGCAGAGGGGGAGGGTTGCTTGGAGGCGGTGGGAGGCAGCTCAGCCTGGTTGCTGAGAAGTGAATCACATTTCCATGTGATGGGTGCAGTTCACACTTTGTAAGGGAACAGGGAGCAAGTGGAGCCTGACTTTTCTAAATATACCCTGCAAGCCAACAGCCGCCTGGCTCTGAACTGAGATTCCTGACAGGAGGCTGGGGGAGCCCTCGGATCCCACTTGTGTGGGCTGCATCCCAGGCTGTGCTCCTCCAGCGAGGGGACAGGGGCTGCTGCTGGGACTTCCATTCCTGGGTAACTGCCTGTAAGGACTCTGGGAAACCCCCCTAGGTCCAGTGTTAGCTGTACAAGCATAGGGCTTCTGTGGCCAGAGGGGGCCACTTGAAGCCCACTGCAGACTTCCCTCCCCTCCCCCACTCACAGGGCTGCCTGGCACCGAGGCCCCTGGTTATGTCCTCCAAGCTTCGGGTGTAGGCAGTATCCAGGACGCACTCCCCAGGGCTGGGATTCCTGATCTCTTTGGAAGTCTACACCTGAAATCACAGTGTGGGCAGCTGAGGGCCGTGAGGGCCATTGGTAGGAAGCTCAGGTTCCTGGAGGAGCATGAAATCGTCTAATCGCACTCGCAGAAGTGCTCTTCATGCTGTCCTCCGGGCTGGGGGTTAGGAAATGAGGAATAGCTCAGCCTTGCCATGGACCACCTGTGTCCCTTTCTCTGCATCAGTTTCCAACTCTGGACAAGTGGAAGCTGGAGGTGACAACGCCAGTCTGAGGTCCCTTCTAGCTCTGACAAGTCAGTTTCCTTGTGGACGACGTGGACCGGAGATTTGGGAAGGTATGGGGCCGGACGGGATTTGGTGACGGTCTGCCAGGGAGCAGGTGGGGTTGCTCACCTTCTTCTTACTTTGCATACGGAGTGAAGAAGCCCCAGGCTGCTGGCAGGCTGTGATCAGAGCTTGAGCTTTTGGCTAGAGCTGGGGGTTGTTTAGCCATCCTGATGCGGGGGGGGGGGGGGGTGGGCAGAGACCATCGAGGAATGCAGGCTGTAGGCTGGGGTCAGAGATGCCCATGACGCATGGGCACACATCTGTACACCCGGGCAGTGCGGGCCAGCCTGGCCCAGCCTGGGGAGGGGCTCTGGTCCTGGGCTGCTACACTTATGCAACCACCAGGCCTGTGGGAATTCCTTGTACCCAGACTCTCAGCTGTCAGCAGCTTTGCTAATGAGAAGTGCCCGAGGAAGAGGCTGAGGCTCAGGAAAGTTCTGAGCTCAGACCAACAGTGCTCTGACTGGAGGCATATGCAGGGCGGTGCAGTCTGGAATGGAGGAGGTGGGGTCCGCCATGGACCTCCACCTGCCATTGCACCTGCTGGGCTTCTCGGAGGGCACAGAGCGAAAAGTCTCTAAGGAGCTACACCTGAGAAGCTGTCTGGGTGGGGTCCCTGCATAACATTCATCCTAAATGAATCCCCTGCCCCCTCCCCCTGCAACCAAAGTCCCTGTGTTCTAGGGAGTAGGGAGGCAGCATGGGGGAGGGAGACCACTGTGGGGTTGGAGGATCTGTGGGATCAGGATTAAATCCTGCATCTATTACTCCTCAGAGAGGCCATGCCTGAGTACACGGCAGTGGGTCTAGCCCCTTCCTACACATTGTCTTTTCTTTAAAAACATTTTTTTAAACATCTATTTATTTTTGAGATGGGAGAGGGGCAGAGAGGGAAACAGGGTTTCTGAAGCAGGCTTTGCACTGTGAGTGCAAAGCCCCATGTGGTGCTCGAACCCATGAACCGTGGATCATGACCTAAGCTGAAATCAAGAGTCTGCTGCTTAACTGACTGAGCCATCCAGGTGACTCTCCTTTTTTTTTTTTTTTTTTAAGTTTATTTATCTATTTTGAGAGAAAGAGCGTGAGTGTGCTCAGGCATGCACATGCAAGTGGGGAAGGGACAGAGAGAGAGAGAGGGAGAGAGAGAGAATCCCAAGCAGGCTCTGCACTGTCAGTGCGGACCCTGATGTAAGGCTCAAGCTCATCAACTGAGATATGACCTGAGCCAAAAACAAGAGTTGGATGCTTAACTGACTGAGCCACCCAGGCGCCCCCACACATTGCCTTTCCAAGTTTCTTCAAAGAACTTAGAATATCTGAAACGACTCTATTTAATCATTTGTTTGTAGGGGCACCTGGCTGGCTCAGTCGGTGGAGCGTGTGACTCTTGATCTCGGGGTCGTAAGTTCAAGCCCCACGTTGGCGTGGAGCCTACTTTAAAAACATCATTTGCAGGGTGCCTGGGTGGCTCAGGTGGTTAAGTGTCCAACTTCGGCTCAGGCATGATCTCATGGGTTCGTGGGTTCGAGCCCCGTGTCAGGCTCTGTGCTGACAGCTCAGAACCTGGAGCCTGCTTCGGATTCTGTGTCTCCCTCTCTCTCTGCCCCTTGCCTGCTCATTCTCTGTCACTCTCTGTCTCTCAAAAATAAATACATGTTAAAAAGTTAAAAAAATAAATAAAAAAAATAAAAACATCATTTGTTTGTAAGTTTCCCCCTGGTGTCCCAAACCCCAGTGGAAGGCTAGGACTGAGACTACGTGAGCTGGGAAGAGACCCTCGCCTTGTGGAGCTTACAGTCTTGAGAAGGTGAGAGAAGGTGGCAGTAAGGACTGCGAGGGGGAAATACAGACCCCGTCACAGGGATTTGGTGAATAAAATATTGCCTGAGACAAACTAGCAAGAGTATCACTGTTATCTAAAATTCTAATTAGAATAAGCATTTCTTCCGGCACCCCTGTCACTGTGGGAGCACCCAGGAGGGGCACCAGAGCTGTCCTAGGACCTCAGGACAGGCGCTTCCTGGAGAAGTGGCAGGAATGAGCCAGATAGAGAGGGAATGTGGTGCACAAAGGCCAGGAGGTGAGAGCCAAGGGCCCTGAGGGCCTAGTAGGCTTTCATGGAACATGGGGCGCACAGGCTCCCGTCAGAGAGAGCCTGAAACCATGCAGCCCTACCCCTCCTCTCCAGCTCCTGCTTCAGAGGCCAGAGGGGCACGGCTGGGCAGGAACAGGGGTGAACTGGACTTTGGCAGGTAGCCCTGAGGCCCAAGCTCCAACCAGTGAGGCAACCCTCCCTATTTCTCACTGATGCCCAACGTATGGGAATGTGGACTCCTGCTGCCTCATCTGAATTCTTATAGATGGCTTACACAGCATCTATCATTTTTAACGTATTGGCAACTGATTCAATTTAAAAAAACAATATGGGGGGTGCCTGTTGGCTCCATCAGTTAAGCATCTGAGTCTTGATTTTGGCTCAGGTCATGATCTCAAGGTCAGGAGATTGAGCCCTGCATCTGGCTCCACACTGAGCATGGAGCCTGCTTGAGATTCTCTTTCTCTCCCTCTCTCTGCCCCTACCCTGCTCATGTACGCACACACACATATTCTCTCTCTCAAAATAAACATTAAAAAAATAAAAAAATAACGTGAGCCAAACAGAACGTGTCCAAGGGCCAGATCTGCTCTGGGGGCCTTGGGATGAAGTGAGAAGGGGAGTTAGATCAGGAGCCTTTAAGGCAATGTTCTGCAAAATATGCCCTGAGTCATCCTTGGGACTTGTGTAAAAATGGACCCCCAGCCTCTGTCTCCATTGATTCAGGTTTGGTAGGTCTGAAGGAACCCAGGAGTCTGATCTTGCCAAGTTCCCAGTGTGGGTCTGGATGCACTCAAGTTGAGAACCTCTGAGCAGGAGGTAGCAGAGGAAACCGAGCAAGGCTGGTGACGGAGGCAGGAGAAAACCAGAAGTGCAGGTTGTCCACAGCAGAGATGGTCTCAAGAATGATGGTGGCGTCCTGGGAATGGTTCCTAGGTCTGTCCTCATTCTCCCCCGGCGTGTTTTGGCTCCTCCCCCAGAAAGAGGAATGCTGAGCTTAGTGCTCAGCTTGGAGATTCCACTGAAGCTAAGTTTGCTAGTGAGAATGAATAGAGTCAGGGGGCAGGAGGGGTTCATATGCAGGGGTGTGGGTCTCTCCTCTGGCCCCTCAGGCTGTAAGCGGTAAGCAGAGTGGAATCTGCTCTCTCCCTGATGTTTTCCTACCCTTCCCGGGCTCGGCCTCTACCCACCTGAGCCAGCCTGCTGCCAAATGTGATGGCACATGCACGCAACTTTGAGTGTTTCTTCGCTGGAGCTGGTGCGGGCTTGGGTCAGCCTCTCTCTTGGCACAGTGGGGGGACCGAAGTCTGGGGTGGAGAAAAATGAGGTGGGTGGGGTTGGAGCTGAGTTGAGCAGTCCTCACAATTTCCTTTAGGCCCAGCTACTTACTACCTCTTGCTATCATCATTTCTTTTTAAAGAAAGAGAGACACAGAGAGCATGAGCAGGGGAGCGGCAGAAAGAGAGGGAGACACAGAATCAGATGCAGGCTCCAGGCTCTGAGCTGTCAGTACAGAGTCCGACGCGGGGCTTGAACCCACGATGAACCGTGAGATCATGACCTGAGCCGAAGTCAGACGCTCAACCGACTGAGCCTCCCAGGCTCCCGCTATCATCATTTCTCACATCCAGCATGATGGCACCCCCAACTTCAACCAAAAGACAAGGACTAACAAGTGTGCACTGGATTTCATAACAAGGTCACCAGTGGCCACCAACAGAGCTGTGTCACTGGCATGGTAGGAAGCACCAGGCAGTAGTGAGATGGCAAGAGAGTGGGAGGTGGGAAATAGAGAATGCTTGTAGCCAAGCCTTCCAGGGAGCAGGAGAGAGGGGAGTAGTGGGATGCACAGGGGTCAAGGCCAAGATGGGGAGGCAGTTGATGGGAGTTTCTGGCAAAGAGCACAGAGAGGGTCAGATGGCCAGAGTCAGGCCATCCTTGAGGGGGTGGCAAGGAGGAGACTGGAAACACCCAGAGCACAGAGGAGCGGTTAGCTTTGGTTAGAGGTTAGAGAACTACCCCTTCTGTTCTAACAGGAAGACAAGAAAAGCCCTCCGGTTCAGGCACACTTATAAATTTGGTGACAGAAAGTTATAGGAGTTGCTGTCTGGTGGCTCTTTTCTCTGTGAAATCGGGGGTGCTATCCTGGGCGAAGAGTGAGTCAGAGGTTTAAGGAGGATGGAGTTTGAAGGGAATCATGGACAGTGTGCCAGGCAGGCGTCCCAGGCATGAGAGGCACAGGCAAGGGTAGCAGCTGGACTGATCCCAGCTTGGGGTTTTGCCATGAGGGTGCAGGGGGAGGCCGGGACGGCATGGAGGTTCGTGATGATGAGAACGATGGGAGTCTGGCAGGAGGGGCTGATGGTGAAGGTTGAGGCGTCATGGGTGGGGGTGGGGGGGTCAGGAGCAGGGAAAGACCAGGAGCAGAGCAAGAGCTAGAAGCTTCAGCAAAGCCATGGGAGGGTGTGGGCAGAAGAGGGCAGGACACAGACCTGGATGGAGGAGCCCTGTGTGTGGAGGTGGGGGAAGGGGAGGGCCAGAGGGCTAGTCCCAGCTCCGTCTCACGGTACAGCCTCTGTGTTTCCTCCGCACAGTGTGAGTGCTGACTTCTCGGGCTCATAAGGGTCTATGTGGTGAGCCGACATGGGAGGATGCAACACAAAACAAAAGGAACTCGAAGGCTTTGTCAGGTAACAGTGCACACAAGGACAAAGCAGCCACCCCCTGGCAACATTCGGGAATGAGGGTGAAGTGTGGAAGACGGTCTCCTGACACCAGGAGTCTCAAGGAGGACACGAGCCTGAGTGAGAGGCTCTGACAGCAGGCACTTGAGTCTGCGTTCAGAAACTGGGGCGTAGGCGCAGAAGGAGCAGCAGTAGGATTGCTCCCAGCTTGGGGTTCTAAGCCCATGAGGCCCTGGTCTTCTCAGGGCTGTTGGTCCCAGCCAGGTCTTCTCTGACACATGAGTGCATGTCCCCTTCCACTGGCAGACACCTTTTACATCCACCAGAAAGCAGCTAACGGTAGACTCCATCCAGAGCTGCTGACACCTGGGCTCTCAAGCAATTTATTTACCTACTTGACGATGGTGGCTTATCAAAACAAAAAACGAGTAAAATCTTCCTAGATCCTTGGCTAAACCCCCATCTCTTGTTTTTGGTTTTTGTTTTTCCTCCTGCCCCCTGGATGGGTTAACATTCCTCCGTCAGGAAAGCTGCCACCAACAGGAGCCTTAACCCTGAAAATGGTCCAAGGCTGAATGCTGAAAATAGCTTTGGAAAATCCTGCATTAGCAACCCCCTCTCTTGGAGAGTCACAAATTGCATTCACATGCAAACAGATCCGAAAAGTTTAGTAGAACACACTTTTTGTTTCAACTTTTTAAACCAGACTCCCACCCTCCCCAACACACTCCCCCTCCTGTCATCACTCAGAACTAACATTCCATGGACTTCCCTTTGACATATGTTAAAGAAACCACTTGCAGTAGACTATTTCTATGGACCCCGGCACAATCAACTAGTGTGTTTGTCGAGGATTACATGTACCCTTGGTTATCTATCTGGTTATGTCCAAAATTGGTGTCATTTAAATGGCTCTCTCTTGAGGAAGACTTTAAGCCCGTTAAAGAGTGAGAATAACCCATGGCATGACTAGAAGCTTTTTACATCTGTGAGAAAACCCACAGTCCAAGAGTCAAGTTAACTCACACCCACAGAGTGTACTGGACATGCTGCAGACAAGCATTCTCGGGGCCAGACGCAGCCTTATAAGGTGGCCTGACATTTTCTCATGGCCCAGGCCACCCTCCAAAAATATCCAGAGACAGAAGCAGAGTGGGAACTGACCTCCCTGAACGTTTCAAAGATTATCAAGCAAGCTCTCCGCTCAACAGGGGGCACTAACACCTGCCTTATGACCAGCTCCAAAAGCCCCACAGGGTCCATGCTGGGGAGGGTTCTGCAGTGGGAAGAGAATAGATGGAGCCTCAAGATACACGTCCACGCCGGCTTCTTCGTTCTAAAAAAATTATTTCCTGTACCCCTCTAGAATATGCTTTAAGATCTGCCTGCCTTTGCTTTATATGGACAACAGAGACCCGTGACTAATTTTCACGAGTGCGCCTTTCTGCCCCAACGGTGGTGTCCTCTGGTGTCCTCTGGGCGAAGCTTAGCTCCAGACTCCTCACGCCAAGGCCCCGATCGCTTGTGAGGTGCTGCCCCCCAGCGGGGAGGCCCAGCTACAACAGTACAGAAATGGGGTTTGGCCTTCAACCAAGTGCAGTATCTGGACTTGTATCCACAAAGGTCAAAGATAGACGTAAAAGTGCTGCTGTGGTAGTAATATTCTGGAACCAGTGAGCAGAAAACGCAATTTCAAAATGATGTGAAAAGATCCATGAAGTGGTACTAGGTACTTATATACACAGCCTCTCTCACATCTTTTATTTTTGCTCATCAAATGAGACTTTTTAGGGTGAACTGCCTTTTGTGGGAGAAAAAATTATTTTTGGTAGTGAGATCTGCCACAGTAACACTAAGGACTATCTTTCTAAATTTGCAAACAAAAAAGATTAAATGGGCTTTCACTTTTAAAAGAAAGCGTTGGTCAAAAATTCGTACAGCTCTCTCTTGTAACTCTGGTTCTCAGCTGCAGGCAGGGGAATGTTAATAGGTATGGCTATTTTTGGTAAGAGTTGCTTAGAACAGTTTCTTCACCACTAAATTGTATGACAATGAGCCAGTCCATTTGTAAGGCTGGGTTTTTTGTTTTGTTTTTTTTTTAAATAATATGAGGAATTGCAAAGCTAGTCTTCATTCTTGTTAAAGGGAACAGAACACAGCGGTATTTTTGGAACACTGTGTGTAACAGTAGGTCTCTTAATTATACCAATGGTAATTCCTCAGGCTAGAGCGTATTATGTTAACATAGTACACATAATTGCCACAAAATATGACAATGACAAATTAGAAAGCCCTGGTTTCCCATTACCACCCTAAGATTGTAAAGGTTGTATTTTCTGGGTAGCCTCTGCTATTAACTTTACCATCTGTTCCTTAGTGTTAGTTGAAATAATTCTTTTCATAAATGAAAAGCCTATCTCTGAAATAGACTAGACTGTACACGACAAGAGTGGTTCTGTAACCACCGTGCTGGTAATGTCTAAGCCGTGACAGCAGGTAGGAAGAAAATGTTCCCTTTGGAACAGAGACCACGCTCACGGACAACAGTGATGATTAACTCTGAGAAGGACCTGGCCGACCAGGCAGCTGGCCACGTTACTGCTGGAGGCACGTAAGAAAAGATCACTCAGAGATCACCTACTAGAAAATGCCCATTCCATGGGCACATCAGTGCTTTCATTCGGAGGTGAAGAGGTCTGGGGTCTACAATTAGTAGCAGGTCACAAGTGGCCTGGTGGGGCGTACCCTGTCAGCGTCCCTTCCGCCACTACCTACTGTGAACTCGAGAGTGTGTAAAGCGGTTCCTAGGATGGCTCTGTATTTGGGGGCATTTTCACTAGGTAGGTACTCGACCACATCTTGTTTTTGTTTCTTTCTTTTTCTTTAATGTTTATCTATTTACTTTGATAGAGAGAGAGAGAGAGCATGAGCTGAGGAGGGACAGAAAGAGGGAGAGAGAGAATCCCAAGAAGGAAGCAGGTTCTGTGCTGTCAGTGCAGAGCCCAACGTCGGGCTCGATCTCATGCACTATGAGATCATGACCTGGGCCGAAATCAAGAGTCAGGTGCTTCACTGACTAAGCCACCCAGGTGCCCCCACATCTTGTTTTATTATAAGATGACCTTTGCTATGCAACAATATCTCCCCTCTTAACTTATATTAGAAAAGTTAGATTGAAAAAATATTTAAAAAGACCCCAAAACAAAACATGAAAACACTGTAAGACAAGGATTTTCAATTGTTTACCGATTTTCTTAGACTTTCTGGTCACTTACATGTGGACTCCCTCTTGTCCCTCTGCAGCTGAGCTGAGAGGGGTTTGGTAAGCTTGAAGAAGACCGACTGGCAGAAGAATGACTTTTTGGGAACCTCTTAATATAATGTCTATTTCTCCTTTTAAGTGCAGAACCATTATGCATGGCAGATTTTAAACCTCTTCAAGAAAGAACTGGAATCCACGGGCTGCCTGGGTGGCTCAGTTGGTGGAGCATCCAACTTCAGCTCAGGTCATATCTCACTGCTCATGGGTTCGAGGCCCACATCGGGCTCTGTGCTGACAGCTCAGAGCCTGAAGCGTGCTTCCGATTCTGTGTCTCCCTCTTTCTCTGCCCCTCCCCCACTCACATTCTGTCTCCCTTCTCCTTCTCTCTCTCTCAAAAATAATTTTTATTTAGCCTGTGCTAAATTTTAATTAAAAAATTAAAAAAAAAGAAAGAAAGAAAGAACTGGAATCCACAACAGAGCTGAAACTCTTCCATATTCCTACAACACCACGTTTAGGCCAACTTAATGTAAAAAATCACCAGACTCATTGGTCAGTATTTCAAATCCAGGCAGAGCACACACCAGTTTATTTTGAAATGCAACACAGATCAGTGTTTTATGAATACAACTTATTACTACATTAACATTATCAGGTAAAAACAGCTTCCAAATGCATGCGTAGAAAGTTAGGCATAGTCTTTGAACTCCTTATTTCTAAATATACAAAAAATACATTTAAATTATATAATTTTAGTGAATCAAAGACTTATAAAATTACAATTTTGGTTTTCACAACATAGAAAAAATACAAAAATGACTATACATGTCATTGTATAATTTTTTACCCAAATTTCAGAGGAGCAGTATGTACTGGTTCTGATGTTTTACAATGTTTTACCTAGAAACTCAGAACTGAAAATAATTTGCAGGTTGTACCACATCAATGCCAATCTTTTATTATAAATGAATAACCCAAACAAACAAGGAGGGACGAGGGCACAATCTTCATATGCCTCTTTAACTCTATCTCTTCTAAACCCTTCCCGTGGGAAGGTTGCTCCAGAGGAACAGTTTTTATCTGGAGGGACAGTGCCTTTGTTCCATGACTAACTCTCCACGGTGCCTTTGATAACAGTCAGTATGTGTTAAATGAGTGATCCCAACCTGAGCTAACAGAACACAGCAGGATGCAGATTAGTGTCGACAGAGCACAACTGCATACCTCAAAGAACTCTCTGCTGGACGGTGGTCCCCGAAGGGGGTAATCTGAAACAGCCAATCAGGCGGGCAGCCAGGTAGGTGATGCCTTTGACTATGTCCTGAAATGAAAACAGTAAGTCTGACAAAATACCCACCAAACACCACCTTCCTCATTCACACGTTGTAAGATGTGACAGTTGGTGGGGTTAGATGTTCTCAATTCATAAAAGAACACCATCACTTCAAAGGAGAAATTAATTCATGTTAGAGATGAAGAAACCAGTTACGGAGAGAGGTGACGGCAGGACGCGGCCGCGTGCACCTTACTTATCTGCCAGGAGCCTTTTAAATGTTGATGGACAAAAATACACACTAGGGTGGAGACCCTTTTTGAGGAGGGAGTTGTGTGCTGTGTTCTTGCTGCCAAAGTTCAATTTGATGCAATACCACTGTTTGCGACAGACTGTTCTTCGTAAACAGTGACAAATTATAACAGAGAGGCTCGAATAAAACCCCAGTCCAGCGATCCTGGAAAACCTACATTTCTTATCCCATCTTCTAGAACTCGTCCAGAAAAGACTGAAAAAAATCTTACCCAAACTAAGTAATAAGACTAATATAACTCAAATTGTTTCTATTTTACAGTAGAAATACATTTTGGAAAAAGAAAAAGAAAAAGCATGAAAAATAGTCCTTCCTCTATATTTAGTTTATGAAGTACAAGAACAGATTCTAATCTCAACATGCCCAAGTTAAGAGTGCAGTTAAAGAAGCAGAATTTTAATGTTCAATTCAAAAATAATTTTATTACACATCTGCCTGCATTAAATTTTAGGCTGCATACTTTCTTCTCATTTTCATCTTAATTGTCAAGCTTCTATGAAAATAACATTAAAAAAATTAGTTTTCCATTATGATATTAGCAATTATGTTTTAAATAACTACTCAGTAAGCTAGTAAGCTAGGCTTTTAAGATTTTAAAAATCAGCCATTAAAAAAGAAAGGTGGGGGGGGTGGAAAAAAGAATCCACAAAGAACGTTCTGTGTTTAAAATCTAATGCACATCTGAACTTGGGCTTTACATTTTCATCAACCCTTTCATGAAAAGTCTTAAATGCACAGTTGAGCAATTAAATGGTATCAAGACATGACAGTAATCAGACAATGTCCACATGACATTATCTCTTGGCTGTTCCAGCACATGGAGATGATAATGCTTTTAGCTCACGGCTGCCCAACTGGAACATTTCGCTGCCTCTGGACTTCTAGCTTGGTGGGGATTACACAAAACCATAATTGGGAAAAGTATCCAAACAGAAGAGCTGAATGAAATTTAAAAATAAAATAATAAGGGTGTATAAACCTATCCCTGAATGTTCTTCGGGATTACGTTTTCTAAAGTTACACCTTCTATGTGCTTTCAGGAACCGATTCTCTACCCCTTATGGGACTTGACTGGCTTTGGGTCCACAAATGAGAATAGCTACTGGTAAATACGTTACTCATGGGTGCTGAGAGTGATACTGTGAAAGATACTGGTCATTTACTAGCAACTGAGCTTTCCCTTTCTGAGAACTGTCACTGTGTTAAAATATGATTGAGGCTGAGCCCTGGAAAAAGATAGGTTCTCTACGATGTACACATACTAAGTTCAAGCACGTTTCTTAAGGGCAGGCAGTAATGACTCAACTGAAAACAAACAAAAGGATTCTAGTTGTTTTCAGATTACAGGTACTACCCCAAAGCTTCACAGACATATACGTTGTATAATTCATTCACTAGATATGAGGGGATAGGTCCCAGCCATAACCTCAGAACATTCCAGAGAACAAAGTTTGCCGCTTCAAAAATACAGAGTTTCCAGCATGCAGTCAAGCACTTTGAAAAGGGAACGCTAAACACACTGCAGACCGGAACAGAACTCTCCTGTAAGCCGGGCGTTCTGTCGGTAAGACAGCATTACTGACTGTAACTCTCAAGTACATAGTGTTACAGACCTGTATTTATCAGATGCATGAAGGAAACAGGAGGATAGAAAATGCCAAATCCCTTTCCAGAGCCACTATACATATTGGGAACTTCTGGCTGAAAAGCATGCTGAGATGGACCGGCCAGGAGGTTTTATGTAACAGTTTTTATTCTTTGTTTTTGTTTTGTGTTTTAAATAAAATCCCAGGCCTGTGTGACACTGGATTTTGGTTCTTGTGTTGTTTTATTTTTTTTAATATTTTAAAAATAGTTCTTACTTATTTTCTATGAAACGTATTGGGAACTCAAAAAGTCTGCAGCATTTTTTGTCATTGAAAAGTTTGTTCTTTAGGGGTGTGCAGAAAGCAGGAACTATTCAAATTTCTTGTGTTCTTCGGTATGAGAAAGGATCTTTCTTCTCTGGTGTATCATGTGGAAGTATAACTGGGGAAAAACTGAAAGAAAAGAAAGTACTGGTTAAAGAGATCACTTAAAATTTCTTAAATCTAAGTCACTTAAAATCTAAAGCATATGGACTTGAGGTCCTCTCTGACTCTCTATGTTCTCATCCCTTCCCCGAAGAAGGGAACAAGGCACGCCTGGGGAAAGGGAAGAAAAATGCAGAGGGACTTACCTTTTCCTGCTTTAGCTGAAGGGAAAGGGTGGTGCGGACCAGAGTGACACACGGTGCCGGCCCTACCGTTACTCATCAAGATGCCACAGAACTGCCAAATAACATTCTACCCCCTCCAACATTATCTTCACACTTACTCTCCAAATTTACATCTAGTGACAGACTTATTATTCCTGTTTACAGAAGAATTCAAGCCCCAGAGAGGGTAGGTGACTTGCTGGTTTCACAGTAAATTCCTGACAATCAGGACCAGGGCTCTGGGCTCCTGACACTCAGCCTCGCCCCTTCTGTCACTGCAGTCACCTGAGGGGATCTCCCAAAAGTACTTCCTGAGAAAGGTCATTTTTTGAATGGGAAGACTGAGGAGGAGGAGGAGGGCTATGACATTCCATCTGAACACGACGAAGCCAGGTTTAGATGTAGAAAGTCCTTATGAAAAGTAAGCTGGTATCTTGGGCACTGGAGATTCTATTCTTGGTCACTTCATAGATTACTTGAAAAAGTACTGGTTCTCAAATAAATGGGGTGGTACCTCCTCCCTTAGGAGTATTCGGAAATTGCGGGGAGGGGAGTGTATTTGGAGGAGGAAGGTTACTGGCATTTAACACTGAAGCAGGAGTGCCCAAACCTGCAGTGTGTGATAGTCCCCACAACTAAGAACTGTCCCACCCCAAATGCCCATAAGATTCCTACTGGGAAATGCCAGCTAAGCTACCTGGCCTTCACAAGGTTACTGGGAACTGGGGGTTCAACAGCTGTGTAATAACTCCAGTGGGATGGTCTTAAATGTAAAATATGCTTCCTTCTCTTCCCTTCCCTTCTCGACAGCTCCATTCTCTACTCTGTAGACAGTAACCTGTATTTCTGGGGAGGTAATTTCCCCAGACAGTTTCTTCCTTTTTAAATGTGCTCCAAGTTGGCCAAATTTCAAACGATCCTTCCGAAGCACTCCATGCCATCAGGGGGTGTGTGCACATGGACCTGGGAAACCGCAGAGGAGGCGCCGGTGCCGAACAGGGCTGCCATCCACTCCACTCGCTATTTGTAGGCAGGAAGTTATTCGGAGAAAAGACCCAGCTTGTGCATAGAATTCAACAAGGAGAGAACTATTCTGGTACAAAAGCCAGAAAATATGACAAGCTCTATAATCTAAAAACTGGAAGTAAAGATATAATTAAACCATATGGAATGCTAATTGCAATCATTTAAAAATGTGGGGCCAGTCATTTTTCTATAGATATACTTTAGTAAAGGGAAACTTTGTGGCAAAGTACACTAAGGACTTTTCCACTGGTTGCAGGGCTGGCTAAAGCTTCGGTGCTAGTTCAGAGGGCCTAGGAAGGATGAGCTGGAAGCCATTCATTAGGCCCTTGGTGGCAGTACCAAGACGGGTGAGGACCAGAGGTCAGAAATGGGAGGGCAGATATGGCCCTCTCATCTTTACAACTTCAGAGGTTTCTCCGTGCCCGAGCAAAGGAATGTGTGTGGAGGCGGCCAGGAGAATGAGGGCCCTCGGGCTGATGGTTCTCTACAGTTCTAGTAATGATTTCCTGGTGACCAGAACTTGGGTGACACTGTTTCCATCTGAATTACCCACATGTTTAGGCTGAACCCAACTATAAATGGCTGAAACAATTCCAGATACATGGCTACTATTTTTAACCAATGGACTCCAATGAAGGAAAACCCAAGACAATCTCGTCTTGACAATAGGTTCTTTTGAACTCTATCTTCTTCTCTCCCAGGTCAGCACACACACAATGGAGAAGGATGCTGTGCACTTGAGAGTTGTGGTGGGGGTAGGGGTTCCTCTAGGGAGAGGAAAACTTGGGAGGCTGAGAGCAAATAGAAGTGCGCTGCTTTGGGGCAGGTACTTTCTCAGTCTGTCTAAAGATCAGAGGTGTGGCCATGCTTACTGGCGACCTGGACAGTGCCCAGCTGCTCAGTGTCTTCAACCGAAATCAGTGTTTCTCATTTCTCAGCCTTTTTTTTTTTTTTTAAATCCCCACCCCTATAGCCAACTTTTACCAATGTAGGGGGGTTAGGAAATGTAGACAGGACTTAAGCGTCTACTGAGTCCCGCAGACACTGTACAAGGTGCAGCTGCAGCAGAGCGGGAGATGAGCACCTTGCAAGGGAGCGAGGGTGCTGCCAAAGCACCACAAAACGAGAAAACTCCTGGGGCCACAACTTGGGCTACATGTGCAACAATGCAACAAGAGGTCGGGATCATAAAGAAAGCGTGTTTTTTATATCATCCACGCATATTACCAACTTCCCATTAAAGAAGATAAAAAGAAACTAAAGTTGTAGAAAGAACACCAAATTTGGTAAAGACTGGATGTCAACAGCAACCCCTCTTAACTCTGCATTTTCTTCTTATAAATACAAAGTTTTGGGAAGTTGGAAATGTGCTGTTGGCTGGAATGAACTGTACAAACTGGTCTCAACAACCTAAACAACTAAAAACCTCCAGGGTAACTGGCTGAGGCCAAAAGCGTAATGAGTGCCAGCAGACACGGATGATTTACAGCAGAAGATAGGGTCTGGGCTGTCATCTTGAGCCTGGATGGGGGGTCAGGGATTTGGAGAAAATCTGTTCATCTTTATTTGAAATCAACCCTTTTTCCTTGGTCTACAGGAGTTAAGCTGCCTTAAGAAAGAAGTAAAATAGACTTTAACCAAGCCAAGTTCTTACCAAAACGAGGCTGAGAGTGGAAGAAGGGGAAGGAACCCAGGTAACGAAAGTCAACTTCTGTGAAGAACCACACCCTACTCTTTGTGTTCTCTCCTTTCTCTCAATGTTAAGGCCCAGAAGGACAATACCACAGAACAGTTTTCCCTCAGGAATCACTATCACCTGTGCTTGACCAGGCCCCTTAACTAGATCAAGGGGTGAGTATAGGCAGAGGCAAAAGACTGGGCACTGGTTAGCCACCAGACCACACAAAAAAATTAGGAGGTACAGAGAGACTCAGGCTGTCCTGGAATGAAGACCTTCCTTCTTTGGGAGACTAAGAAGATATAGCAACTCTGAGGCAGGGGCCCCAGATTTCTCTCCATGTGGCAGTGTCCTGTTACTGAGTTGATTTCATAATACTACCCCTGCTCCTTTTCCAGTTATCCAGTCTGATCTCTATCTCCTATTCATTCAAAATCTCTCACTGATCTCAAAATTAAAAAAAAAATTTAATGTTAATTTTTGAAAGAGAGAGAGAGAAAGAGAGAGATTGTGAGTGGGGGAGGGGTAGAGAGAGAGGGAGACACAGATTCCAAAGCGGGCTCCAGGCTCTGAGCTGTCAGCAAAGAGCCTAACATGGGGCTTCTCACGGACTGTGAGATCATGACCTGAGCTGAAGCTGGATGCTCAACTGACTGAGTGACCCACGTGCCCCAAACTTTTGCTGATTTAAAATAAATCCTGTGGTGCCCATTGGGATAATATATGTTACTCTGGGAGTGGCAAAACTGCACCTAGGAACTGTGGCTCTAGATACTGGAAAATTAGGGGAGTCTGGCTGGCTCAGTCGGTGGGGTGTGTGGCTTTTCGATCTTGGGGTTGTGAGTTTGAGTCCCACGTTGGGTGTGGAGATTACTTAAAAATAAAAAGTCCTGGGGTGCTGGGTGCCTCAGTTGGTTGAGTGTTCGACTTTGGCTCAGGCCATGATCTCATAGTTTGTGAATTCGGGCTCTGAGTCAGGCTCTGTGCTGACAGCTCAGAGCCTGGAGTCTGCTCCAGATTCTGTGTCTCCCTCTCTCTCTGCCCGTCCCCTGCTTGTACTCTGTCTCTCTCTCTCAAAAATAAATAATCATTAAAAAAAATTATAAAAAAAAATCTTTAGGGGCACCTGGGTGGCTCTGTTGGTTAAGTGTCTCACTTCGGCTCAGGTCATGATCTCCCTGCTCGTGGGTTAGAGCCCTACGTCGGGCTCTGTGCTGAAAGCTCACAGCCTGGATCCTGCTTCAGATTCTGTCTCCCTCTCTCTCTGCCCCTCTCCTGCTCATGCTCTCTCTCTCTTTCAAAAATAAATAAACATTAAAAAAATAAATAAAATAAAAAATATTTAGAGACTGGAAAATGAAATTCTAAGGGAACAAAATTAGAAAGATGAACAACCATAAGCTAATTTAGACTCTTCCCTATTTATCTTTTGTTTGAAAATCAACTACCTTTTCAATTAGAAGAGAAAGGGCCTTCGGCCACCACGGTTCTAGTACCAAAGAGGAGGACTTGATAATTAATAACGAGTGGAAAATGAATCATGAAGCAGAACTGCAGTCCATGAATTTCTCCAAGATAAGTGTTCACATGAAATCTGGATGTAGTTTTTTTTCCCCCCTCACAACGCATGAAATGCAATTTTCCATAGAGGGACACAAACATGTCGCTTACGATTGTTAGGATGATTCATTCAGTTCACGCTGTGTGCTGAAGAAAACTCCAACCTTCCTGTCTGAATTTAACCTGAGGTTTAGGGGAGAATATAGTATCTTATGGACTGAAATAAAAGTCACAGTCACAATGGCTATAAAAATAGCTAAATGAGAGGACTCATTAACTTTACATGTCCTCGCATAGAACAAAATCTTTTTGGATAGGTGAAAATCAATCATAGGATTTCAAGTGAATATCAGAATTTGAGAAAAGGACTAAACTCTTCCTCAGCAAACAGGATTCACTTCACAAGAGGCCTCAAACACGGCCATTTCTCCTTGTTACTGAGCATGCTGATAGGCACATCTGATTACCTGTATTTAAACCTTTAGCAGTACTATTAAAATTACAGGAAATCATCCTGAAGAGAACATTATGTCCTGTTCAGATGATTTTAGTGCTTATTTCCAAACAAGAAAATAAGAAATATAGAAAAAAAATCTATTTTTATTTTGCTATTTGTTTCTAGTTAACTACCAATTCCTTAAAAATGAAGTAACTATCAATTTTGAAATAATAAAAATGCAAAAATCTCTTTACAATGTTTTCCAAATACCGTAACAAGCAATTCTCAAGAGACAGAAAAACTCAAGGTAAGTCTTTAATGGCCTTTTTTGTTTTCTACTCAGCACGTTCCCCCAATAGGTAGTTAACCTTTCTTGGTATTCACTGTTTCAAACCTACACACTGAGAAGGGCTGCATTTTGGCAGCTATACTGAGAACGGTTCATCTTTATTCAATTACTACCCGAGACAATTCCCTCTGACAGTCAGCATTCAATAAAAACCAAAGCGTTCCCAACAAATTAGATTTACATTTACTTGCGTATGGTATAAAAATATCCAAAGGCATTTAACTCTAGTTATTGTACAGTGAGTTTTAAAAACACAAATAAATACATGCATCACTGTTTACTTACTTGGAATGTAGGAGATCATTATCAGAATTAGGAATGCATAATAGTCAAAGGAGAAATTGTACTTGTTAGGTAAACTGATGGAGTACAGGCCCGCCTGCCTGACAAAGGGCAAAGCGGCATATATTGTGAGCAATTCTCCTGACACTCCCATTGGGTACAGCACAATGAAAAGTGTGTACCTAAAACAAAACAGAATATTCATGACTGAGCCTTGAAGCCAGCATTAGTAGAAAGATACATTCCTCCCCTTCTAATCAGTACTGGTTTTCACGGAAGCTATTGTTTCTTTTTCCTGTTTGCCCACTGTTTAAATTCACGTTTTACAAGCCTGTCTTTGGAAAGGGCCTATAGCAGGTATGTCTCTGAATGTTCTAAAATAAAGTAAAATATAATGAATGTGTTTGGTCAGCTTACAATTTGTTCAGTTTGGCCCAATAAACAACATTCAACACAACTCCCTAACAAAACAAAGATGATGCCAATCATTGATGAAGTAGGAGCACTGAGTCACGGTTTATATAAGGATCCTGCTCTGTGGGGTGGGGGTGGAGCTGGGGGCTCTGCAGGGAGTTGGTGGGGGAGAGGTTGGAGCGTGTAGCTAGCCAGAATCACTACAATGTATACCAAGTCTGGTCAGTGGACTGAAAAACACAGCACATCTAGTGTGCTTTTAGTGCTACTATTAGTCAAATGTCTGTACATAGTGTAAATGAAATATATGCTAATTTTAAAAACCTTAAAAATTCATAACAGCTTTTGGTCACTATGTAATTTTTCAAAGACAAAACAAACCAAAACAAAATAACCCAACCCTATAGTTACTATTACATAGGAGAATCCACATGATTTTTTTTTTCACTTGAAAAAGGAGTTCTCTGTGTTTCAAAAAAAATTCAGAGAGAAGCTATGGAACTAACTGGAAATCATTCGGAGGTGTTAGTATTGCTCAGGAAACCATCAGCTCAGATTTTAAGGAGGCTCTGGCTGTGGCTGGCAGCGAGCACTCCAGCCTCCAAACCTCCAGGTGCAGAAGTTGTACTAAGGAATCTGTGACAAAGAACGGAAGCCTCGTTCACCGTGTTCCCCGCTGCCAGTGTCAGCCATGCTAAAGAGGATGGTGGAAAAGGAAGATTCTTCCATAGACCATGGACAACCATGGACAAGAAAATCATTCTCCACTGGTCACTGATAAGATCAGGGCTTGGCCAGACAACTCTCCCTGTACAGAGCAGACAGCTTCCACGATGCCTGCCCAGGTTGGTTAGTGAGTAATTGCTATCTTTTCCCATTCTTCCCTTTTCCTAATAAAATTGTGTACTGGGGGGGGGGGGTGGTTCACATACTTGAAATGTTGCAAACAACTGGTTTATGTCTCTAATTTAATCACCAAACTCATACGTTGTCTAGAAAGGACCACTTTCCTTCTATGAAATGAGGCAGTTGGGTCCCAAGGACAGTTTTGATCCTTTTGCTTTGTCACTCTCCCCACAGTGTTCTCCAACTCAGAACACTGATCACAATCGTCTCATGAATTAGTTCAGATAAACAGATGAACTGTCAGCCCTTTACCCGATTCATAACAAATATTACTGGCAAAAATTATCAAAGCAAAATAAAATTGCTAACAAGCAAAAACCACGTATATCATTTGTTATAATTTAAAAATTGAGTCATAGCCTCTTGGCAAAATTAAGACTAGGAGAATTGAACTTGGTCCAAAAAACATAATGACAGGAGCTCATCAGTAAAATTTGGTATGAACAAAAAAGAGATGTTACGTCAAATCTCTATTGAAGAATTTAAATGAAAATAATTGATCCAATAAAAATAAGTATATACAACTTAAAACAGTATTTCTATTAATCAAAGTTAAGTAGCATCCTTTATCCTGATGAAATCCAAACACCAGTCTCATATCACCAATCCCAACACCTGTCTCATACAATTAAAAAAAACCCTGAAGTATAGTTGACGTCATATATATCTTTATTTTTTAGGAGCTTGGAGACAATATTTAGCAAAAAAGGACAAATACAGTGATGGCACTTCAGAAGTTAATCTTTATCCCATGTACTTTACCTGGCCCATTTGATGAGGTAAGGCAGATGGTTTAATAGACTGAAAGTATAAAAGGAGTAACGGATAATTTCTGTGATTGTCCAGGCAATAACAAATAGGAGGACACTGTCTTCACTCTGTACCTGAAGGACAAGGAAAACAGAAGCAAAAGCAAACACATAAAACATTTTAACAAAGAAGCATTTACCCCGTCCTCTGGCAGAGCTGGGGGACTGAACAAGTGGACACAGCCCTGGTCTGTATCCTTGGTCTGTATCCACAGCACAGGACAGGAAGAGCCTACCATGTACAGGAACACGTGCCCATCACAACAGTTGTGTAGAGCCAAGTGATGAGGGGCGAGCGAGAAGAACTCAGCTTAATGATGAGTAAGAGGGGCAGAAATGGGAATTCCACGAGTTATAGCCCACAGGAGAAAACAAACCCAGATGTTTTGAGTTTTGTCTGCTGGCCTGTTGGTGGAAACTGTGAACTGATGTTAGTGGGAGCCAAGACTAGTTAGCTAAGAAGGTAGGAGGGCAAATTGGTGGCAAGCTTGGGGGCCTGTCCATTAACAAGAATTTTGATTTGATTTGCATGACAACTAAGAATGTGAGGAAATTTCAAAGAAGGGGAACATAGTACTTGAAATACAACTGAAGATGAGGCTAATTCACTGGGTAGGATGAATTCACATGAAGGAAGAAGAGCCAGAGACTGTCTGAAAGGCAGAGCCCATTTACTCTCTCCCACTGGTGATTTCTTCTCCTGAAGAAGCCTGGTTTAACTTAAAAATTATAGAAACTTCCATGCTGACCACAGGAGATGGCTAAAGCCAGAGGAGCTCTGGAATTTCCAGGCTCTTCTGGATTATTTTCACGCTGAAAAAAAAAATTATTTTCAGCGTGAAAATAATCCAGAAGAGCCTGGAAATTCATAACGATAAATTTGAACATAGCCCCCCCCCCCCCCGGTGGTTTTTAGTGGCTGTTCTCACTAGATACCTTGGATTGCAAATCTCACGTGGCAATGTATTTCCACTGCACCGGCATTTGCTTTCAGTGCCTCCACCACCCCCTCAGCCACATTTTTAAGGATCCTGGGTCCAGGCTTGAAGACCCATAACAAGAAACTACCTTGTACCCAATTCACTTGTGATTTCTTGTATCCAACACAGGCAGGCAGAGAGCTGGATGTGATTAAGAAATTCCACTGAGGGAACAGGTGGACAAGATGGATGTTCTCTGCCTTATTCCTAACACCTAATACAATGTATCTTTATACAGCATTCTAACCTTAACTTTTCTTCCTTGCATTTGCAATGTGAATACTTTTCAGCACTTATATTCTTCCTCAGAGAGGGTACATGGAGCGATCCACCTACACAATAAAATAACTAGTCATTTACATACCTATTAACTAAATTGCTCTGACAAAGAATTTCATAAATGCATAGTTACTAATCCCTAAAAATAATAAGAATTTTACATTGTCAAGAGCAAGAGTACTTTTTGTGTTCCTGGTGCTCTGGTATTAGCCCAAGTAAAACTTAAACACCTCTGAAGCTTTTATGTTTCATTTTTCAGTCTGTCCCCAAATCCTTGCTTAAAAGCCATCTACTAAAACATAATTTCAGAGCATTTTGCTTTTTGATGTATTTTGTAATCCTCCTCATCTGAAGGATATCTGTTTTACAGCTAGGGATAAAGCCTTGCTTAAAGATCTCTGGGTTGCAATAGAAAGCCCTTCTAATCTTTTGCATTCTAATCATCTTGAAAGTAGGGAACGTGTTTTATTCATCTTTTGATTCCTAAAAGCACTTTGTACTTTTCACCAAGTGGAGCAAACAAATTCAATTCTAATCGGGTCACTCCAAGATTAAGTTCCTGCTTTGGATACCTGATATTAGTTTCCATACAGTCTTAAGTGGCCTTCCGAAAGACAAGTAACAAACAACCCCCCTCAAACCTTGCACTTTGATCCAGCCTCGGGGTTACTGAACTCATTCCCTCCAGCCCCAAGTTAGATTTGAACCAAAAGACCTGTAACAAGCTCACACTCAGGCTGGATGTGAAAGCAGGTGCTTCCATAACCCAGCTGTGAAGACCATGTTATAATTTCAGAAAGACAGAAGGAGGGAAATAACCATTATATACAAATGATATCTTCAGATCAATAGGGAACACAACACTGTTATTAGGAAGGTATGTGGGTAAAGTCAGTGATCCAAGCTTATCTGATTTATAGACAATTATCCAATGATGCAAAACAGGGGCAGAAGGTAATGAGTTGAAGCTAATAAGATCAATGAGACTCAAATGGATATTTGTACCCCTGTGTTCACAATACCATTATTCACAATAGCTTAAATGGAAACAACCCAAATGACCATCAACAGTTGAATGATATATACATACAATGGAATATTAGTCAGCCTTAAAACGGGAATTCTGGCACATGCTACAACATGGATGAATCTCGAACACAACTTGGTATGTGAAATAAGCCAGTCACAAAAGGACAAGTACTATGTGATCCCACCCATCTGGTACCCAGAGTAGTCAAATTCAGACAGAAAGTAGGAACGGAAGGCTGCCCGGGGCGAGGGGTGGGAGGAAACAGGAAATACATGTTTAACGATAGAGCGCTTTGGTTTGGGAAGATGAACAATGTTCTGGAGATGGACGGTGGTGACGACTATACAACCACGGGAATGTACTTACTGCACCTGAGCCACACACTTAAAAATGCTTAACGTGGTCAATTTTGTTATGTATGTTTTCACCACAATAAAAAACCCAGTAAGAAAATTTAACAAGGCTAACTATAAAGTTATACATGATTCAGAAGCAACAAAATGACTCCACTACAGAATGGAGAAGACTCAGCTTCTGAATCCAGGAGATGAAGAGATTTCAGGGAACTACAAGCTTCATACGTGCCCACAGGGTGCAGGTGGTTGTTCAAACGACTACCAAGCCAAGCAACCAACCAACCAGTATTTAGCCACATTAATAGTCTCATCCCAATGATTCCATTCCAAATAGATTAGATTCCATCCAGAGGTCTGAGTAGGTTACCAGAACCTCTGGACTAGCAAAGTTTACTTTCGAAAAGGAGAAGGTTAACTAGTTCAGAATATGTAAATGAATGTTGTGTACAATTGGCATATGGACACAAGACTAATGGCAAACTTAATAGGGAGTAAAAATGCCTGGTTCAAAATGAGGAGAACAGTGTAACAAACCAGTTGACTAATGAAATAGGCCACCCCATAGGGAGCTATGTGCTCCCCGACTCTGGACACAGCCAAACCGAGACTGCTCCGGAGAAAGTCCTATGAAGGGTGGAAGGTCGATTTAGACGGTAGCCAATGAGGGCTTCCAGCTGCTGTTCTTTGGAGAGGGGCGTGGGGTATACATATAACCTGTACATGGGAAAGGCACAAAACTGCTTAACACTAACTTCCTTGCATAAATGGAATTTTTTTTTAATTGGAAAAAAAGGGTAGTACTTTTAATAGGACTTTAAAATAATTTTCCTTTATCAAAGAAGGTGAGAGAAGAGAGACTAATTTAAAGACCTCCCTTCATTACTGGCTGCTGAGGGCATACCATGGGAACAATTCCCTGGCTCTTTACTCCCCAGCACAAAGGTCTTCAGGCCTCCGGTCTCCTCTCATGTGGCTTTCTCTGCCCCTGACACAGGTCTGTACACAAGGCATGTGTGGAGTCAGTGCCCCTTAACTCAAATAATACCATCTATTTTCTTTCTGTTTTTGTTTTTGAAATCAGGAGCTGGAAACATTTTCTAACATGTGGGGAGCCTTTCTATCAAGGGCCAGTGACTCAGAGAAAAAGATCACTTAAGTTAAAAAAGAAAAAAAGCCAGTTTAGCTTTGGAGGGGTTTTGGAAGGGCTAAGGCCTACAATTATAAAAAGTTCAACTCAGCTACTTTTTGAATTAAGAACTAGAAACACATAATTTTATTAATTATCGAGAATAAGAGGTTTAATATGCTTGCACTAAGATGTGCTGGCAAATGGTCACACAGCATTATCCAGAACAGCTGAAAAGTAAAAACCCAAATGTGCAGTAACTGGCAAATGGATAAACAAAATATGATATAATCCATACAATGGACTACTATTTGGCCACACAAAGGAAAGAAATATCGATACATGCTACAATATAGATGAACCTCAAAAACACGATGGTGAATGAAGGATGCCAAATGCAACGATTTCATTTATATGAAATGTTCAGAAAAGGCAAATCTAGAGACAGAATGTAGATTACTGGGGCACCTGGGTGGCTCAGTTGGTTAAGCATCTGACTTCAGCTCAGGTCATGATCTCACGGTTTGTCAGTTCGAGCCCTGTGTTGGGCTCTGTGCTGACAGCTCAGAGCCTGGAGCCTGCTTTGGATCCTCTGTCTCCCTCTCTCTCTGCCCTTACCACACTGGTGCTTTCTCTCTCTCAAAAATAAAACATTAAAAAAAAAAAAAGAAAGAAAGTAGATTACTCATTGCCATGGGCTGGGAGTGGGTTAGGAATGATCTTTAAAGGGCATGAGGGATCACAGTGAGGTGATGGAAATGCTCTAAAACTGGATTATGATGACGGTTACACACCCTGGTAAATTTACTAAAAAGCACTGAATTGTACACCCAAAATGGGTAAATTTGATGGTATGCAAACTATACCTCCATAAAGTTGTCTTTTAAAGAAGAGTATGATGTTTATCTTTAAATTAAAAAAAAATTTTTTTTAATGTTTTATTTATTTGAGAGAGAGAGAGAGAGAGAGAGAGAGAGAGCGTGAGCAGGGGAGGGTCAGAGAGAGAGACACAGAATCCGAAGACAGGCTCCAGGCTCTGAGCTGTCAGCACAGAGCCCAATGCGGGGCTCGAACCCACGAACTGTGAGATCATGACCTGAGGTGAAGTCGGATGCTTCACCGACTGAGCCACCCAGGCGCTCAATCTTTAAATATTTTTAAAAGTAATCTCTACGCCCGGCAGGGGGCTGAAAGTCATGACCCCTGAGATCAAGAGTCGCACACTCTACCAACTGAGCTACCAGGCACCCTGATGTTTACTTTAAATTATATTATTGCCTTTTAAGAGAAAAGGAGATGTGTGGGGCAGAGGGGGAGAAAAGAGATAAAGGAGGTTTATCAAGGTTTATAAAGGAAAAGCTGGGGACAAAGGGTTGGTTGCCAAATATGTCCGGAAGCCATATTTCAAAGCTGCCTATTTGCAACAGTGGCACAAATGGAAGCGTGGGTGTGGGGTGGCTCTGCCCAGTGCAGTCAGCGAGCTGCGTACCGGACCCTCCACGCTGCAGACGGCAGGTTTCCGTCCCCTGCTCTACGGCGAGGGTGGAGGCGCTCGGGTGTGGGTGGCTTGTGTAATTTAGCCAAGGGAGTTTACATAGAAATTCAAGCTGGAGAAACAAATGGGTGCAAGAGAAAAACCTTTACACACAAATAGCATCATATGTTTGACTTTAAAAGGCTCAGGGAGTATCAGTACATGAGAAGCTGTCATTTTTATTACATTCAAAGAAAAACAGATGGTGCCACATAAGAAAATCACTATTGTAGAAACCCTATTCTTCTTAGCGTTTTGGAATCTGCTGCTTACTGCTCTGGCGATTTTAAAGAAACCCCCGGATCATGCTTTATGATAAGTGTTCTTTCTTCTTAATACCCCCTTCATTTGTGAAGAGAGGAGATTTTGGTGAAATCTAGGAGGCAAGGACTTGAGTCTCTTCTTGGCAGAACTCTGAAGAGTATGTTCGTCTTAGTCTGCTCGGGCTGCTGTAATAAAATACCACAGACTGGCGGCTTAAACAACAGAAATGTGTTTTCTCGCAGTTCTAGAGGCTGAGATCAAGGTGCCAGCACATTTGGTTTCTGGTAAGGGGTCTCTTCCTCGTTTGGAGCTGGAGACTTATCGACGTGTTCTCATGTGTCAGGGAGGGGAGGGGAGGGCTCACCGGGGTCTCTTAGGTCTCCTTTAAGGGCACCAACCTCCTCATGAGGACCCCACCCTCACGATCTCCTCTAAACCTAAGTACTTCCTATAGGCCCCATCGCCAAATACCACAACACTGGAGGTTAGGGCTTCAACACACAAATCTGGGGAGAACACAGTTCAGTCCACAGCAATGTTCCCAACTAGGTATTGGCAAGCTTTCTCTCTGTAAAAGGCTAAACAGCAAATATTTTAGGCTTTGCCTCCACACGTAGCCTTTGTCATGTATTCAACTTTGTAGCTTCTTACACCCTTTAAAAATGTAAAAACCATTATAAACTGCACGCTAGATTTGGCCCACAGGTCAACCCCCATTCTAGGTTCATTTGACCCCTCCTTCCAAATTTTCCCTTCCTATGACCTGTGTGCAGATACCATTCTTCAGTCTTCCTTTGACAGACTGTGTGTGTGCACGTATGTTGTGGGAGGAGATCAATAGATCTATAACATGGACACTATGGAAAAACAAGTATACACAAGCATGTTTTTCATGTTATGTCATCTTAAAATCTCAGTAATCTTTTTTTTGGTCTGTGGTAAAATATGCATAACATAAAATTTACAAATTTAACCATTTTAAAGTACATAATTCGGTGGCATTAATGCACAACATTGACTATGTTGTGCCACCACTATCACTACCCATCTCAAAAACTTTTCATCATCCTAAAAAGATTCTGTACCCAGTAAGTAATAACACCACATCCCCCTCTAGTCCCTGGTAAACACTATTCTCTACTTTCTGTCTGTAAGATTTTGCTTATTCTAGGTACCTCAGTTAAGGGGCCTCATACAATATGTGTCTTTCTATGTCTGGCTAATTTAATTTAGCAGAATGCCTGCAAGGTTCATCTATGTTATAGCATGTACCAGAATTTCTTTCAAGGCCTGAATAATATTCCATCGTCTGTGGACATTAGACTTTGCTTATTAATGCAACTGTTGAGGGACATTTGGGTTGTTTCTACTTATTGGCTACTGTGAATAATGTTGCTATGAAAATGGGTATACAAGTATCTGAGTACTTTGTTTTCAATTCTTTTGGGCACATATCTAGGAGTGGAACTGTTGGACTATATGGTGATTCTATATTTAACTTTTGGAGGAACTGCTAAACTTTCCACAGTGGCTGCACCATTGTACACTCCCACCTCCAGTGCACAAGGGCTCCAGTTCTTCACATCTTTATCAACACTTGTAATTTTCTTTCCTTTTTTTTTTTTCCTTTTTTGATGGTGGTCATCCTAGTGAGTATGAAGTAGCATATCATTGTGGTTTTGAAACACAGTCTTTAATGATTATTGATGAGTATTTTTTCATGTGTTTATTGGGTCATTTGTATATCTTCTCTTGAGTAATGTCTAGTCAAGTCCTTTGACCATTTTTAATTGTTTAATAATCCCTTTTTAATAATTATGGTGAGTAAAAATAATTATACTCAATAGTTACTGAACTCTTACTACATATAAAGCATGTTTTTATATATAACCTCAATTCTCCACTTTACAGATGAGGCAAGTGACCCTTACAGAAATTGAACCCAGGTGTGTGCCCCTAAACTCTGAGTAGTTCTCCCTCTCTCTCTCTGTCTCACACACACACACACACACACACACACACACCTCTATTGCTTTGGGGAGAACACCTCTCTTATGAAATCAAGAAAACTTCAAAGGAACCCATATACAAGAGCCTAGAGAACAGATAAGGAATATCAAGAAAGCTATGAGTTTTCCAAAAAATGTGGCCCACCTCAAGAGGAGATAATGGGGGAACTGAGCAGAATAGGCTGCCTGAAAAGGACTGGATAAAGTATGAGAAGTTCTAGGTCACTGCTGTCCAGAGATATCTTGAATATATCCATGAAATGAATTTAGTCACGAATCAACTGATGTAAGAGAGAAACCACCATAAGTTGAAACAAGCCCTAATGAATTCCCTACAGTTAGTGTGAAACTTCTTCCCTGAGCCTTGCTTTGCTAATTATCCTCATTGCTTCTTTGTTTTAGCCTTGTTTTACTTCCTGAGTTTAACTTATTGCCAAGACCCCTGAAAATCTATCTCAAAAACTTGTTCTCTTTTCTATCTCTGCTTTGCAGGAATAAAAATACAAAAATACAATTTGAATTCAAGATGAAAACAAACTTATAAATACAAAGATAAAAAAGAAAATGAGAAAAAAGAAACAACCAGAATACCTTTTGAGATAAGCCTCTGGTTTTCCAGAGAAGTGATCATCCCAATCATTTCAAATCTGTCTCTGGGTAGGCATTAAGATTCACCTAAATGTCTCTTACCCTTCCCCTCATGGAGGAGTCAGCATGGGGGCTGAAAGCTCAAGGTGGTGAGGGGTGGGGAACCACATGGACATGGAAGACCAGTGGGCCTGGAGGCCAATGACATGGACAGAAGAGGGAAGGTTGGAAGGCTGCAGACAGGTGTGCGCCAGAGGCCTGGCAGTTGAGGATAGGGAGGTGAGGGAGAGACAAGAGGTGATGGGTAGAAGAGATGGTCAGTGTGGTTGGGAAATCAGTTACATGGAGTAAAGAGTAAGTTGAGCAAAGAAATCAATATGTTAAAAAAAAAGGGGGGGGGGCTTCATACTGCTGGAGAGGTATTTACAAACAGGGAGGGAGGAGGCCAGAGAGAGCACTAAGGTGTTGGATTGTAATTGAAGGAATCTGTATGAACTCATAACTATAGATACATATACACACACTCACACAGAGCTCTATACTTTTAGATGGATGTACAGTATGCATATGTGTGTGTGTGCATGTATACCTCCTAGCTTTCTCCACTGAAAGGACCTAAAAGCATTAACACTCCAGTAGCATGAAGCACCTCAGCTACCCAGATCTTGGTTCCTAAATACCATCTCTCACTAAAAGGAACCAGAGCTCCTTGGCAAAATGGCTGACTCCAAGGCTGGGCCAGAGGAAGTATAAGGTAAGTCTGGAAATCTTTTTCGTCAGAAAGTAAGAGAATGCTGAACAAATGACAGAGATAAATCAAAAGGACAAGGAGAAAGGGCTCTCATTGGCCAAATCACACAATTTTAGTATCAAAGTAAATAATAGATTACAATCCACTGAAATGCACAGTAATTCATAAGTCCAAACTGATATAAATGAAATAAATGAATAAATAAGTGGGAGAAAGGGAAATCTATTTCTTACAGTAGGAAGCCACCTAATATGTAAAAGGGTGACAGAAATAGAGGTTCATCATCTAGTAACCACCACAGAAGTGACTAACACAGGCAGGAGTCATTCCCACAAAATACTCATCAATAAAAAGGGGGAAGATGGTGACCTCAAGGTGGGAAAAGACCAACAGGAGCAGGTGACTGGAATCAACACCACTGCGGCAGGATGGGTAGTCATGGTACTGCCACCTCACGTGATGCCCTGAGAAGAGCACAGCACCATTTCTCTAGTATTCTTGCCAAGAATGTCTGACTTGAGCTGGTTATGAGGGAACACTGGATGAATGTAGGTGAAGGATCGCTCTACAGAAGTTAGGGCCTGTATTCTTTAAAACTGTCAAGGACATGAGAGACAGAGCAAGACTACGAACCTCTCTCAGACTGATGTGTCTTAAGAGACCTGACAACTAAATGTAACATGTATGTGGTGGGAATACCATAGCAACCACGTTTCTCCTTTCCCCGGGTATCCTAGTGTTTAGCACAATACCCAGAGCACAAAAATACTTAGTAAATATTTGCCATTCCAGAAAGGAAAAAACAAACAAACAAACAGAAAAACAGTGTTTGGGCAGCTAGTAAAATCCAAATGGGGCTTGTAGAGGAGGTGGTAGTGTTCGATCAATGTCAGCTTCTTGATTGGAAGATTGTAGAAAACCATCACCTCCACTGCAGGTGATGCAGGAGAATGTCTGAAACATGAACAGATGATAATGGGTATACAAAAACAGAAGAGAAGGTGATGGAACGAATGTAGAAAATGCCAATAGGTGGGGAATCTGAGTGGAGGGAATCTGAGAGTTTTTGTATTTTTTCTGGGGCCACAATTAGAAGCAAATACAACTATCATTTAGTTTCTAGATACACTGTTCCTGATAGGAAGCCTCTGAATCAGCTGGAGGAGGCAGCAGGCTGTATAACCATGACAAGATACAAGAACATTTACAACACAGCACATAAATAAGAGTGCATTAAGAGAGGGGAACTTGAGAAGAATAATAGATTTAATGCTACCTCTCAATTTGTATTGTCTCAGATAGCAAATACCCTGAGGGAAGGTCCACAAACTTGCTTTGAAGAGGGGTTAGCTTTAATTATAAGGCAAAATCTAATTTTTAATAAACGCTTTAGAGTAGGATAATAATGATGATTAAGATAATGATAACTCCCATTTGCAGGGCTAATTACTCCTTAAGTATGATAAAAGTAATTATGTGTACATTTTCACCAGCTAACTGTGAAACTATTTTAGTAAGTATAAAAAACATTCATTTCTGTGTGAAAAATCAATTATATCTCTGTTGTGAACCTCAGGACATGGAAAAGAACTCAAAATAGCTGCACAGAACTTGGTCACTAAGATTTTTTTTTGACAAGATTAGATTACATTACAGCTAGCATTTATTGAGCACTTCCTACGGGCCAGGCACATGTATTCACGGAGTCCCCAGGACCACCCCATGAAGAGAAGCAACTGGGCACGGGAGACTGGAACAGCTACTCAGGAACTGAACGGGCTAGCACAGCCTCTCACCTGGGGCAGCTGAAGTGACCACCGGGTCCCAGCAGCGCCCTGTTCTTCATCTGCCTTCTCAGTTATCCCACTACATGGTACTGCTGTTGCTCAGTTCTGCTCCTTGACCACGTGGGAAGCACTGTGAGGACAGCACCCACGATCTGATTCTCTCATGCATCCTTGCACTTCACACAATGGCTAGGGTGTAGAAAACACTGAATAAATATTTGTTGAGTAAGAATGAATAAATGGTGAGCCATCTGCAGTCTAAGCCTGCATGTTCTCTGACTTGGTTGGAACAGCCCCGGGTGAGGAGGGAAGCTACCTAGTGAGAGTGAGTCCGAGGGTCACAGGGCTTGTGCCTGGTTGCTGATGTCAGTTGAGGGCTTGAGCGGGAGAGTAGGGCAACTCTGACGACAATCCTGGTCCTTTCCATAACTTTATGTTTTTGAACAAAAATATAACTCAGTTATCTACTTAAAAGGAATTTCATCCTTGACAAGAAAAAAACCTGAAATATAATAAATATGGTGGTTTAAAAAAAAGTCTCCATCAGTATTAGTCTCTTCACATGACAATTCATGTGTAAAGTGTCCTTCATGATGAAGCATTTATTAAAAATCCTTGATAGGGTAATATGGTAAACCAACCAGAAAATACTACTTCCTATTTTATGGAAAATGTGAGTTACGTTATAAAGAAATATTGGGGCGCCTGGGTGGCTCAGTTGGTTGAGTGTCTGACTTCGGTTCAGGTCATGATCTCACAGTTTGTGGGTTCAAGCTCCGCGTTGGGCTCTGTGCTGACCGCTAGCTCGGAGCCTGGAGCCTGCTTCAGATTCTGTGTCTCTTTCTTTCTCTGCCCCTCCCCTGTTCATGCTCTGTCTCTCAAAAATAAATAAATGTAAAAAAAAATAAAATAAAAAAAAGAAATATTAATATATTTCCCCTTTACAAGAGAGCGAAAAGTGCATCCAAATAGATTTTCTTTAAATTTACAGTGGCAAAGGAAACTACTTTAAAGATTCTTTCTATTAGAACACATAACTGAGGACTACTCTTTGATGTGGATGGTGGCCTAGTCCAATGTTTTGGCCTACCAAAACAACTCTTAGTCATGACATCAACTTTTCTGAACATGCAATGAAAAAAATGTAGACGCATGCAGTCAACAAGCAATGCTCAATCAATTCTGCACTCAGAACAAAGACATGCAGATCTGAATGCTAAAATGTCCCCATGAGCCCAGCTTTAAGGCTGCTATGTAGTCAGCCCATTTCCTAGGAAACATGAAGGGAGGGTGATGGCTTCCTTAACTAGCCTCTCCTCTATTTCATCTTTTAATTTTTTTTAATATTTATTTATTTATTTATAGCGAGAGAGAGAGAGAGAGAGAGAGAGAGAAAGAGAGAGGGGGAGAGAGTGAAAGAGAGAGCCTATAGGACATAATGCCTCTCCTCTAATCATTACTGCTCTGGAATCAGTAGTCTTCTGGGCTGCATGTCCCAAGACAAGTTACTTACCCTCTCTGAACCTCTGCTCCTTTGTACGGAAACTGGGGAGAATATTTGCCTTTGCATGGTTGTTGTAAGATCAGAAACACATAGCAAGTGCTTAGTAAAGTGCTAGTGACTTAATAAACAGCAGTTGTTACTATTCCATGAAAAGAAAATTCAATTCAACAAATATTTATTAAGTTCCTATTACTATGCTAGCCCATGCTGTGACTCAATGATGGCTGCCCTCTTGGCTTAATTACCAAGGTAATATTTCATTTTGTTGTTGTTTTGCTTTTTGTTGTTTGTTTCAGTGTTGTTTAGGAGATGCCATCCCTCCTTCTACTTGAAGGTTAATATGCTTCTACCACCTCTGGGATGTCTAAGGAATTCACCAGCTGCTAGGCTTTCCCAGGATTCTTCCCTAGTTCTGTTTGATTCTCTCACCTCCAAAGAGCATGTTATTAACTGAAAATCTTTCATGCAACTATTTCCTTCACCCCAACTCAAACATGGGGATCTCATCAGACCGGGATCATATATATCTAATCCAGTCTAGAACCACAGCAGGTTACTGTGATCCCATGGGGAGAGCTGGTCCCCCAAACCTCCATGAAATGTGCCTACCTCAACACTCTAGAGGGGAGACAGGAGAGCACTGATCATTGTCAGAAACCTAAATGACATGTCAAAACAACATGAAATTGGCCATATATATCGTGAAATGTCATGGTTCTTTTTGTTCTGTAACTGCTTAATAATTGCAAAATCTTCAAGAAGACAGAAAATAAAAAATAAAAGCTATGAATACCATCTCCTGGAGTAGAAATATTAAAATGGTGGTCCACAGTCCTGGACCACAGATGCTCTGTTTGGCCTTGTACAGTGGTTTATCAATATTTGAGCTAGTTTTTAAAGCTGGGAGATTCCACATAAAAAATAATCTAGATTCCTACCTTTTCTTTAAAAATCCATATTGCACAACACTGGATCCACTTGGCAATCACTAGCTGAGCTGAACCCCGTTGTTCTTGTGAGATGATACACCCTCCAGCCACTAGGTTTTTCTTGAACTTTCTCTTTATCCCCACCTGTGCGACAGACCTCTGGTGCCAGTTCATAACCTCTGCACAGGTCACAAAACGCTACACAAATGTAATATTCTTAAGAGCTAAAGTTTTAAAAACTATAAAATATTATTTTAAAAAAATGGTTAGCTTGATTAGCTTGTACACTTGAGGCTTTGAACACAGTTTCCTTTGAGGCAATGACTTCAACAAAAGATTCCCTAAAGCTGATCTAACTAACAATCCAGCACCAAATGCAGAACACAAAAGAGAAAGACAAGTTTCAAGGTTTTGGTTATTCTGGTCATTTTTTTTTTTTTTTTTTTTTTTTTTTTTGCCAGAGCAAAATAAGGTAAAAGGGAGAAGATGCCAAAACTCCTCTTGTTAAATCAAACGTTTATGGCAGCAATCTGAAGGGAAAAAAAGTTAAGTCTTTAATGCATCAAGCCTGGTAATTAGTTCTCCCCCCTTCTAAAATGCAAAGCATACTCTCAGCATGCACCCACACATATCCGCACACGTACATCAAGTCACATCTTACAAATTCCCGCAGTGCACCAGAGTTCACTTCAGACTTGAAAAGGATCCTCTCTCTGGAAAATGCAGACAACTTATGCTTTATTTTATCCGTGATGCATCACAGCTCGTAATGAGAGGGGCCTGACTATCTAGGGCTTCTTGATATGAATAAGTATAAAATGTTATCGATCCTTCTTCCTTGAAGAAACTAAACTCTGTTTTATATATATTTCACAGAAACAGGGGGATAGAGGTGGTTTCTTCAGGCTGTCAAGATTCCCATCGTTGTCAAGATTCCCAAGGAGACCAGTTAGCTGCTGCATTCTCTGCGCACGCCAGCCGTCACAAGGCTGAATGTACTGAATAAATTCTTGTCAATTTATAGATTTTTAATTAAACTATCTCATACTCCATATTCATGCTTAAAAATAAAGTTATACTCCAAAAGCTACAGTATATAAAAGACGAATTTGGCAAAGGAGAAGGTAATTTAAGAGATAGTTCCTACTCCCACATATTAAAAGTTTTCAAATGAATATTAATCAACGCTTTAAAAGTGCCACTCATTGTACTGTGGAACACACCTGTTTAAAAGCAATTTATAGGTAACAATTTTTAACTTTCCTTGATTTTGCTAACATATTTTAGCAAGGCTCACGATGCATGTCAGTCATCTCACTTTTATAGTGTGAAATGAGAATTTTTGAGCTCATTGAGATAATAAGGTTGACTGTACTTCTATGGCATCTTTAACCTCAAATAGAATAGAAAAGGCTTGTGAAATGGCTTCAAAGGGCAAACGTGGGGTGTGTTACCATGGGTGAATCCACTGCAGGGGCCAAGCTGCAGGCTTCTGAGAGGTGGGGCTCGCATGGCCTTCCACCTCACCAGCTAATCTACTGCTACCTCTGCAAGAGAAATATCAGTCATGCTGCTTTCCACATCTGCAAGTAGGATTTTTGTTAACAATTTAATCCCAAGTGTTTAAAAAAAAAAAAAAGATCCCTGGATCTAAAGAACATAGCATACCAAGTATATCATATACATTGCTTTCATCTATTTTTTTTTTTTTTTTTAAATCATACAGTTAGGACTGCCTAGCTGGCTTGGTCTGGCTTGGTTAGGAGAGCATGGGACCCTCGATCTCAAAGTCATGAGTTCAAGACCCACGTTGGGTGTGGAGCCTACTTAAAAAAAAAAATAGGGGCGCCTGACTTCGGCTCAGGTCATGATCTCACAGTCCATGGGTTCCAGCCCTGCGTCGGGCTCTGTGCTGACAGCTCAGAGCTTGGAGCCTGCTTCAGATTTCGTGTCTTCCTCTCTCTCTGCCCCTCCCCTGCTCGCTCTCTGCGTCTCTCTCCCTCAAAATAAAAGAAAGACATTAAAATTTTTCTAATAAATAAATAAGTAAATAAATAAAAAGTAAAAATCACATAGTCATGTACATATGAGATCAAATATATGAAATTGACTGAAATCAAGAGAATGGTAAATAATATTACACTGAACATCTACAGCTGCACTAATACAGTAACCTCCAATCACAGGTAGATATTTAAAATAAAATTATATTAACATTCAGTTTCTCAGTCACACTAACCTTATTTCAAGGGTTCAATGTGTTCAATATAGCTAGTAGCTGCTGTACTGAACAGTGCAGATACAGAACATTTCCACTACTGCAGAAAGTTCTACTAGACAGTGCTGGGAAAGAGGAAATAGCCAAAAGAAAAATGTTGGTAACCAAAAAGTTACCTTTTTTTGGCTTAGAATAAAGAGTCTAAAGAAGCACTTTACTGCATTTCATTTTCAAACCATGGATGAGAACCGGTTTGAAGGCGAGAATTCACTTCCTGGTAACTGTCCACTGACAATACAACTCAGCAGCACACTTCTGTGACAGAGCTTTGCTTCCCCGTGTTATTCCTTAATTCAAAGTGATGCCATGTAACCAAAGCTGAAACCACATGAGCTGGACCCAGCCCATCAATCTTGTGCGCTTATTTGGGCAACTATTATTTTATACCCAAGGTGACCATTTTTCCTTTCTTCACTCTCATTCCTTCTCCATGACAGTTTCCTAATGTCAAAAGTCAAGCATCTTTTTTAATCTCAGGGCTGCAAGTAACCAGATTTGGTTCTAAACAAGCTTCCTCCTATTTGTAAAGAGCAGCAATACAAAGGTTAAGGTACTACCCAATAGTATAGAAATGTCTTATGCTTGAAGATGATGCGTTCCAACAGTAAGTTTCTTTATCAGAAATTTCATTATGAAAAAATAGGGGCAATGTAGGTGACCCCACCGATGCATCCAGAACATCACTTACAAGGGAGAAGGGGAATTTAGCATAAGATATTAAAAAAACTAACTAACTGTAAAATGCACTGGAAAACCTAAGATCTAGAAGCTCTGGGGTAGAGGAAAAGGAAGAAGCCAATACTGCTCAAGCCTGAAAGGACTGGGCGTCTCCAGGAGAGTTTGCAAAGGGGTAGGCTGAGGCAGGTCTGGCCCCCACCCCTTCTCCTCTGAGTGAGATCCCCCCTAATGAAAATAACTGTGCAGCCTTCCGGGGCATTTGTCTAATGTAACTGTTCCCTTTCAGGCCGGAGTTGACAAGTGGGAATGGTGGATATCTGAGTTAGCCCTGAGGATAAGAGAGCAGAAGAAAAGGTCCTGAGAAGAGGCAAGTGCAGGGGTGTCTGTGAGGCAGGGTCACCATGGGGAGGAGAGCCCGGAGGAGAAAAAGATTAACATTAAAGACAAATGAAACCGATTTCCTGATTTTGTTGCACTTGGAACCTATTCAACGATTAATTGAGAAAGGGGGCTATATTCTGTAGGAGGTACTGGTGATGCTGGTTTGCATGGTTTAAGATGTTTGATTGTTTCCTCTTTTAACACAACCGACTTTATTATTTTTTAAAAAATTTTTAACGTTTTTAAAATTTATTATTGAGAGACAGAGAGAGACAGATCATGAGCAGGCGAGGGTCAGAGAGAGAAGGAGACACAGAAACTGAAGCAGGCTCCAGGCTCTGGAGCACAGAGCACAACGTGGGGCTTGAACTTACAAACCACGAGATCATGACCTGAGCCGAAGTCGGCCGCTTAACAGACTGAGCCACCCAGGCGCCCCCACACAACTGACTTAATTATTGAAGAACTATACTATATTTTGAACAGATGAGTCCAGGGGAGTTTTTCAAGGGCTACAAAGGCACTAAGACAATGGGAGAAAGAAGCAACATGGGATGGCAGAAGTGAACCTATAAAATTCTAAGTATTTTTCAGTATTTTGAAATAAAAATCTTTATACTTAGCTCAAGAAAATGTTGTAAGGAGACAGGCAGAAAAACATGGAGAGAAAAGTAGGCAATCTGATTGTGCCAAAATCACCTATGCTAAGTATAGGCAATGGCAGAATGAACCATCTAACTATGAGAAAAATAACACTATCTTTAGGTGTCCATTATTAATAGACGTGGAAGTGACAATATAGTTTGTCTAGGAGTTGTCTAAAGTTTGACAGTGTCTGATTAACAATCAAATACTAATGAGATTTTCTAGCTTTAAGAGAGGTGCTAATCTTAAAAGCGAAGGTGATGCAAAACCACCTACGGAAATATTTAAAATAGAAAGTAAGGGAAGATGAAATCGGGTGGAGAATCTGAGACATTCAGTATTCAAGGGGGCAAAAGATACTGAATGTATCCCAATGGCCTTTGCTAAGATGAAATGTCACTGTGGAAAGGGCGCTGTGCTAGAGGGCAGAGTAGCACGGCTTCTGGTCTAAGCAGAGAACCAAGTGCACCCCAGACAAGGCACCTCAGGTCCTCATCTGATTGATGGGGTAGGAAGGTGCCCTTCCAGTCTCATGGAAACACTGTGCACAAATGGCCATTAGGGACAACAAGAAACATATGCAGCCACAGGAAACACACTAGCAGGAGAAGCAACCTCGTGAGGTGACTGAGAGCACGCGCACACTGCGAACCAGCAGAGGACCCAGCAGAAAAGAAAAACCTGTAATGCAACCAAAAATAGGATAAGGAGTGTGGGAGTTAGGGTGGTACTTTACTTAGTATTTTAGCTTCTGCAAGAGTGAAGGAGAAGAGAATGGGAAAAAAAAGAAAGCGGTTCATCGAGGAAAGAAGGAGCATTCCTTCAGAGGTGAAACCGCTTTCTAAGGGCTTTCAGAGGCTGTTCAGCAAAAGCTGCATGCTCGAGATCTTGGTTTCTGAATACTGCTGTTTGTTTTCGCAAACCCTTCTCACTTCATCTTCACAAAAACTCCATGGCATAATATCTACAGGGCTGATATTTGTATTACAGATGAGAAAACCAAGGCCCAGAATGTTGAAGTATTGTCATAAGCTACAGGATAAGTGTCAAAGTCAACACTTATCAACTCCTCACACCAGGTATGGGTGCTAAGCCTCCAAGTTCTAGACTATTGAGTTCCAATTACCTAGAAAATAATAAAACTGTCCAAAGAAGGTGACATTTCTTGATAAATCCCAAATTCATGTATTTGCACAGTATTTCTTCTGGTGCAAATGACCTCCTAAACGACCTGCCTGGTGGCTCTGGCCAGGCAGCACGACAGGCCCTGGCCCAGGACACCCCTTCCCAGAACCTACCCCAAAGCGAAGTAGCTGGATTCCTTATCTTCTCCCTTAAAAACAAACCAACGGAAGTTAGTCTTGCTTCTTCAGTGCTATGCCTTCTCATCTTCCTCTGCCTTCAAAGTGGGCCTCTCAAGCTTCTTCTTACATGCACACAAACCTCAGTTCAGCAGCCACTGGAGTTTGGAGAAGGCACCAGAAACTCCACAGTGCCTTTACTTAGCAGTGAGAGGGAACCCTAGGGCTTTCACTCTTTAAGATCTGGTTAGGCTTCAAGTAAATTAAGTAGAAATATGAAGGAAAATCAAGAAAAGAGAAGGTCAGGGGTGTTTGGATGGCTCAGTAAGTGGAACCTGCAACTCTTCCTCTTGGGGCTGTGAGTTTAAGCCCCACGTTGGGTGTAGAGATTACTTAAAAGTAAAATAAAAAAAAAAAAGAGAGGTCTATCAATTAATATTACAGCACAACAAAAAGTATCTTAGAGTGCTTCTCCAACCTTAGAATTTGTAAAATTATCTGAGGAGCTTAATAACAATGATGATCCTCTGGCTTCACTCCCAGAGATTCTGTATCAAATGTGAGGTAAGACTTGTAATGTGCATTTTTATTTTTTTAAAAGTTTATTTATTTGAGAGAAAGAGAATGCACATGTGCACAAGGGGAGGGGCAGAGAGAGACAGCTAGAGAATCCCAAGCAGGCTCTGCACTGTCAATGTGGAGCCTGAGGCAGGGCTCAATCTCATGACCACAAGATCATGACCTGGGCCGAAATAGAGTTGGGAGCTTAACTGAGTGAGCCACCCAGGCGCCCCAAGGAGTGTGCATTTTTAATAAGCTTTCTGGGTAATTCTGTTCCAAACAGTCCATAAAAACCAACAGAAAAACAGTCTTGAAACTTTTTTTTAAAACTTTATTTATTTTTGAGAGACAGAGAGAGAGTGAGCATGAGTGCAGGAGGGGTGAGAGAGAATTCCAACCAGGCTCCCCACTGTTAGCATAGAGCCTGACACGGGGCTCAAACTCACAAACCATGAAATTAGCCTTTCATGACCTGAGCCAAAATCAAAAGTTGGACACTACCCGACTGAGCCACCCAAGCACCCAGTCTCGGAACTTCCAAGGAGAAAGGCTAGTTAGTTAGAGGGACTCATCACAGAGCCACTGCAGCACTGAAACAACAGAGGAGCAAGCAGGCAAGGTGCCGCAGACGAGCACCCAGGGGCCACAGCTCATGTTTCCGTTTCCCATATGGATGATCTGACTGAGCACCCCACCTCAGCATATGCACGTGGCATGACAGAGCTGCTGAAGAAGCATGTGTTTCTGGGTCCGAGATGGGGGTTTTCCATTCCATACGAGATAGAGAAAGCATAGTCAGCACACAAAATAAGGTTGTGTTCACACCACAATTTAAACAGTGAGAAGGAAGCTCTGATACAGTGGGAAGACTTTGGAATCAGAAGTCCATTCCCAACTCTGCCATATGTTAGATGTGGGACACTCACTTTGCCTGTCTATCTTCCAAACTCTAATTGGAGGCTACAACCTATCTCAAGGGATGGCTGTCAAGAGTGAATGATCACAATATATCTTAATAATGCCTTCTGTAAACTGTAATGCATCAAAGATCAGTACAATGCTAAAAAACTGGAGGTTACTAAGTTTCTTAAACACTGATTACAAGCTTTTTGTAAGCATCTCACTGAGAAGTTGGCAAGAATGGCAGTTTAAGTGTCACAAAGCCTAGTAGCATGCCAAAAAGAGGTGGGAAACAGCTGACTGGTAAAATCAGAAGTCACAGAACATTCCAGAAGAATGCAGGAAAACATCCCCTTCTCCAATGGTGGCAGAGGGTAAGGAAGAAAGAAAAGAGGCTCGGCACTCCAGGGTATAGTTTTATTTTACGCAAACTATCCCTAGTAGGCCGTAGAGGGTATTCACTACACTTGAGCTAAATCCAAAGTGAGACTCCAGCAACTTCTTTCTCAACTTTTGGGGTGGCTTCTTCAAAGAGGGCTGGGTCAGGAAAAGGGACAGTAGCCTGTTTGTATATCTAGGAATCTGGGGCTCAGCTGAGCTACTTTTGGACAATATGTGCCCCCATGAACTTGTCTGCTTTTGAAGGGGGTTATAGTGAGGGATACGGGGTGGTATTTTGTTGTAGTTCACTTCGAAAAATGCCAATTTTGTTTCAGTTCAATGAGGAGACAAAGAACAGACTCAGAGTGTGAGAAGAAAAAAGCCCTGGGAGGTCTGATGGGGCGGCAGCAGAAGCCAGCCTGGCTGAGGGATGCGGAAGGAGCCAGTTCAAGTTGGGGAGACAGGGTGAAAACTGGCACGGAAAGAGCTAGAAGTGCGGATTCCCATACTCTACCTCCCACCCTGAGCTTGTTCTTGTCAGAAGCTTTACTATGCTCCTAAAGGTGCTTTCTTTAAAAGGAAAAAATGTGGGAAGGTTATTTGCTATGCTCAGTTTAGAAAAAAGCTTCTGAATAAAGAGACCGCAATTTTTTAATATCCTTCCAATCAAGATGTCACACTAACTGGTGGGTGGGTCCTTACAATCAAAAAGAAAGCCCTCTAGTCACCTTCTGGTCCTACCCTGTCAACATCTATGTGACTAGCATGGCATGGGAAGAGAATTAAAATGACAAGTGAGATGTGTGTCCTGTAAGGCCTCAGAAGGAAATACACCCCACATATACCCCCACATATTAAAAAAGTAGCATCTATGGTGGGATGAGTACTGGGTGTTGTATGGAAACCAATTTGACAATAAATTATACTAAAAAATATATATATATCAAAAGTAAAAAAAAAGTAGCATCTAGTCTTTAAAAGTACATAAGCCATTACCTTAGTACACCACGTACAATTACAGAAAAACAAGGGGAATGAGCATGGAAAACCTGAGCAGGCCAGAGTGGGGATAGCAAGAGTCCATATCTAAACACAACACTATGAACATGAAGAATTCCTGTCCACTTTATTTTTAAAAAATGTTTATTTTTGAGAGAGAGAGACAGAGAGAGGAGGAAGGGAGAGAGGGAGGGGCAGAGAGAGAAGGAGACAGAGAATCCCAACCAGTGCAGAGCCTGACATGAGGCTCAAACTCATGAACTGTGAGATCATGACCTGAGCTGAAGCTAGATGCTAAACCGACTGAGCCACCCAGGCACCCCTCTTGTCCACTTTACAGGGGAATTGGATATAAAAAGAAACTGAGAATGAAAGTAGAGTAGTATGAAAAGAATTTGAACATGACTATGAGAGAGTGAGATATATATTATTAGTAAAAAAAATTTTTTTAATGTTTATTTATCTTTGAGAGAGATGGAGAGACAAGAGCATCAACAACCGGGGAGAAGGCAGAGAGAGAGGGAGACACAGATTCCGAAGTAGGTTCCAGGCTCTGAGCTGTTAGCACAGAGCCCAATGCGAGGCTTGAACCCATGGACCACGAGATCATGACCTGAGCCGAAGTTAGATGCTTAACGAATTAAGCCACCCAGGTGTCCTGATATATATATTAAGTGGTTAATTCTGACATCAATTTCCTTATATGTTAGTTATGTGGTTCCCACCATTAAAGTAAACAGAATATAAGGAAAATGAGAATGTATTTAAAAAAAATGTTTATTTACTTTTGAGAGAGAGCGCATGAGCAGGGGAGGGGCAGAGAGAGAGGGGGACAGAGGATCTGAAGCAAGCAGGCCCTGTGCTGACAGCGGCAAGCCCGATGTGGGACTCGAGCTCACGAACTTGTGAGATCATGACCTGAATCAAAGCTGGATGCCCAACCAACTGAGCCACCTAGGCACCCAAGTATATTTTAAAGATGTTTCAGGAAACAGAAGAATGGACGTTTAGCAGGGAAGCCATAAGTAACCTTGTACAGAACAAAGTGAATTACCACTAATATGAAAGTCTAAGGCAGGAAAAATCACATTTGGCCTCGAGCAGAGGCTGAGGAACAGGTGACAGACAGCAGACTGGCCTCTGAAATGCCACAGCAACAGGCTAAGTTAGCTATCCATGATGTGGGGTGCGCCAGGAGGGGATCTACTGTATAAACAAAATAATGAAGGAGTTTTGTTCAAAAAAAGGGGAACAAGGAGAAAGGAACTATGATCCCCAAATAGTAGAAACACTGAATCCTAATTATGTGAGAAAGGAGCAAGTCAACTAGTAGGGTTATGTGAAAAGAAGAGGACCCAACAGGTGGCAGTGAGATAACAAAATTCATTACACCATGTTTTTAATATGCCTGTGACATTGGAAACTGGGTAAGTTTGGCTATAGAGAAACAACTTGGAATATTCAACTGTAACAAGTATATAACTTACTGTAAAGTTCAAATATGACACTATATGTGAAGCTATCTGCAATTGTCAAATCTATGTATCAGTCAAGCGGCATGCTTACTGAGGACAAGGGCCAGGGCTGTGCACCTTAAACCAAGCAGTCTTAATGATCCCGCAGGAAATTCTGGCAAGTGTTGCTAACGGTGATATAGCTAACAACTGCTTGACCCGAAGTATAAGCATTTTAGATTTACCTGTAGCCCACTTTGCCAGTAGGGCATTAAGGAGAAGAGTGATCACTGAGGCAGAAGAGAGGAAAAGCAGAGGGCATAAATAATCTATCAGCTAGGGCTTTGGCACCTGAACAATTAATATCTGACTGGATGGGCAAAGCGATCACACACGCCATAGTTGACAAGTTGTACCTAACATTTAATTATTGAAACTACATAATTACCTATTTAAGAATGTAGATAAGTTCCTAGTAGAAAGAAATTTTAGGTCACTTGAGACTCTTGGGAAGTTAATAAGTTGTTCATTAAAACAAATATTGTAAATATATAAGTAAGGAAGGAACATCAGTTAAAAATGATTTGTAGAAAGAACTTTGAAATGAATGAAAAGGTTACATGGTATTATAAATCAAGTAACTTTTGCTCACTCTATAAACAAATCAGAGTGAGAACAAAGGGCAATATGCTACATTAGGATTTACTTGCTGGTTGTTGTTGTTGTTTTTTAAAGAAATGTGATCGCTTTTTAAAAAGTATTAAAGAAAAAAGGGACAAACCAAAACTCAGACTCTTCAAAAAAATTTTTAAATGTTTGTTTATTTTTGAAAGAGAGAGGGAAACAGAGGATCCCAAGCAGATTCTGGTCTAAGAGTAGAGAGCCTGATGTGGGGCTCGAACTCACGAACCATGAGATCATGACCTGAGCCAAAGTCTGCCACTTAAATGACTGAGCCACCCAGGTGTCCCTCCAAACCAGACTCTTAACCATAGAGAACAAACAGATCGTTATGAAAGGGGGATGGGTGAAAGAGGTGAAGGGGATTAAAAGCACACCCATCATGACAAACACTGGGTAATGCATAGAATTAATGAATCACTATATTGTACCTGAAACTAACAGAACACTGTATATTAACTACTTGGGATTTTAAAAAAGTATGTGATTGTTTTTACATTCTTCTTGCATATAAAGTTTAGACATCTTCAAGAAGTGAGAGAGGTTAAAAAAAAAAGCCTTTGGATTTGCAAATTTCATAGAATGTAACAAAAATAATAGCTTAATCAGCTTTGGTTAAAAACTCATTAGCCATGTGTATTTTTCTGTATGTATATCATATGCCAATAAAAGTTAAAAAAAAAAAAAACGACCCCTCACTATTTGACATACAAATGAAACTGTCAAAATAAATCCTGAAAACCAAAATGTTTTGACAGGGATTTTAGAAGACTAGAAGACAAAGAAAACATCAGAATAATGCTAATGGATAAGCACATTTCATGAACCCCAAAGATTCCAATAATGCTGGTGCTAGGTTACTGAGACTGAAAAACTGAAAAATGAATCCTCCTAGTGCCTACAGGTACTCTACCTGAAGGTGATGTTAGCAAGAAATAATGGACTTTTAAAAAGTAAGACACATACAGAAAAAAAATCCCCTTCTCCAATACCAGAAACTGAAAGCTTAGTTGTGGAGTCACATCAATGGTAATGCTGGCTTTCTCCCAGCCTCCCTGGGCCTGCCTGGGTACATAGGGCCCCAGCTCTCTGCAGAGCACTCCCCTTCCAGAACCACTACACTTGGCACATTGGGAATCCCATTAATCCGGGTGGGCAGGGTAGAAATAAGTTTGTTTCTTCTCATCGTATAAAGAGCAGTGCTCTGGAATGAATTAATATCCCCTACTCCCCCAACAGTCCCACTATAAGGTTGCAGATGTCCGGTTTAGTGTGCTGGATACAAACAAGACACTCCCAAAATATAATGGAGTTGCAGATCACATCCGCATCATCCGAATCTCTATGGGAAGTAAGATTGCAAGACTCTCATTTAGCCAGTCTTCTCTTTAATAACACTGTATATTTGGACTATGTTTGCCACCAGTAACCCAATTGCTACAGAATATATGAATTTTATTTGGGTTATACTGACGTGACCTAGAGTTCCATCTTTCACACATGTGAGAGAGAAAAGTTGACTAGCATGTGTTAGTGCTGATATGACTTTATTTTAGTCTACAAACACTTACCTCTTTGACGCTATGTGTTACTGCCCATATTAGAAAAACTCTTGACATCACCTGGAAAGAAGTCAGGACAACAGAAGATGGAACAATTCCTGAAAGATATTTTAGGATGGGTAAATAAATGTATAGTGTACTAAGTTTCAACATGTAATAAATTTTCTGAAACATTCAATTTTAATGTTTAGACATAAAATCATCTTGAGCAACTGAAACATCTATATTGGCATATAAACTGTTTTTCAATATTAAAAACTTTTCCCCTCCAAAACAATAATACTGCTTTTCCCCCCCAAAACAATATCGTTAATGGCAATAGCATACCATGGAATCTAGGTACTATCTTCAAGCCTGTCAAAAATCACTGTCCAAGTGTAATATATTTTATACTTATAATACAGAGAAAATACAACCTTTGCTTAACCTCTAATATTAGACATGGAAAGGTCATTTTACAATATTGGTTTCAAAAATGAACAGAAGGGAAATCAATTGTATTTATATCTAATGAATGTTAGCAACTCCTGATATTGTATACACTGTCTATACTGTATTATTAGATACAGTACTATCTAATGATTATCTTCTATAATTCACTCAAATATTTTGCCAAAAAGCATACCAAAATCAAAGTTTATAATCTCTATAATCCATTCTTCCTCACCTTGTTCATTACAGTAAGCATTGGTACAACTATCCTTCCAAAGTCTGAAAGTTATAACACTAGAATCATCTTTAGTTATTTTAGATAAACATTAGGTTCTGCTAAGTTTACATTTCTTTGGCTTTCCCCTTCAGTTCTTACAACCACAACCCCTATAGAAAGACCAGCCACCACCATTACAAAAAAACTCTTGCCTCCTTGAGGTCATCTTAGACCCAGCAATAAGCCAGTATCTGTAAGCCTCATTTTCTTGTAACTTTATACTGGCAAGGAACTGCCACTCTAAAATAAAAGCTGAGGGGGCGCCTGGGTGGCTCAGTCGGTAGGGTGTCCGACTTCGGCTCAGGTCATAGTCTCACAGTTCATGAGTTGGAGCCCTGCGTCAGGCTCTGTGCTGATAGCTCAGAGTCTGAAGCCTGCTTTGGATTCTGTGTCTCCTCTCTCTGCCCCTTCCCCACTCATGTTCTGTCTCTGTCTCTCTCTCTCAAAAATAAATGAACACTTAAAAAATTAAAAAAAATTTTTTTAAATTTATTTTTGAGAGACAGAGCATGAATGGGGGAGGAGCAGAGAGAGAGGGAGACACAGAATCTGAAGCAGGCTCCAGGCTCTGAGCTGTCAGCACAGAGCCTGCCGCGGGGCTCGAACCCACAGACCGTGAGATCATGACCTGAGCCGATGTTAGATGCCCAACCAACTGAGCCACCCAGGTGCCCCCCCAAAATTTTTAATTAATATCGGAAACAGAAGTATGGGTATCCAATCCTGCAGCTCCTCCACCCTCACCTCTGCCATTTCTCTCTGGCCTGACTGATAGCAGCAACTAGACTTACTAACTTCCTGCACCTTTCAAGTTGCATGTGGGCCACCTTACACCTGCCAGGAACCCTCATTACGGCTGTAGATCCTCCTTTAACTCTAAAACTAACCCATCTTTGGGGTGCCTGGGTGGCTCAGTCAGTTGGGCATTCAACTTCAGCTCAAGTCATGATCTCACAGTTTGTGCTCTAGTCCCACATTGGGCTTTGTGCTGACAGCGCGGAGCCTGCTTGGGATTCTCTGTCACCCTCCCTCTCTGCCCCTCCACCACTCACGTGCATGCTCTCTCTTTCTCTCTCTTAAAAATAAATACACATTTAAAAAATTAAAATAAAACTAATCCATCTTCATTACATCCAAATGGACCATTCCAAACAAATTTTCATTCTTCTAAGCCTTCTAAAACACACTCAGACTTTTGAACATTTATAAAACAAACAACAGCTTGCCAAAACTCTGTGTACAAATCAGAGACAAAATTGTCTCTATGGTTGTAGCTATGAAAGGAAATCACCTCACAACTCGTTAAGAAAAAGAGATACTATATCCTATCAGAATGAGTTTCTTGAAGAAGATTTGGGCTTTGAAGAGGAATGGTTTAGTTTCCAAAAGTAAGTAACATGGACATGTCAACAATGCTTGCCATATAAAGATGCAGAATAAATCTTTGTAGAATGAATGAAAAAAATATAAAGGTATGGACATATAGCCCAATAGAATAGAGTTGAGAGTCTAGAAATAAACCTTCACAAAATAATTCTTGATTTTCAACAAGTATGCCAAGACAATTCAATGGAAAAATAACTGTCTTTTCAATAAATGGTGCTGGCTGCAAAGGAAACAATCGAAAAAACTAATAGGCAATCAACAGAATGGGAAAAGATAGTTGCAAATGACATATCGGATAAAGGGCTAGTATCCAAAATCTACAAAGTACTCACCAAACCCCACACCCGAAAAACAAACAATCCAGTGAAGAAATGGGCAGAAGACATGAATAGACACTTCTCCAAAGAGGACATCA
>CM053573.1:64786036-64814949 GCA_028646485.1 Cryptoprocta ferox
TGAAAACAAACTGAGGGCGGAAGGGGGAGGGGGAAAGGGGAAGGGGGGTGATGGTCATGGTGGAGGTCACTTGTGGGGAAGAGCACTGGATGTTATATGGAAACCAACCTGACAATAAACTATAAAGTTAAAAAAAAAAAAAAACCTGGCCCTAAAATAAATAAATAAATAAATAAAAAGAAAGAAAGAAAGAAAGAAAGAAAGAAAGAAAGAAAGAAAAAAAGAAATTGGTGCTGGGACAATTTGACAAAAAATAAAAATATAAATACAAAATTCAAAAAACAAAAAATAAAGTTAGAACACTTCCTTATACCATACACAAAGAAATTAACTTAAAATGGATCAAAGACCTCAGTGTAAGAGTTAAAACTGTAAAACTCTTAGAAGAAAAAATAAATGTGAATCTTTGTGATCTTGGATTAGACAATGGTTTATTAGCTATGACACTAAAAGCACAAGAAAAAATAAATAAATCGGATTTCATCAAAATTATGTGTGCTTCAAAGGATACCAACAAGAAAGTGAAAAAAGAACCCACAGATTGGAGAAAATATCGATGAATTGTATATAATAAAGGACTTATATCCAAATAAAGAATTCTTACAATTCAACAATAAAAGAGAACTCAATTAAAAAATGGGCAAAGAATTTGAATAGATATTTCTCCAAAGAAGATAAGCAAGTGGATAATAAAGACATGAAAAGATGCTCAAATCATTACTCAACAGAGAAATGCAAATCAAAATCATAGTAAGATATACTTCGCTAGGATGGTTATAATCATCAGCTACATTATGACAGAGAATAACAAATGTTGATAAGGATGTGGTGATAATGGAACCCTCATACATTGCTGACAGGATTATAAAATGGTGTAGTTACTCTGGAGAATGAACAATGTGCCGGTACCTCAAAATGTTAAATATGGAATTACCATATAACTCATCAGTTCTACTCCTAGGTGTGTACATACCCAAGAAAAATTAAAAAATATGCCCACGCAAACACTGGCAAAGAATGTTCAGAGTGGTATTCATATTGGCCCTAAATTGGAAACAAAAAAATGTCCAACAACAGATGAATGGATAAATAGAATGTGGTAGAGCTATATACAATGGAACATTAGAAATAAAGTAAATAAAAGTAAAAATAATGAATAATAAATAAAAAGAAATGAAGTACTGATACATACTATAATATTGATGCATTTTGAATACACGCTGAATTAAGAAGCCAGTGACAAAAGACCACATGTTACATGATTCAGTTTATATGAAAAGTCTACAATAGACAAACTATAGAGACAGAAAGTAGATTAGTGGTTACCTGGGGCTAGAAGGTTTGCAAGGAAACTGGGAGTGACTGTTGATGGGTATTGGATTTCTTTTGGCAGTAATAAAAATGTTCTAAAATTGACTCTGGTAAGGGTTGCACAACTGTGTGAATACTGAATTGTATATTCTAAGTGAGGGAATTGTATATGTGAATTATTATACGAATAAAGCTTTTATAAAAAATGTGTGAATTAAGTACAAAGCCCGGTGATATAATATGTAACACTGCTAAAGAAGTTAGTGAGTCAAACATTAAGTGAATATACTTAGCCAGATTATATTATAGCTTACATTACCAGAAGAACTAAAGAAGATCCATAATCAAAGGCTTTCCTAAATGAGTTATTAAGCATTTGCTGCTCAAGGAAAGACCATTAATATTTCTTGTTTGTTTGTTTTTTAACTCAAAGACTAGCTCATCACATAAAAATATTATTTTCTCTTTCATTTCTGCTCTTTCTTCTTTTGCCAGTGAAACAATGGGCTAGACTGCTAATGGTCTAAAAAGTGCTCCAGGATTGTTGCTGTATTTTACAGGGAATCAAGAAGTCCAGGATCTGGAACTCAGATTTCCAAGTTCAAAAACCTAATTTTATCCCATTCATGAGCAAAAATCAGGGTCTTGGAAGACTGACTCAAGACTAATCAAATTCATGAGTCTAGTTAATAAACCTAAATGTCATTTTATTCACTTATAAGAGAGGCTCAACTTTTGTAATAACTGAATGGTTGGGATTTCAGAGACCCTCATCTGGGGGCACTTTTTTCCTGCTGTCAAAATCAGAATGCTTATTAGTAAGTGCAACTTCAACAGAGGGATCTGGATGCTCTGAGGGGTGAATATTGAAATTCAGTAGAACCTGGGTATAATGAATTATCCCTTCTTTACTATAGAGTTTCCTTTCCTAGAGAATACAAAGATTTATATAGCTCTTCCCTTTGAAAGTGCTAATCAAAAATTATCAGATTGTTTTTCTTTAAAGTAAGTTTAAATAACCAAAAATATTTATTCCTAGGTACATTTCCCACCAGTCTTTTCTTCTAAGAGTATTTTTATTATTTTATTTAAAAAAATTAATGTTTATTTATTTTTGAGACAGAGAGAGAGAGAACAGAGTGTGAGTGAGGGAGGAGCAGAGAGGCAGACACAGAATCGGAAGCAGGCTCCAGGCTCCGACCTGTCAGCACAGAGCCCGAGGCGGCGCTCGAACTCGCGAACCGTGAGACCATGACCTGAGCTGAAGTACGACACTTAACTGACTGAACCACTCAGGTGCCCCTAAGTGTATTTTTAAATACAGTTCAACTTCCATTATTTATACTCTTTGTAATTTGCTTTCTCACTTAACATTTTAAGAAATTTTCTTACAACATATTCTCCAAAATATTTTAACTTGAGTCATAATATTCCTTTGAATAAAATATATTTGTTTATCTATTCTCCTTCTGTCAGACATTTAAATTGCTCTAATTCTTTGATATTATAAATGAAGTAATGAAGTATTACAAATAATACTTAAAAATTTCTGACGTTTAGAACTTTTTTTTTTAAGGATTATTTCCTTGGGATAGTTCCCAGAAGTAGAACTACTAGGTCAAATGCTATGAATTCCTTTAAGGCTCTTCAAATATATTGCCAAATTGCTTTCCAAAATGTTTATATCAATATACACTCCCACTAGCAGCACAGAAGCATGGCTGCTTTAGCCTACCTTCAATCGTAAATTTAAATCTTAGTAAGTTAGGGAATAAAAAAGCTGATCAATGCTTTCTAATTTGATGCAGATACAGAGATGTTTCTGGCTTTGCTAGCAGGTGCTCCTAAACTCCCTATTCAGGAAACTGCCTATTTAGGCACCTGAATTTCCCCCAAATGATGTCATTCACACCAACTCTCACTTGGTTTCTATGGCATATGAACCTACCTCAACCAGTCACCCAGCAAACAGAAGTTTTGGTCCCAGCCTGACAGCCTGACCTCAAAATGCCTGCTCTACTGAACCAGTCAAAAGGCCAGCAGGAAGAAGGAAGCCCTATATAAGGAATACCATCTGAAGGCCAGGGGCTCCAGGTTTATCCCTGGAGTGAAGCCAGACTGCCAACAGAAGGTCACGTAGATGGACCATATCATCTTTGCTCTGAACAGAACTGATATCACTGAGTTGGGTTTATTGTTATTATTAGCTGGATTTCATGAGGAACATTTAAAAAATCAGTATTTGCTATAGGAATGGTATGCATTAGTATAATATACACTCTATCATTCAATGCCCCTTACATAAAGCCGTAGGTGGGAAATATTTTAGAAACCAATGCTAAGAAATATTTACTCTTCTCCAATGATAGTTCTATAACTCAATTGCCCTTTTTTCTTTTACTATTTTAATTTTAGTATAGTTAACATACAATGTTATATTCTCAGTTGCCCTTTTCGTAAAATGTTTATTTTTGATAGAGAGCACATGCACATGCATGAGGCGGGGAGGGGCAGAGAGAAAGAGGGTGATAGGGAATCTGAAGGAGGCTCCGTGCCATCAGCGCAAAGCCCAATATAGGGCTTGAACCCACGAACCGTGATATCATGACCTGAGCTGAAGTCAGACACTCAACTGAGTCACCCAGATGCCCCTCTCAGTTGCCCTTTTCAATGTGGTAGTCAAAGTTCCAAGGCAAATCTGAAGTATATACTATTATATTTTATGTAGAAGTTATCACAAATTCTTGTGCAATGAGGAGCATAGACAGACCAGATCCTCTTTCTTTTCTAGACTTCTTGAAGTCAATCCCGATGTGATTACATTTACTATGCCCTTATCTCTTATTTGAACACATGACATAGCATGTTAACACTACCTAAACTGCAGATTTTTGGTTGTTGATCACTTAAATTGGTTGTTTTCAGACAAGAAGGCTTATCAGTAAGCCATCGCCAGGCCAAAATTCATTTAAAAAAAAAAAAAAGGACTTACTAGGCATCTATTATCCATTAATTGAATTCACAAAATATATTTGGAGTCCCTACTCTGTGCCAAGTACTGTTTTCCATGATGGGGATATAATGGTAAATGAGACAATATCCCTACCCTCATGAATTTACATTCTCAGGCTGTAATTGATTTGCTTTGGGTAGGTCTTAATTTTAGGACTTTTGCCTGAAGGTGATGTGAGGTCACTAAACATTTGTAAATAGCAGAATGGCATGATCACTTCTTGTTTAAGAAAAAATATCTCTCTCAGCAGTGCACATCTTTGGCAAGGCGAGGTTATAACTTGAGAAATAATTATGGGAATTTATGTTGAAAGGGCAATGAACTTTTGAAGCAAAACATTAGCAGATTAAAAGAAACATAAGTGTTTATATGTGTGGGGTGGGTGTGTGTGTGTGTGTGTGTGTGTGTGTGTGTGTTAAGCAAAAGCTGTATAAAGGGAATCTGGCAATCAGTTTGATTCTCCAGAACCAGGGTGCTTTGAGGACAATCTGAGTCCTGCAGAGGTGGGCAGCACTGGAAATCCATCCTGCTTGGTACAGCCCTCAGATGGACCAGATTAGTGGCCTTAGGAGACTGACTACCTATGACCAAGACTGGACTGAATGTCAGGTATAGGCAAGCCAATGAAGGTTGGGAGCAGAGCAGAACAGTGTTCAGCTGGAGCCCACGACCAGAAAAGAAGCCAATCATCAAGAAATACATGCATAATGGAGGCTAGACCAAAGCAAGGCAGGAGACATAAAGTTGGTGCCAGAAATTAAATTAGATGATGGCAAGTGAAACCAGGATCTCCCTACCCAAATACCAAATCCACTAAACTAAATATAGTAATATTCAATAATAAAAACAACACTCAACAGTAGCAACCAAAAAGGAATGGGGTAACAACTGTATGCTATATATTTTTAAAAGTTAGAGCCAAAAAAGGAAAGATTATTGCACACCTCCTACTCTATCCCCATCTCCCAAAAGTGATATTGGTGAATCAACACAATTTTGAGAATTTTCACCAACAGGCTCAGATTTGGAAAGAAACAAATTTCTGAGCGGAGTATGACAGACACGGAGGCTGGATGGAAGGTGATGGTGACGTGGAGGATGTGACTAACCAGGAGACGCCTCACGGAGGCCAAGCCTTTCCAGCCCCACACTGAGCTGGGGGACTAGCACAAAGTTCCCTGTGGGAATGGGACACACTTTTTATGAAATGGCAGAATCCTAGCATGGAGCAATTCTATCTCACAAGGGAAGGAAGAGCTCATATGTTTTTAAATAAGTCATTCATTTGCATTGTTCAAAATTTAAAAAGTATAAAAAGATAGAAAGAAAAAATCTCCCTCCTAATCCCATCCTATTACAACTCAGGTGCCTTTCTCATAGGCAACCAAATATTAATTCCTTGTCTATCAGTCCAGAGATATATTTTAGGTATATGACAGCAAATATATAAGTGAACGCATTAAGATGTATTTATATAGATCCTTTTTTTCCAACTTTTTACATAATGGCAGCATTTTATACACATTATTCTATACTCTGCTTTTCTTTCCTTAAAATATATCCTGAAGATCTTTCTTCTTCAATACATATATATACTGAGACTTTCTGTCTTAATATCCATGCCCTCTAAGCCCTACCCCCATGCCCTCAGTGTGTAGATAAATATGTAAAAAAGGAAAACTCTTGTTCTAAACTGTAGCTCACGGGGGGAAAAACTGAATATTAAACACTGTAGAAAGGCAGCCAGGAAGAATTCAGTAACATTCATATTGGAGCAAATAAAATGGCTGGACAGGGCTGCTCACACTTGAGAAAGATAGAGAGGCATGGCAACCACACAAACATAATACAAGGAAAAAAATAATAAAGCATGCACTGCATCTAGGGAGAATGTAAAAACTTAAAGCAACTGGAAAGAAGATAGTAATTATGGAAAACAAAGGCAATCCAACACAAGGATAATTGTCCCCAAAGTAGAGAACCCAATATATGGAACAGAAAATGTATTCAAGGCTTATAATCCAAGAAATGTAAGAACTAAATTTGTACTGAAAGAATACACTGTGTTCCAGAAAAACTGATAGTGAATGAAAGAAACTGAGAAATTACTTGGTTACAAAAATACTTCAGGGATCCAGACCAAAAAAAAAAAATAATAATAATAAAATGAATAAATAAATAAATCACCAAGTTACCTACAAAGTGGTAAAAAAAAAAAATTAGCCTGACTTCAGACTTCTCCACATCAATATCCAATGTCAGAAGACAATAAAGCAACATTATAATGGTCTGAAGGAAAGAAAGTATTTTCAAAAATATTTTACGCAGCCAAGGATGTCACTCTAGCACAACTGACAAAAGGTAAACATCACTAAATATGAAAGAACTTGCTGAAAGAACTTGCCACATAATGCCTATATAACTGACCTTCTTAAGAAACACATGCTGTCAGAAATTCAGCCCAAAAAGAGATGAATCAAAATAAAGAATTCAGGAATGGAGAAGTTATGGTCAAAGGGCCCATATTAGGCAATGAATCCATTCAAATATAAAGCTAAGACTAAACAATTATGGTAATTATGGTCATAGAACATAGGGTAAATGCTTATAAGCCACAATAGTATGTTAGTAATATAATTTTAAAACGGGAGCCAGGGAAAAAGAGATGGAAGGAGATGTGACCATACTAATTTCCTTGCTTGAAACTAAAATATAGCCAAATGTAATTCTAATCTAAGTTTTTCTATCTTTTTGTTAAGCTTTAAAGGACTTTTAATAAAATATCTCTCATAGTAAGAGGATTTTATACTTCTTTTTAATAAACCCAAAAATTTTAAGGAAAAGTAGCATGTATAGTAGGAGCTTTTATCTTGATTCTTCCACCCATCTATTTTTTCCTCCTTCTATTAATATATATGTGAAGGAAACCCTCTCTGGAATGATGTTTACCCAATAGTAATGAAGATTAGTTCTAATGGTAGAATTTGGAGTCATTTTTAAACTTTGCTCTTTGTACTTTTCCACATTGCTTGCACTAACAAAACACATGAATTTGATTTCAAAATTAATAAAACCATTACTCTTAACAAGAATTTAAACGTTTGGCATCAGCAAAAAGATAATTCTGAAACTGAGCTAATTCCAATTTTAAACAGGAATTTTCTTAAATATTTTCTCTTACAGTACAAGCTAATCTCAGATAAATAAAATATTTCTGGCCAAAATGAAGAAAAGTATGGGAGTATGGGACTCAAGGAAGATAAATGGCCTTTTTTTTTTTTTTTAAAAGACAGACTGACAGAAGGGCAATTCTCTTTTCTGTTTTCCCAGAACGTAAAAAACTGGCAACGCCTCTTGTGACTGGAGTACCTGACTGCCCCCCCCAAAGCAATTTTCAATATATTTTACTGAACCACACTTACTTTATTGAGCTCTGACAGAAGAAATTTGTGTCTTACACTGTAATCAATAGCAAAATTATGATATTTATAGGATAAGCTCTGGATTTGAGGTTAGCATTTCTAAAAGATATACTGAACTGTAAGAGGGCATTATATTTCTTTGTGCTAAAAGGACAGCGGGACTAAGTGCATTCATGGTTATCTCTGACGAAACTGAAATGGATAGAAAGGGAGACACATGAGAAAATCATATCACCTATCAGTGATAGGTCACATGTCTAGCATTGGAAAGAAATATACAGTTAGAATTAAATCTTTTCCCTTAATGTGACAAAATTTTAAACATGGAGGTGCTTCTCAAACTGGCACATGTATAACCCAAAGATGTGTAGCAGGGTCTAATCCAGTGACATCCTATTAGCGGTTAACTTACAACAATTCAACTGTATGAACTCAACCCAAAGAAAATAAGATAGAAAACTACTGTAGGCAACTTGATCCAGTATTTGTGTGACTGTGGGCACCCGGGTGAGTGGTGGTCTTAGGTCTCCTGGCTACTCACCGCCCTGACTATGATTTTACTGTTCAAAGATAATATTAAGAGTCATCCAACACAGGCCTCAAATGCAAACCAACTATTTCATCTAGCATTCAAATGAAGAAAGAGTAAACATTTTCAATACTAGAGGAAAAAGTGGCTGCGTTGGACTTACTGAGAGTCAATACTAAGTTGCGTTGTGTTGCATGAACAATTCAAAGTATTTTTCATTGGAATTTTACCCTGTATAAGCAATTCTACTTTAGGAGATAAAGCCACAGTATATACACATAGTTCATTGTTTCGGTTCACTCATTTTCCCCGAAAATAATTTTTTTGGGGGGATATCCATTTTTACATTAAAACATAAAAAGAGGGACTTCAAAAGTATTTCACATTTATGGCAGGCTATTTTGCCTTTACTCTCAAATCCCTGGAGTAAAATTATACAACCCACCCCCACGCCCCCTTCACAGACATTAGGGAAACTTGAGAAGAGCTGGAAAAGCACAACACAAAATAAAAAAGAAGGTAGGAAGCTAGGCTTAGAGGAAATAAGGGTAGGAAAGATATCTTGAAACAGTGGGAGAAAGTAACACCTAAATAGATGAGAAGGCCTGTATATTTGGGTTTGGGGCAGACCACAAACTTGGCACTGAGCTCCTTTATGGACAATACAAGGAGAGAAAACAATCCAGTTGTTATTCAGTGTACATGAAAGAAACAGAACCAGGTGCTCGGTTTTTGAGCCATATCCCTACATATTAAATGGCTTTGACTACAGTAGTAGTTTCCAGTTTACTAGAATGTCTTTTATACAGTTTACTGTTTTAGATGGCCAACTGTCAAGAGTGTTTGCCACTGGCAGCTTGCTCTTCCATTTAATTGAGGTTCTGACACGTAAAAAGTAATTCTAAATTGGCTCCAAGAGAGGACTCAGAGGTCTTTGAAGGAAATGAGCTTTTTGAGGGCTTTATCAAATATCCAGAGGCTTTTCGTCTGTTTACTTTTGGGGTCTCCACTCTCTAAGAATAAGGTTACTGAAAATCTAATCTCTGAATGATAGCAAATTATAGACTTGAAAAAAATGAGACCTATTTCCCACCTTTCTAAAGATAACAGAAGAGGGTGTCGCATTTTGAAAAACATGAAAACATAAAATATTAGGTGTTCTCTAAGAAACACAATGAGTCAATTATAAATCACAGAAACTCTTTCAAACCTCTGTATTGTAGTTAGCATTTCAATAGCGAATTGCCATCCAATTATTTTTATTGTCCACAGCATTCCAGGTGTTTTAGACCAGACTGTTAATCGCAACCTTGAACTATGGATGGTTCATATGTATTTTACCAGCAAGACTACATCATAAACTTTTCATAAAAAAAAAAAAGACTTAATAAAACTTTCAAGACCAAATAAAATTGATAGTTGAACTCTTAGATTTACTGTCACTTTTTGCTTATGCTAATAATCCATAAGTACCCTGGATACTGGGGATAAAAATATTTTCTTTGTATCTCTATTTTAAAGTTTTATTAGATTTTGTCTCAGTATACTCTGAAAATTCTTTTTATGTAAAGCTTTCTCAAAGACTGAAGCTGATCCAACGGTCACTTACTTGAAATAACAGAGATCTAACGACACGGTTGAGAAAGTAGAATCATTTTCTTATGACTTGAAAAAACCAACAATCACAGGATTTCATTCAAGCAAATCAAGAAATATACTTCTTCCAATCATGTTCCTTCTCAGAGTTCTCCCAAAACATATGGGCAGTGAAGGAATACCGCAGAAGATGAAGTTTAACTGTACTAGGTGGTTGTGAAAAAGGACTTCCATGGGACAGATGCTCTATTTATAAGAGCAGGGAACCACGAGGGCCATTTAATATGGTGATGTGTGTGCAGCTAAGAAAATCTTGGCTGTCAGAACTGGAAAGGATCTGCATACGAGAGCAAGTTCAACCCAACATCTGAAAGATGAGGAAAGTAAGGTCTGGAGGTAAAGTGACTTGCCAAGCTTACATACCTCATATTGAATACAACAAATTCATGTTTATGTGTAAAATTTGGTGGTTACTCTCAAAGGTTACTAACTGGTATATATATAAGTAGATTGGAATTAAAATATTTACAACCAATATGACAAAAGTATACAAAATAGAAATTCATAGTATACAAAACAGAAATTGTCTTTGTCTTTTAAAAAGTCAAGATCCTATTAGGCAAGTAAGCAAAGGGTATAAATACATAATACACATAAAAATAAACATAATAAATATATGGACTTATATTTAATTTCATAATTAGCAAAAAAAGGTAAATGAGAGTACCTTTGATTTTAGATGATTAACCCAGTAAATATTAGAAGTAACTATAATACCTAAATGTTGGTATTGTGCTAAAACCACCATACTCACTTTGCAAAAGGGCACAACCCTTTAGTGATTCCTTTAGCTATTTGGCAATATTCTTAAGAGTTAAAAGAATATTCATACTCTTTGAATTAATAATTATACCTGAAAATGTAGGCAAAGGGCAAACCCAAAGACTAAAAAAGTCTATATATCAACAGAGATATTGGCTGAAAAATTTTTAATGGGAACAACCTAAACATCTTCCACTAGGGGAGGCATAATGAAACATCATATTCAATATTTTCTAGTGAATTTAAAATTTAAAAGTATCAATGAAAAAAGATGAGTCTGAAATATCTTTTCATATCAGAAAGCCAGGAAGTTATTTTTATGAAATATTTGTTTTTATTTAAATTGTTGAGTAGAATATGAAACCAAGTTTGTAGCTAGTACCAGAGAATGGACTTAACTGTTTGGAGAAAGCAAGGAAGTTATCCAAGATGACTGGAGTTCTGTCAAAAAAGACTTGGAAGACAATCTAAAGATGCTTCCACAGGCCCAAGATGGCCCTTTTAAGCATTAAAAAGCAGAGTTACCATGGACTGAATCACATCAAATATGTTAAAATTCACAAGTTCATGATGATAAAATAAGAAGCAAAACCTTCAATGTCCCTTGGACATATCTGATTTTTGCTGTTTGGGAGAAGGGGCGTGTGTGTGTGTGTGTGTGTGTGTGTGTAGTGTCTATCAGTATTAGTATCTGCCTGAGTTAGGAAAATTACATCTCTGGTTCTGTATGAGGAGAAGGGTGTTTAAAGGAACATGAAATACTAGCCTTTTTTTTGTTTTGTTTTAAATTACAGACTAATATTAATTGTTCTCAGAACTGGATTTTTTCCTCAAAACTGAAATGGCTTTTCCTTTTGGACTTAATAAAGTACTGCTAGCTGAAGCCAGTCTGACATGCTGAGAGAGATGTCAGATTGATGAGAAATGTTGCTGCCTGATTTAAAACCAAACCCTGAACCTTTTTAAAGAATGAGGAAATATACTTCACATGGGCAAAAGACGTTTACTGGTATACTTTAGAGAATTCTGGGAAACCAACACACTGGTCTGAAAACTGGCATGTGAAGGGAGGTGTATAGATAGATGGAAAGCAAGGAAACGAGGTGGGATGGGGACTTATCTCCCCCTGTGTACCCTTTTACATCTTTTTCATTTTGTACCACTTTGTACCATTTGAAAAACAAACTCGTTGAATTATCACTACAGACATTATGTAACAAAATGGAAAAAAGATTATATTAAAAAAACTCTGAAATCAAATGATAGCCACTTTAATTATAACAATGTAAAAACTGCATATGCGTATAGACGAGGCCTCTAAAAAACAAAGAAAAACAAAATTGTTGACTAAAATTGCAGAATTTAGGGGCATTTTTTCCTTTTGATTAAAATGAATTCCAATGTTATATTTATAATGTTATTTGTCCAATAAATAATGTTAAATGAAATGAAATGAAATGAAAAACATAGTATTTTCTCACTCTGTTACCCATACTTATAGGAAAGCCTGACTATTTGGACCCTGAGCCTATAATCAAGGCAACTAAGCACGATTTGGGGTAACTTTTATTGTAGGCAAGAGATCTAAAAAGGATAAAAGAAAAGGTCTACTGAGGGCTGTTCGTACAGTGGCTGTTACAAATCCAATGACTCTGCCCAGCTCCACTTGCCCACCCCTGCACTAAGGTGGGGGTGCGGGCGGTGGTGGGGTTCACTGAGTAGGAGGCCAGTGGAACATGGAAAGAGCCTGTCGACAGTGCATAAAAGACACACTGAAAACACTGCTTGCAGGAGGAGTGAAGCTTGTCAAAGTACTGCAGAGGCTGGGAAAGTGAAGAGAAGAGAGAGCAATTATAACCTGAACCTAACAATTCCTCAGCTAAATTTAACTAGAGAGGTGGAATACATCTGCAGCTTGAAAGTGATAGGCAAATGAATGTGCAGGTACAAAAGGACCCAACCTACACAGATCTTTAAATGGTCACTGTTTAAAAAAAAAACCAAAAAACCTGTTTTCCTATCAATCATCTGCTATTATTCTGATAATATTTCAACTGTAAGTCCCAAAATAAATAAATGGCCTCAGGGAGGAATAAGGAAATCCTAGGCTCAGGGCAAAACTTTCTATTTGTTACAAGATAAATCAAAATCAGTAAGGATTTATTAATGTCAAACTTTTCTATCAACACTAGTTTAAAAATTTTCAGCTATGAATAATGAACATTAAATAGTAACTTTTATTTGCCTTTTTGTGGTTGAAATGGAGTTATTTACCCAAAGTTTTCTTAAACTTTTATGTCAAGAGATATCTCAGTTAATATGCTTATTCGTGTTGAACTATGTTCATGATAATTCCAAAACATTACCTAAATACCTAAAATGCATTATTCCAAAATGCAAATACCTTATATGCATAGGAATGTATATCAAAAAGGTAGCTATAATTATTTCTGGATAAGTCATTTTTATTTTCTTTCAGTATCAGTTGAATTTTTTTTTACAATGCACATGTTGCTTCTATATAAGGAATATAAGAAATAACTTTCTTTGTAAGAAGTAAGATTACTTTTTTAAACGTTTATTTTTGAGGGGCGCCTGGGTGGCTCAGTCGGTTGAGCATCCGACTTCGGCTCAGGTCATGATCTCACGGTTAGTGGGTTCGAGCCCTGTAGCAGGCTCTGTGCTGACAGCTAGCTCAGAGACTGGAGCCTGTCTTCAGATTCTGTGTCTTCCTCTCTCTCTGACCCTCCCCTGCTCACGCTGTCTCTCTCTCAAAAATAAATAAAAACATCAAAAAAAATAAATGTTTATTTTCAAGAGAGACTGTGTGCATGCATGCACGAGCAGGGGAGGGGCAGAGAGAGAGGCAGACAGAGGATCTTAAGCAGGCTCTGCAGTGACAGCAGAGAGCCCGATGGGGGGCTTGAACTCATGTGAACTGCGAGATCATGACCAGAGTTGAAGTTGGACGCTTAGCCGACTGAGTCATTCAGGCCCCCAAGTATAAGATTACTTTAGAAACAGGCCTCTTCATTAAAAAAAAAAAAAAAATTACCACAACTTGATTTAATAGCCACCATACCATAAATTCTGTTAAAAATAAAAAGTTACAATCTCAATCAAAACAATGTGCAGTCATTTTCACACAACTAATTTACATCATTTTAGCCAAAAAACATGTCATTTAATCAAAAATCTAAATTCAAGTAGCTTTTGAAAAAAATTATTTATTTAAGTAACTCTTTTCTAATGAAAGACTTTGCTGGAAGGAGAAGATCATGTACAGATCATTACTGAGGTTTATGACCACGTACACTACTTAGGGGTATAGAAATTTATAACTATATTTATGTATATACATATGTGTGTGTGTGTGTGTGTGTGTGTGTGTGTGTGTGTGTGTATTCTCTAGGGGTTAGCCAATCTATCTTTTTGCTTTTCAAATCCAACTCTAAAAACATAAAGCAGAATGGGGCACCTGGGTGGCTCAGTTGGTTAAGTGTCTGACTCACAGTTTCAGCTCAGGTCATCATCTTGCAGTTTCTTGAGTTTAAGCCCCACATAGGACTACTTGCTGGCAGCATGGAGCCTGCTTGGGATTCTGTCTCTCCCCCTCTCTCCACCCCTCCCCCACTTGCACTGTCTGTGTCCCTCTCAAAATAAATAAATGAACTTAAAAAAATATAAAGCAGATTATTCACATCAAGTACTATAATATCATCCCATTCTGTTGCCAAGGACGAACTGATGGATTGCTATATTGGCTCAAGACTTCAGCAACTACCCAAACCCTCTGTGGCAGCGACTATTAGTTGCTTATTCACTGTGCATTGTCCTTCTCTTCCACAGAGCACTGATTTTATTTGGGGTAGCAGTGTGCCCTGCTTAAATACTAGCTTCCTTGGAATCCCCTGCAGCTGGAGAAAGCCAGAGGGCACAGTTCTGACCAATGAAAAACAGAGTTTCTGAAAAGCCTCACTGTTGAGCCACTTTTTGCCTGGAATATGACAAGACACCACTGACCTCACTATAGCTGTCTTACCACTGTGGGATCACATGTACTAAGACGGAGTCACAAACTAGGGATGGTAGACCATAAAGACAGATTTCTTGTTATATGGAAAAAAGAAACTCTTATTTGGTTAAAGCACAGCAGTCAGATTTCTGGCATGTATAGCCAAATGCAATCCTACCTATATAATTTTTTTCGGAGTTGAAAAAATGAACCCCAAATCTGAAGGGAACTTGGGTAAACTTAAGAGATCAAAGTACATAAGAGTACACAAGTACATACAGTATTTAAGACTAGGTAACACTTTTTAAAGGAAGCTATTTCAATTATACTTTCCAACCACAAATACTAATGACATCAATAAGAAAGAAGATGGTGGAAATTTGGTGTAATAATTCCTTGTAGTTAACAATTTTCTAAATCAGCTATAAAACAGAGTTCATAATACCAGTTATCAAAAAAATCACTAGTATTTTATGTGCACAAACGAAAGTAAAAAAAAAAAAACTGCTTTCATTTGCAATTCTGACATGTGGTATTCATGAGCATCTTTTAAAAACATCTTTCTGGAGCCAAGAATGTGGCAACACAATGCCAGGTCAAGATCTAACAGATATAAATGAGTACTTACTGAAGTATTTAACTATCACAAATAGTTGACTGCTCTTTGGTCAACCATTTTCCTTTAAAAGTGTTAGAACTGTGATTACCCCATTTCCCCTACACAGATTATTTTAAGGAAAAACTCCAGCATAAGCACCATCATCTCTATCTAAACAAATCAATCACAGATTTAAGATGAAATATTATATGAAAAGAGGTGAACTCCAGAGAGCTAGAAAATATGCATTTTTCTTGATTCTTCACAGTAAATAAAGTACTATGAGGACTCACTTTGTTTTGAACTCCAAAGAAATATAATAAATATTTATGAGCTGAATATGTGAATGAACTCTAAAAGTAATGAACGTGGATCCCATATCCCACAGCAGGTTGCTACAAAGTTTACATGTCAGAGCTTCAGAATGGAGAGGGATATGCTTTCTTCATGGTGTGTCATTAGGAAGCTAAGGCCCTCACAGGCTACTTCACTACAGGTGGACTCTTCACTGGGAGTTCCCAGCTCACTTTGCTCCTTATGATGTACCCATGTATTCCTAAAGGACGTGCCAAGATAACCAGAAACTCTGTATTATGTGCTGTGGTTAGATCAAGCACTACATTAGATTATTTGGAAATAGAGAAAAATATAAGGCTATGTTGTTGCCCGGACTGCAACAATAATATGAAAATCAACTATTTATTGAGAGTAATCTATACATCAGTAATGGTTCTACATCCTTCTCTTATATTAACTGATTTACTTCTCACATACTCAAGTGAGGTAGAGACTATTATTTTCCCCATTGCATATAAAAGGGGACTGAGAGACGAAGAAAGTAACTCATGTGAAATTACATGATGGGTAAGTGGTAGAACCAGAATCAGCCCTAGGCAGTCTGGCTCCAGAGTCCCTGCTCTTAACTACTAAGGTGTACTACTTCCAACCACAGGAAGGAGAAAATCAGGCAAAAAACGCTGTGATGGTTTTTAAATATGCCCATAAATTCTTTGATACTCCTCCCTTCAGGAGGCAGAGCCTAAGTCTCTTCCCATTCCCATTGGACTTAGTGATTGGCCTCGAACAAACAGAAAAAATAGAAGTAATGGTGGTTGACAATAGGGACTAGATCATAAAAGGCGCTATGGCTTCCTCCTTGCCTTCTCTCCAAGATCATCCACTCTGGGGGAATCCAGCTGTCCTGTTATGAGGGACATTCCAGCAGCCCTATGTGGAGAGGACCAAGTAGTGAGGCCAAGGCCTCCAGCCAACAGACATATGAGTGAGTCATCTCAGGAGCAGACCCTCCAGTTCCAGTCAAGTCTTCAACTGCCTGCAGCCCTAGCTGACACCTGACTGCAACTATGACAGAGACTAAGCCAGAAACCCCCCAAGAGGCTCCTGAATTCCAACCCACAGAAACTATGAGACAGGAAATGTTTGCGATCTGAAGCCACTCTGTTTTGGGATAATTTTTAAGGTATCAATAGATAGAGAACACTTCGGCAGAACGACATTTTCAGTATAAATTTTATTTAGGTAAGCTATAAATTGCATAATTACTTAATGATTTATTTATTTATACATATAATTTATTTATTTTTAAAAGATTTTTTTAAGTAATCTCTATACCCAGTGTGGGGCTTCAACTTAAACCCTGAGATCAAGAGTCACATGTTCTACTGGCTGAGCCAGCCAGGTGACCCTACTTAATGCTTTTGAGTGTTCATTCTTTGGAAGCAATAACCATTTTGAACCCTGCAGAAGGGTGGAACAACATATCCTTCAGGTCCCTGCAAAAGCATAATGAACTGAGCTAATTATTTTTTGAGATTCTACTCAACTCTTTATCAAAAATTAACAACATATGTTAAACATATACATGTACAAAGATTATTCCTGTCTTAGATTGTCACAAATCTTTTGCTTTTTCTATTTTCCTATAGGTCAATAAAGAAACAATATATTACAGCTCCAAAAATCTATCTATAAGAGCAAGCTGTCTATTTGATTCCTGACAGTCTATTCAAGGTGCTAATCTGCCATTATTTATAGACCCTTGATTCCTTTCTGAGCAGCTGTCACTAACAGAACAACTTAGAAGTTCAAAACACTCTTTATTCAACTCAACTGCCTCCTGGAATTATTAGTCATGTTCCTCAAGGCTACAACTGTGATAAAAGCTAAGATGAACCAAGTCTCAAGAAGGCTGTGGAAAAGAGCCACCATTAAACACACGAAGATTAGCTGATGTTCACTGATCAACATTCCTTTAAAGTTCTTATTCTTGATCATGCAGGTCTCTTTTATCAGGATAAAGGCTTTCTGGGGGTGCTTCTTGCACCCAAGTTTTAACTGTTTGTGGCTTTTAAGGCACCCCAGAGCTGTCATTTGGGAACCAATGTATATGCTCAGAAGATAAATACTGGCTATCTCTTAGGGTTGAAGGGGAAGGGAGAAAACAGTGATTTGGTTTCTAGTCTACAAGTATTTGATACTTTGTCTGCTCCATTCTCCTCCCCCGCAAGCCCCAGAAATGGTACTCTGGCCTCAAGATGTCCTGACCAAGCTCAAATTCTCCAAAGGAAGAGCAGAGGCATGATCAAGGCTAGCAGTAGTGGCTGAGGAGAGTCTGAGTACAGGTAATACAGAGGAAACAAATGGGGCAGGAAGTGAAAAAAGAGAAATGGAGAAAATGAGCAAAAATGAAGTGGTAGAGGAGTGCCTGGGTGGCTCAATCAATTAAGTGTCTGACTTCAGCTCAGGTCATGATCTCATGGTTCTTGAGTTCGAGCCCCACATCAGGCTCCATGCTGACAGTGTGGGGCCTGCTTGAGATTCTCTCTCTGCCCCTCCCTCACGCATGCTCATTCTCTCTTTCTCAATATAAAAAAACATTTAAAAAATGAAGTGGTAGGAAAAATAAAGGGAAGGGAGAAAAGCAAGAGGGAAGAGAAAGAAGAGTAGAGAGAGTTCAGGGTAGCACACAAGAGAAAAAAGAGGCTAAATAGAGAGTCAGAGAAACAATGTTCCGTGAAGGAAGAGACAGAGAGGGAGAGAGAGGGAGGGAGAGGAAAGGAGAGGGAGGGAGAGGAGGAGGAGAGAAAGAGAGAGAGGGAGAGGGATAGGGAGGGAGGGAGGGAGGGAGACAGGGAGAGAGAGAGAGAGAGACAGACAGACACAGAGACAGGCAGAGAGAGGGCAAAAAGTCAAGGGTTATCTCCAGGTTTCTGATTCTGTAACTAGTAGAAACTGGTAAGGCTACTAACAGATCCAGAGAAAAGGAGGCAGGGCAGGCCTGGCATAAAATTATGAGTTAAGCTTTACACATGTTGAGTTTGAGGTTTTTGCAGAGTAACTAAGTAGAGATTCTAAACAGGCAGCTGGGACAGAAACTCAGGAGATAGATGTGGCCCAGAAGGGAGTGTGGAAGCAGTGAAGCCACAGGGCAGGTATGATGAAGTCACACAGAGAGACTGTATAAGGGAAGGAAAAGAAGGCTAAAGGTCAAAGGCAAGGGAACACTAACACCTGAGCAGCACAAGAAGAGAGAAGAGCCCATGAAAAGAGTCTAGTAAGGACAGGATGAGTGAGTAGCTCCACCTTGAGGGGAGCAGGGGAAACGTGTCCTCAGAGAGACCCAGCGTTCCATCAAGGTAAGAAAGCAGCTGAGGATGAATTCTGTGAAGACAGAGGGGAGTTTGTGTATAATGGAAAAGGGTTCCAAAAAGTACTCTTGCCACTCCTGTGTTCATATATCTCTTTGATGTTACCCTTTGGGAAAACTTTTGTCCCATTGTGCTTCACGTCTGTGTCCTTAGCTCAAGAACAGGACGGGGTATTTGTATTCTCCATGCTTAGTCAGTGCAGCGCCTGCGACCCGGCAGAGACGCAACATATGCTAGGAGGTTTCCTAAAGGGCAACTAAAAAGTATGCATTAGAAAAAGTCTTAAAATGTGGTATTACTCTTAACTTATTTCTAGAAATTTACCTGTAAGGACTCATCACAGCTGATTTAGCTACAGGTATAGTTCTAATGTGCACATTTTAAAGCTGCTTACACATTCAACAAACAGAGCACTAAATAACAATCACAATATATCTATATAACAGTACTATGCATCCCCCAAATATCTATACAGATCAACAATAACAAATCAATACAAAACGTCCATCCTCTGCCAACTAAAAGACATAGATGACTGCAAGCTCTACTCACCTGGAAGTGAAAAAACAAAACCAAATTTCAGCAGAGCAATCTTTTGAGCTGTCACTGTGAACCTTTGTGGAAAGGTAGGCGTTTGGGCAAAGGGCATGGAAAAGAGAAGAGAGGAACAGAGGGCCTAAATCTGAACTAAAAATCACCCCAGAAAGAGGCAGTCCACTCTTAGTACAAAAACAGTGAAAAATCACCCACCTTGTCAGTGAGAGCCAGCTAGAGGGGAGGGACTCATGTCTCTGGGACTCCCAAAGACAACCCCAAAAATGCACTGCTTCTGGGAAGAATTGGGTAAAAAGGGAAGAGACAGATACCTTCTAATGACTGGATGGTGAAGGAGAAGAGACAGGGGGAAATTTAGACTCCCAAAACACAAACTGGAGCTTAAGTAGATAGGCATACAATATCTCCCCCTTAGTAACCTCCTCAAATAAAGGAGCTCAATTGAAAGGGCTATACTTCACTACATTTACAGATAAAAGTTTTTTCGAACTAGGAATCTTTAAAAATGAACGCAAACCTCTAACCCTTTCCACAAAGTGAATAGATGAAAGCAATTTACAACTATGCAAAGCTATTATCAGAAGAAAACAAACAAAAGATCAAAACATTTCAGCTAATGAAAATGCACTCCACAAAATCAATCACAAGGAACCTTAAACACAACACTCCAAACTGAATTAAATATGCTTAAATAAGCGTTCGGGGATATGAAAAATTATTTTTCATAAGAAGTTCAGAAACTCAGAGAACAGAAATGGACAAAAGCAGGCAGAAGCAAAACAAAACTTGATTGACACATGACAGAATGAAAGAAAAAGACAAAATCATACCTGAAATGAAGACTAATTTCAAGGTGATCAAAGGAGAATAGAATCAAATGAAAATTTAATAAAGGACACTGAAGAAAAGAAGAAAAACAACCAAGGGAACAAAAATGAGATAAACAAGTAAAAGGGATCAGAGAAATAGTGGTTGGAAGAGAAGCAAAGAAGATCCAACACAGAGACATACCTTGTTTTATTGTGTTTCACTTTATTGTGCTTCACAGATGTTGTGTTTTTCCACAAATTAAAGGTTTGTGGCAAACCCTACATTGAGCAAGTCTACTGGTGCCATTTTTCCAACAGCATTTGCTCATTTTTATCTCTGTCACATTCTAGTTATTCTCACACTATTTCAAACTTTGTCATTATACTATATTGGTTACAGTGATCTGCGATCAGTCACATGTTTTTAAAGTTTGTTTGTTTATTTATTTATTTATTTAGAGAGAACGTGCTAGTTGGGGAGGGGCAATGAGAGAGGGAGAGACAGAGAGAATCCCAAGCCGACTCGACACTGTGAGTGCGGAGCGCAATGCAGGGCTTGAACTTATGAACTGTGAGATCATGACCTGAGCTGAAGTCAGACGCTTAACTGATTGAGCCACCCCACAGTTAGGAAGATTTTGTGATCAGTCATCTTTGATGTTACTGTTGTAATGGTTTTGGGGCAACAGGAACTGTGCCCATGGAACATGGCGAATTTAACTGATAAATGGGCGTGTTCCAAATGCTCCACTGATGGGCGGTTTCCCTATCTCTCTCCCTCTCCTTGGGCCTCCATATTCCCTGAGACACAGCAATATTGAAATCAGGCCAACTAGTAACCCCACAAAGTCCACTAAGTGTTGAAGTGAAAGGAAGAGTTGTACATCTCTCACTTTGAATATAAAGCTAGAGGGGAGCCTGGGTGGCTCAGCTGGTTAAGTGTCCAACTTCAGCTCAGGTCATGTTCTCGTGGTCCATGAGTTTGAGTCGCACTTCGGGCTCTTGCACTGACAGCTCAGAGCCTGGAGCCTGCTTCGGATTTTGTGTCTCCCTATCTCTGCCCCTCCCCTGCTCGCGCTCTGTCTCTCATAAATAAATAAACATTAAAAAAAATTTTTTTTAAATCAAAAGCTAGAAATGATTCAAGTTTGTGAGGAAGGCATGTGAAAAACCAAGACAGGTCAAAAACTAGACACTTAATCGAATAGTTAGCCAAGGTGTGAATGCAAAGGAAAAGTCCTTGAAGGAAATTAAAAGTGCTACTTCAGTGAACATACAAATGATAAGAAAGTGAAACAGCCTTATTGCTGATATGGAAAAAGCCTGAAGTGATCTGGATAGAAGGTCAAACCAGACACAACATTCCCTTAAACCAAAGCCTATTCCAGAGCAAGGCCCTGACTCTCTTCAATTCTATGAAGGCTGAGAGAGGTGAGGAAGCTGCAAAGGAAAAGTTGGAAGCTAGCAGAGTTTGGTTCATGAGGCTTAGGGAAAGAAGCCATCTCCATAATATAAAAGTAGAAGATGAAGCAGCAGGTGCTGATTAGAAGCTGCAGAAAGTCATCTAGAAGATCTAGTTCAGGTAATTAATGGATGAGACTACACTAACCAACAGATTTTCGAAGTAGACAACACAGCCTTCTATTGGAAGAAGATCCCATTTAGAACTTTCATAGCTAAAGAGAAGTCACTGCCTGGCTTCAAAGCCTCAAAAGACAGGCTGACTCTTGTTAGGGCCTAATGCAGCTGGTGACCTGAAGTTGAAGCCAGTGCTCATTTACTATCCCCCAAATCCTAGGGCCCTTAGGAATTGTGCTAAATCTGTTCTGCCTGTGTTCTGTAAATGGAACGACAAAGCCTGGATGACAGCACATCTGTTTACAACATGGCTTACTAAATATTTTAAGCCCACTGTTGAAATCTACTTCTCAGGAAAAAGATTCTTTTCCAAATATAACTGCTCAATGACAACGCACCTGGTCACCCAAGAGCTCAGAAGGAGATGTATGACAAGATTAATGTCACGCCTGCTAACACAACATCCATTTTGCAGTCCACGGATCAGGGAATAATTTTGACTTTCAAGTCTCATTATTTAAGAAATACATTCTGTAAGGCTGTAGATGCCCTAAATCTGCAACTGATAGATCTGAGCAAAGTAAATTAAAAACATTCTGGAAAGGATTCACCATTCTAGATGCTGTAAGAACATTCATGATTCCTGGGAAGAGGTCAAAATAGCAACATTAGAGTCTGGAAGAAGTTGATTCCAACCCTAATGGATGACTTTGAGGGCTCAAGACTCCAGTGGAGGAAGTAACTGCAGATGTGGTGGAAACAGCAAGAGAACCAGAATCAGAAGTGGAGCCTGAAGATGGGACTGAATTGTTGCAATCTCATGATAAAACTTAAACAGATGAACTAAGAAAGTGATTTCTTGAGATGGAATCTACTGGTGCAGATGCTGTGAAGACTACTGAAATGAACAAAGGTTTTAGAATATTATGTAAACTTAGTTAATAAAGCACTAACAGGGTTTGAGAGAACAGACTCCTTTTGATTCTGTGGGTAAAATGCTATCAAACAGCATTGCATGCTACAGAGAAACTGAAAGGAAGAGCGAACCAGTGCGGCAAACTTCACTTGTGTTTTATTGTGAGAAATTGCCACAGCCACCCAACCTTCAGCAGCCACCACCCTAACCCGTCAGCAGTCATCAACACTGAGGCAAGACCCTCCACCAGGAAAACAGATTACGACTATGAATGAATGTCCAAATGACTACTATGAATGAATGTCCAAATGACGGCTAGCATTTTTAAGCAATAAAGTATTTTAAATTACGATATATACATTGTTTCTTTAGACATAATGCTACCACACACTTAACAGACTGCAGTATAGTGTAAACATAACTTTAATATGCACTGGGAAATAAAAAAAATCATTTGACTCTCTTAATTGTGATATTCGTTTCATTGCAGAAGTGTGGAACCAAACCCACAATACCTCTGAGGTATATAGGTGTATATATATTTGGAGTTCCTGAGAAAGAAAAACAGAAAAACAGAAACAGAACTAGGTTTAAAACTATAATCCAATAAAGCTTTCCAGAAGTAAAAGAAGGCCTGAATTTACATGTCAAAAGGGCATATTAACTACATAGGGAAATTGCCCTGCAAGGCATATCCTAGTAAATCTATCAGACTTTAATTAATTAATTATTTAACAGATTTTTTTTAAAAACATTTATTTTTTGAGAGACAGAGACAGAGCATGAGCTGGGGAGGGGCAGAGAGAGACACACACACAGAATCCGAAGCAGGCTCCAGGCTCTGAGCTGTAAGCACAGAGCCTATGCAAGGCTCGAACTCACGGACTGTGAGATCATGACCTAAGCTGAAGTAGGACACTTAACCGACTGAGCCACCCAGGTACTCTATTTATTTAAAGATTTTATTTTTTAAGTAATAAAGTAAAATTTTTTCTTTAACTATAAAGAAAAAATCCTTGGTGATGTCAGCAAGTTAAAGTCTAATGGGGAAGAGAGTTAGGGAGAGGGAGGGAGGCAAATCATAAGAGACTCTTGAATACTGAGAACAAACTGAGGGCTGAAGGGGGTGGGAAAGGGGAAGAGGGGTGATGGTCATGGAGGGGGGCACTTGTGGGGAAGAGCACTGGGTGCTACATGGAAACCAATTTGACAATAAACTATATAAAAAAAAGTCTAATAGGGGTGCCTGGCTGGCTCAACTGATGGAGAGTTCAACTCTTGCTCAGGATTAGGAGTTTGAGCCCCACACTGGGTGTAGAGATTACTTAAAAAATCCAGTACAGCACGAAGAGATAACTCTGTTGTGGGGTAAGGAAAGTGAAGTAAACACCAGGCCTGCACCTGTGGCCCCAGGTGTAGAACCCAGCTCTGGACAAGCCCCTACTGACCTAGGCTCTAGAACTACTCCAGTACTAGGCTAGCTGCCATAGACCTAGGATCCAGGCCCGTTTCTAAGGCCCATTAAAGTGCCAGCCAGGCCCCTGCAGCCCCCACTTCCAGGCTGGCCCCCACCGACCCATGCTCCAGGCCTGACACAGCAGTCCCAGGCACCAAGCGCACCTCTGTCCACCCAGACTCAGACCTCTCCTAGTGTACCCAGGTGCCAGGCATACCCACTCACTAACTCAGGCACCAGGCAGCCTGCCGGACTCCAGCAGCAAGCTCCTGTGCAGACACCCATCAAACAGCCTGCCTAGAATCTCTGGCCAGGTTGGTAGAGGGCTTTCCCTGTCAAAGTCTATAAAGACTAGTAAAAATGGCTCCTTCTTCAAGTGCACAGACATCAATGCAAAGCCACAAAGATCACAATCAGAAAAACATGATACCATCAAAAAGAACAAAATAAAATGCCAATAACTGACCCTAAAGAAATGGAGATTTACGAACCACCTGACAATTAAAAATAATCATTACTTTAAATATAAATGGATCACAATCACAATCCACAATGAAAAGACAGAGTGACTGAATAGATTTAAAAAAAAAAAGACCCAACTATATACTGCCTACAATAGACTCACTTTATTTTTTTTATTTAATTTTATTATTTAGTGTTTTTTTTTTTTTTTTGAGAGAGAGAGAGAGAGAGAGTGTGTGAACAGGGGAGGTACAGAGAGAGGGGGAGACACAGAATCTGAAGCAGAAGCAGTCTTCCAGCTCTGAGCAGTCTGCACAGAGCTCGATGCAGGGCTCGAACCCACAAGCTGTGAGATCACGACCTGAGTCAAAGTCGGCCGCTTAACCGACTGAGCCACCCAGGCGCCCCAAGACTCACTTTAGCTCTAAGGACACATAGGCTGAAAGTGAAGGCATGGAAAAAGATATTCCATGCAAATGGAATGAGTTTTAAGTCAAAAACTGTCATAAGAGACAAAAATCATTACACAATGATAAAGGGGTCAATTCATCAAGAAGATACAACAATTGTAAATATACACACACCCGACATTGGAGCATCTAAATATATAAAGCAAGTATTAAGAGAACTAAAGGGAGATATAGACAGCAAACCAATAATAGTAGGGGACTTCAACACCCCACTTTCAACAATGGATAGATCATCGTGACAGGTATCAATATGAGGGAACAGAGGACCTATACAACACTACAGACCAAGGGGACCTCATATACATCTATATCACATTCCATCCAACAACAGCAGAATAGACATTTTTTGCAACTGCACATGGAACATTTTCCATAATAGATCACAGGTTAGGTCACAAAATAATTCTTAACAATTTAAGAAGACTAAAATCATATTAAATATCTTTTCTAACCACAATGGTCTCAAACTAGAAACTAATAACAGGAGTAAAGCTGGAAAATTAGGAATCAAAATGAAAATTAAAAAATATCCTGAGACAAATGACAATGGAAACACAACATACCAAAACTTACGGAATGCAGCACAAGCAGTTCTAAGAGAGAAATTTGTAGCAATAACGCTTACAGTACGAAAGAAGATCTCAAATAAACAATCTAACTTTTACCTCATGGAACTAGAAAAAGAAGAAACTAAACCCAAAGTAAGCAGTAGAAAGGAAATAATAAAGATCAGAGCAGAAATAAATAATAGAGACTAGAAAGACTACAGAAAAGATCAATGAACCAAAGAGTTTTCTGGAAAGATAGGCAAAATTGAGAAGCCTTTAGATAGACTAGCGGGAAAAAAAGAAAACTCAAAAAATAACATTATAAAGGAGAAAAGAGACAGCACAATTGATACAACAGAAACACAAATGATCATGAGAAACTACTATGAATATGTATATTGCAACAAATTTGATAACACAGAAGTAATGGATAAACTCCTAGAATACCACTTACTAAAACTAAATTGTGAAGAAACAGAAAATCTCAACAGACCAATAACAAACAAAGAGAATGGCACAGTAATCAAGAACCTCCCAACAAAGAAAAACGTGGATTTGATGGCTTCACTGGTAAATTCTATCAAACAGTTAAAGGATTAATACTAATACTTCTCAAATTCACCTAAAAAATGAAAGAGGAAGGAACACTTTCAAACTTATTTTATGAGACCAGCATTATCCTGACACCAAAGCCAAACAAGGAAACTACAATAAAAGAAAATTATGGGCTAATATCCTTCATGAATGCAGATGTATAAATTTTCAACAAAAATATTATCAAATCAAATTCAACAACAAAAATCATACACCATGATCAAGTGGGATTAATCTCTGGGATGAAAGAATGGTTCAACACATGCAAATCAATAAACATGATACAGCACGTTAGCAAAATGAAGGATAAAAATCATACGATCATCTCAATAGATGTAGAAAAAGCATCTGACAAAATTCAAAACCTTATCATGATAAAAACTCTCATCACAAATTAGGTATAGAAGAAATGTATCTCAACATAATACATGACAAGCCCACAGCTAACACCATACTCAATGGTGAAAAGCTGAAAAGCTTTTTCTCTAATATCAGGAAGAAGACAAAGATGCCCACTCTCACCACTTCTATTCCCTAGAGTACTAGAAACTCTAGCCAGCGCAATTAGGAAAGAAAAACAAATTAAAAGCCATCCAAAACAGAAAGGAAGAAGTAAAATGGTCTGTTTACAAAATGATCTGTTAAAAATAATAAATGAATTCAGTGAAGATGCAAGATACAAATTAAACATAAAAATCTGTTGAGTTTATATACACTAACAACAAACTATCTGAAAAAGAAATTAAGAAAACAATCCCATTTATAACAGCATAAAAAAATACTTAGGAATAATTTTAACCACGGGGGTGAAAAATCTAAACACTGAAAACTGTAAAATACTGATGAAAGAAATTAAGACACATATAAATGAAAAGATATCCTGTGTTTATGGACTGGAAGAATACTGTTAAAATGTCCATGCTACCCAGATCAATACTCAGATACAATGCAATCCCTAATAGAATTCCAAAGGCATTTTTCACAGAAATAAAAAAAAATCCTAAAATTCACACAAAACCACAAAAGACCCCAAATAGCCAAAGCAACCTTGAGCAAAACGAACAAAGATGAAGGCAACACATTATTTGGTTTCAATATATACTTCAAAGCTACAGTAATCAAAACAGCATGTTATGGTCATAAAAACAGATATGCAGACGAAAGTAATAGAATAATAGAAAGCCCATGGGGCTCCTCGGTGGCTCAGTTGGTTAAGCGTCCGACTTGGGCTCAGGTCATGATCTTGCAGTTTGTGAGTTCGAGCGTCGTGTGGGGCTCTGTGGTGACAGCTCAGAGCCTGGAGCCTGCTTCAGATTCTGTGTCTCCCTCTCTCTCTCTGCCCCTCCCCTGCTCATACTCTGTGTGTATCTCTCTCAAAAATAAACAAACATTAAAAAAAAAAAAAGAAAGAAAGAAAGCCCAGAAATAAAGCCACACAGATATGGTCAGTTGATCTTTGAAAAAGGTGCCAAGGACTATTTTATTACTAAAATAAATATAAAAAAACCTCAACAACACAGCAAACACATCATGTAGGTAAACACAGCAAATAATACATAGTATTTGAAGCAATTATAACAGAAATGTGACAGAGTAAGGCCAAACATCTGTCATATCAATTCCTGTGAAGGGGCTGAAGTCACTTATTAAAGGAAAGAGATTTTCGAACTGGCTCCCACAAGACTAGACCCACTTCTACGCTGATACAAAATGTGATTCACAGAGGCCGCTAATAAGACATTTTGTAGTGCTAAAAGTCACAGTTCACAATGAAGGTGTAACAGTTACAAATAATTATCTGCTTTGCTATGCAGAAGCTATAGGAGAAAGAAGGAAAATTGGGAACATGTTAATAATTAGAGGCTTTAATATCTCAATTTCAGTGCAAAACAGATCGTGCAAAGGTAAGAATAGAGAGGATCTAAAAATAAATCCTGAGTGACCTTATGTATAAATTTTATACCTTGGTAGTAAATATAAAGTAGGAAGCATGTATTTCTTCAGAATTGGTTGTGGAGAAAAACTGAGCTGGGAATCGCTTTATTTTATTGAGTAACGAACATTAGGAATGTCAAACTGGACACCCCAGCTACTGCAGTGAGAAAAGAAAAACAAAACCTTGAAAGGTAGACAGATTCGAGAGAAGAATTAAAATGGTCTTTAGTCACAGATGACATGACTGTCTATGTAGAAAGTCCCAAAGAATCTACAGAATCACTCCCGGAACTAAGAAGCAAGTAGAGCAAGGTTGTAGGATACAAGGCCAATATATAAAAGTCCAATTGCTTTCCTATCTACTAGCAGTGAGCAACTAGAATTTGAATTTAAAAATACCACTTATAATAACATCTCGGGGCACCTGGGTGGCTCAGTCGGTTAAGCATCCGACTTCGGCTCAGGTCATGATCTCACTGTTTGTGGGTTCGAGCCCCATGTCGGGCTCTGTGCTGATACCTAGCTCAGAGCCTGGAGCATGCCTTCGAATTCTGTGTCTCCCTCTCTCTCTGACCCTCCCCTGCTCACGCTGTCTCTCTCTCTCTCAAAAATAAAT
>CM053573.1:64815449-64855933 GCA_028646485.1 Cryptoprocta ferox
CTCAGTCGGTTAAGCATCCGACTTCGGCTCAGGTCATGATCTCACTGTTTGTGGGTTCGAGCCCCATGTCGGGCTCTGTGCTGATACCTAGCTCAGAGCCTGGAGCATGCCTTCGAATTCTGTGTCTCCCTCTCTCTCTGACCCTCCCCTGCTCACGCTGTCTCTCTCTCTCTCAAAAATAAATAAAACATTAAAAAAATATAATAACATCTCAAAGAGGAAATATTTAGATATAAATCTAACAAAATATTTTGTCTGAAGAAAACTACAAAATGATGAAAGAATTCAAAGAAGATCTAAGCAAACAGAAAGCTATTCCATGTTTGTGAATTGAAAGACTCAATATTGTTAAGATGTTCTTCCCAAACTGATCTACAGATTCAACACGATCTCATTCAAGACTGCAGGAAGCTATTTGGTAGGTCTTAACAAACTGGTTCTAAAGTTTTTATGGAAAGGCAAAAGACCAACACAATACTAAAAAAAGGAACAAAGTTGGAGGAATTATTTTACTGGATTTCAAGACTTAACTATAATCAAGACAGCATGGTGTACACAAAATAGTAAGACACAGATCCGTAGAATGGAATAGAGAGCCCAGAAACAGACCAACACAAATATAATCAGCTAATATCTGACAGGAGCATAAAGATAATTCAGTGAAGAAGGGACAGTCTTTCCCATAAATAGTGCTAAAACAATTGGACATTCACATGCAAAAAAATAAACCTACACACAGACTGGACGATTTTTACAAAAATTAACTCAAAATGGATCATAGAGCTATCTGTAAAACGCTGGAAGAAAACAAAGGAGAAAATCTACATAACCTGGGTTTGGTAATAAATTTTTAGATACAACACCAAAAGCAAGATCCATGAAAGAAGAAAAGTAGTTAAGCTGGACTTCATTTGTCATTCCAGAAGTGAATATTAAAACAAAAGATACCACTACACACATGAGAATAGCCAAAATTCAAAATACTAATTGCTGGCAAGGAGGCAGAGCAATAGGAACTTTCATTCATTACTGATGGGAATGCAAAGTGGTTCAGCCACTTTGGAAGACGATTTGGCAGATTCCTATGAAGCTAAACACAGTCCTATGATACAATCCCACAATTGTGCTACTACTAGGTATATAATCAACAGATTGGAAAATGCAAAATTATTTTTTTGTCCACATGAAACCAGCTTGTGAATATTTAAAGCATCTTTATTCACAATCATCCCAAATTGGAAGCAACCAAGATGTCCTTCAATAGGTAAATGGATAAACAAACCAGTGCATCCACACAATGGAATACTATTCAGAAATCAAAAGGAATGAGCTATCAAGCCATACAAAGACACGGATAAATCTTAAATGCAGATTGCTAACTGAAAGAACATAGTGAGATAGCTCTTCCCTTTTGCGGCCATCGCTGGAGCTGCAGCGGCCAACATGAAGTTCAATCCATTTGTGACCTCTGACCGGAGCAAGAACCGCCAAAGGCACTTCAATGCCCCTTCCCACATTCGGAGGAAGATTATGTCGTCCCCTCTTTCCAAAGAGCTGCGGCAGAAGTACAACGTTCGGTCCATGCCCATCCGGAAGGATGACGAAGTACAGGTCGTGCGGGGACACTACAAAGGTCAGCAAATTGGCAAAGTAGTACAGGTTTACAGGAAGAAATACGTCATCTACATCGAACGGGTGCAGCGAGAGAAGGCAAACAGCACCACGGTCCACGTGGGCATCCACCCCAGCAAGGTGGTTATCACTAGACTAAAACTGGACAAAGACCACAAAAAGGTCCTTGAACGCAAAGCCAAATCTCACCAAGTAGGAAAGGAAAAGGGCAAATATAAGGAAGAAACACTGGAGAAGATGCAGGAATAAAGTAATCTTACACACATGAAATAAAAACTGTTAAAATGAAAAAAAAAAGAATGAACATAGTGAGATAAAAATTTTTACTGAAAGGAAAAAATTACTGGAAAAATGTTCACTATGAAAGGAGAGTAAAAAAAATCCGCTCCCAAGAAAGCTGTACAGAACTATTAAAAAAGACATACCACTGTCATACAAATATTTCTAAGCATTCTTGCTCCCTTTATTATTTATTTAACCAGTCAACTCCTCCCACAGAGTCATAAACCAAGTAATTCTTTTGCTAAGAGAACTCAAACTTTCCTCTTTCGGCTCAATGGAATTTACTCCACTCAGTCACTAGATGGTGCTTCCAGCTTCCTTGGACCAACTTTGCTTCTGAAGTGAAGAACAGGTTTATTGATTTCAGGTTGCCACCAACCACCTCACCAGAGAACTTTTGGGAAAAATATTTCGTTTTTGCCCAGCTTTTTAATGAAGCAAATTAATTTTAATTTTAAAGACACTTTGGTGCCTTATAAAAAGAAATATAATATCCTTCAGGGTAACATAGAAAGTTCTAGTTTTTCATTGCCTCCGATATTAATGATCAAATCATCAGAATTCACAGAAAAACATCCATTTCTCTTCTTTTCTGGGAAACATTCTCAGTCCTCAGTTTCAGCTATTGATTCTGTTATCTATTTTTATTAGACGTCCTCCCCAAGTTCTGTAACTTCCAAGATAAAAATGTCCTTACTAATACAAGGGTGCCATCTAGTGGTGACTATGGGTAAATGCATACCATATAAAACGTGTACAAGTGCGCATCTCCCATTTCAATTCTGCTTTGTGATGTGGCTTTCCAAATGCATCGGGAGGAAAGATTTACTGAAACTACCATACTTGAAACAAGCTTCCTAATACTAATACATAGGTACGCTGAAAGGTCTAGCCTATCCTTTTCTATCACTACTCAGATAACTAAAATTCATCTCTTGAAGCTACATTAGTTAATTTCAAGGAATGTCAGAACATCAGGATACAAGAAATGTTAATCTATTAGCTAGTACAACCTCTAGTTTTTCAGATATGAAAACTACAGCTTAGAGAGAGGATACCTGACTTGTTGACAACTAGTAGTGTTTCCCAACAGACCTGGTTTGCCTCAGCTTGTTTCCTAAGGGACTGGAGGGTACAGTATCTTATAGAGAAGACACTTTACATATCTCAGTAACAGGTCTGCACTCAAACCAAACCCCTCACTGTCCCTACAAGGGCAGCAGAGGGTAAAGTTCCCCATCGAGGCTCTCTTCTGACTGAGAACTGAAGCCCTCAGAGATGAAGTCTTGCCCACTAATCATCAATGGAGATGCTGTTACAGCTTATCGAGTGCTGGCCGGGTGCCAGGCAGTGCACATGAGCTCTGGGTAAGTCTCCAACCTTCCCTGCTCTGGCACTTTGGGCTCCCAATGAGCATACTCTATTTGCTTCTCCCTTCCCTTCATCTCAGTACGTTCACAAGGAGCAGGGAACAACTGACAGAGCTGGGTGTTCCAGGCAAAAGAGGCTGTACGTACAAATTCTGGAGGTGTGAAAACACAAAGTTTATTCAGAGAACAAGCTTTGGCTTTGGGTGCCAGGAGCAGAAGATGCAGGTGCTAAAACTATCTGCTCTTCCTCTTCACTCCGTGTCTGGAGGGGAGGAGGCAAAATTTGATCAGAAGGCAACAGGATGAACGAAGAGCCAAGGCAGAAGGAGACTAAGCCAGGCTGGTGTGAAGGGCTTGACTGATTTGGGAAACATTACAGTTTGACCATGGTCATATGGTCTTCACAGAACTCTGGTTGTCAGACACTGGAAAATGACTGTACTTAATAAATGACAAAGGCAGAATTACAAGGATGTGAAGACTGATTTTGGCAACTTCCTGCCCAAGCCTCTAACCCTTCCCCTGTACCCCAGGAGCTCTCCAGTGGGAGCCTTAGAAGCCTCTGGGCAGGGGAGACCGGATAGCCTGCTGGGAAAGGTTAAGTCCATTTTCCCAACTCAGAGGGCTCCTTCTTCCCTCAGTCCTTACTACCACTAAGCAGGCCTCCCAGGCAGAAAGCAACACGTGAATCTCAATCTGAAACATTTTTTATTCATTCTTGTGAGGGGGGTCAGAAAAATGGGCTAGGGAAGGGGGAGAGGCCCAGGGTTGAGCACACTAAGAACAGGGTGCAAGAGAATCAGCAAGGTCCAGGTGAAGCTGTGTCAGCTCCCAGTAACAAAAGGGGAGGTAGATCTCAGGATCCAAAGTTTGTACTTTGGAAATATGACTATTTTTATACTGTTTGATACTTATTCCCTTTCTGCTCTTCCTGTTTGGTAAAGTTCATTTAAAAAATGTCAACTAACCTAAGTGGAACTAGAGAAAGCAGTTTTCGCTCAAAGCCATACCCCTGAGGACAGGGCGGGTATGGGGGTGTAAACAGAATTCGGATAATCAAATCTAGAGGCATTATTCCTTCCCTCTGGGATGCTTCCTTCCGGAGTTCTCTTCCACTACAATGAGGAGGGCTCTGGGTCTGGTTTTAACAATATGTGATGACAGTTTCTTTACAACACTGTACTGTAAATGACTGTTAGCTTGATCCTCTTGAAGTGGGGGATAGTAGCATTATGGTTTGGAGAGGAGTTAGTTCACTCTAAATGGTGGAAGGGAAAAGATTTCTGGTAGGAGATGTGGTCTTCTGGTGCTCATCTCCCTAATAGCTGCTCCTCTTCCTCCCTGGCACCTTTGTTACCTAATAAAATCGGTTTTGAAGCCACATGCTACCTACTGATATTAAGGCAATTGTAAATTTCTTAAAATCCACTTTTTAAAAATAAGTAAAGAAAAGGTGCCATTAGTTTGAAAGAGGAGGGTAAGCTGGCACATACAACAAATATTTGAAACCAGAAATCCAGAATATTTCAGTAAAAGGGGTTCTGTTCTTGTCTGTTGATGATATCAAAGTGCTAATACCCAACTTTAGACACAGAACCCTCTGAGGTACTGAGCTTCTGTTCTACACTTTTCAATCAAGAAAACTTCTGAAGTTATTTATACTGACAGTATAATTTTCAATATGAAGGTTCACCAAACGCACAATGTCACATCATACCAAGAGTATCGTCAGCTCCAGTCCCTCTACCTCTACCTGTCATCCCAAAAAAGAGGGAGAACCATACCCTGTAGTTAGCTGACAGTCACCCCATGTCCCATATACCCCTTCCACAATCTAATTTGCAACACAACACAGAAAAATAGGTAGTAGGTAAGTCTCAATACAAACTACACCACATGAATAAAGAAATCAGAACCCTTCTCCGCAATCTTGTGAAAGATAAGTCTCAGTGTTTTTTCTTTAAATTCTCATTTCTGAAAAGAAAAATATTGCATAAGCATAAAGCACTACAAATCTTGGGTTGAGGGTTGCAACCACAGCATTTACCTTGTCCCAGAGAAAAGCAAATACTGCATTGTTTCACATGGAATCTGAGGAAAAAACAAACCCAAACCAAACTCACAGATACAGAGAACAGATTGGTGGATGCCAGAGGCTGGGGGTGGGGGAAATCAGTGAAAGTGGTCAAAAGGTATGAACTTCCAGTTATAAGGTAAAGAAGTCCTGGGGATATAATGTACAGCATGGTGACTATAATACTATACTTTATAACAAAGTTACTAAGAGTAATCTTAAAAGTTCCCAACACAAGAAAAAAAATTATAACTATGTGAGGTGAGGGACATTAATAAACTTATCGTGGTCATCGTTTTGCAATGTATACATATATCAAATTGTTATGTTGTACACTTGAAACAAATACAATGTTATATGTCAATTATATTTTACTTAACAAAAATATATCCCCTGGGTGCCTGAGTGGCTCAGTGGGTTAATTGTCCGACTTCAGCTCAGGTCTCGATCTTGTGGTCTGTGAGTTCGAGCCTGGCATTGGTCTCTGTGCTGACAGCCCAGAGCCTTGAGACTACTTGTTTTCTGTGTCTCTTTATCTCTCTGCCCCTCTCCCACCCATGCTCTGTCTCTGTCTCTCAAAAATGAATAAATGTTAAAAATATATATATATATATATACCCCCAATATGCATTCAAAATCATTCCCCCAACCTCAGAGAAGAACTCCCATCTCTACATTATCAATGGAAAACAAACAACCTACTTTGAAATAACTGGGGCATGGGAACCATTTTGCATAGATGGAAGGCTTAGCTTCTCGGAAACGAGCCCCTCATACAGAATTTTAGTTTATTGTTTCTGGAGGCTGTTTTTGCCAAGTTGCATTGTCACAAGCATGAACCAGAAGCAGCTCCAGCCCATACTGAGAATAAACAGTCCTGAAGTGCTTACTTACAAAGAAATTATAATTTAAGAAAACTAGGAATATGGAAGAGTTATACAGATATTCAACAGTACATCAGGGACAGAAACTTTTAACATTCTATGACAATACGGGTGTTTTAGTTGATAACAACAGCTCCCATTTAGGGCTGGGCAGTTTTCAGTATTACCATGTTTTAGACATTATGCTAAGTATTTCTCATTAATGTCCCCTTTCGTTTGCACAACAACCCTATAAGGCAGCTATCATTCGCCTTTAACTGATGTAGAAACAAAGGTGCAGAGATGGAGTTACTCTCTGGAAGTCACACAGCCAATAAATAACCCAGGTCTGACAGAGGTCCAGACTTCCCATCATGTAAACTAAAAACTATCTCAAGGCTCTAAAACAAGTTGTAAAAGACCAAATTCTTATGGTGAAAAGTTTTACCAAGCCATAAGAAAAGAAACTGGCATTCCAAAAATAAACTTAAATCGTAGGAGCAAAAAAAAAAAAAAAAAAAAAAAAAAAAAGGACTGCCTTTAGATAATGCTAGAAACAGCCTATTTATTATTATTATTATTTACTTTTTAAAAGAACTGAACACATTTCAAAACCATTTTTGGAAAATGTCACCAGAATTCGTTAAGAGTATGATCAAATGTTCACTGAGCTTCACTAGGCAGCCTATACTGTTAGGTGCTGGGATACAGAAATCAGTAAGAAACCGTTCTCATTTCTCAAAAAACCAGTGGTGCTGGCAGGGGATACAGGCACAGTGACAGACCGTAATACACGGCAGAAGGTATACGAACAACGAGGTGTAGGCTCTTATGGAGAAGCGAGGAAAGGCGCCTACTCTAGCCAGTGGCTGGTAGGAAAGTTTACTCGAGGAAAAGCGGTGAAGGGCTGCCAGCAGGAGCGGGTGGGCTGCTCATTCCAGACTGAGAGCAAGGCCTGGCCACAGACCAGAGGCAAGAAGTAGTGGGAAGACCCACAAAAAGGCCAGAGAGGCTGAAGCATGGAGTGAGAGGCGGGGAATAGGGAAGGCCGGAAAGGGTGGGCAGGCTCCAAATCATGGTGAAGTTTAAACCAGTGAAGGGTTTTAAGCAATGCTCAGAATTATCTTTTAACTAATTCCCTCAAGGACTGTGTGAAGCACGGCTTAGAGTCACACAAAGGTTCAACTCCTGGCTCTACGGCTTAGTAACTGTGAACTTTGGCAAGATTTAAAACCTTCTAAGCTTCAATCTTGTCACCTGTAAAAAGGGAAGTAAATGAGGTAACGAGTCTAAAGCACTGGAACATAGTAAACGCTCAATAAAGGGTGGCCCTCATTATTATTATTTAACATTACGAGCCTAGAAGTTCAGGGAGACCCATAAGAGAGTCCAGATGAGACATACTGACACCCTGAATTGTGATGAAAAAACAAGACAATCTGAGAAATATTCAGGAAACAAAAATATTAAAATCTGATGACCACCAGGCTATGGAGATCAGCCCTGCATTGCATTCTGCACTGACAGCGTGGAGCCTGTTTGGGCTCTCTCAATCTCTCTCTCTCTGCACCTCCCCTCCTTGCTCTCAAAATAAATAAATAAACATTAAAAAAAAAAAGATCTGGTAAAAGGGATGGAGAGGAATTAAGTAGTGATAAGGGAGGAATGTAGGGTCAAAGGTTAAGTTTATTTTTAGAATGCTGCCCCCCTGAGCAAAAGGTAGATGACAAAGAGTGAGGATGCAGGAGACAGAATCACTGACAGAGCAAGGTCCTTAAGGGATTAAGAAGGAATTTTTTCTTTTTAATTTTTTTAATGTTTATTTGGGAGAGATACAGAGCATGAGCCGGGGAGGAGCAGAGAGAGAAAGAGAGAGACACAGAATCTCAAGCAGGCTCCAGGCTCTGAGCTGTCAGCACAGAGCCTGATGCAGGGCTCAAACCCATGAACTGTGAGACCATGACCTGAGCTGAAGTCCAACACTTAACCGCCTGAACCACCCAAGGGCCCTGAATTAAGAAGGTCTTTTTAAGTATCTACTATGTGTCAAGTACCATGCTAGGCCCTGGGGACACTTGTCCACAAACCATCAGAACAGAGTGTGACGTGAACACCAGTCTGTGGATTGCCTCCCACCAGCGGAGCTCAGAAGGCTGCCCATCTGTCTGCGGGTTTCCTGAACCCAAGCTTGGGCCTGCTCACATTTCTACTCTCACTGTCCAACCCACTGTCTGGCACACACCACCTGCCAGGCATTCAGTAATGTTCTTGATATGAATAAATATATTAGTCAGAAAATTTATTTCTAGGATTAGGAATTATATAAAGACGTATGAAAATACATTGTAAGATAAAGGGAATTGGGTTATTAAAATACAATGAAATAATAGTAATTAAAATGTAGCACACATGCTTAGAAAACATGCATCTAAGAGCTTTGTAAGGGGCAGCTGAAGGTTAAGAGAATGAGGGAGAATGGGGCACAGGGTTTAATCATGTGGGAGAGACCTAAAGTGATTCTAGAACTCTCTCTGGCCAAATGTATCCCCTAATCTATCAGCTGATGCTTAAAATGCATTTAACCATCTAAGAAGGGACAAAATTTTTCATCTCAAAATTGTAGATAAGGGGTTAAAAAGGAAACGTGTATGAAATTACACACCAGCTATGTGACATGATCCAGGTCTTACAACTTCTGGGAAAGCAGATTATGTGGCAGATGAGACCCCAAACCCCTTTCAAATCTCTTCTTGCTCAAAGCTCTAAAGCAGTATTTCTTAACCTTCTGGGGATCACACACTCCTGTAGAAATCTAATGAAAGCTATGAATTCTATCTAGCCACCCCTAAAATAAATATAGACACATGCTTACAAAATTCTGCAAATCATTGGGAGAACTCCTGACTGTAGACTTCTCTCCTAGCAGGAAATTAGCTGAGGTGCAACTCTACAATGAAGATGCTTTGTCTTCCTTAAAATTACTGGAGCCAGATATCAGAGCGACCATGCAAGACCTAAGGTAGATAGCTTGCTGTGTGTCCACCTGTGTGTCCTTTTTTTTTCAAAGTTTATTTTTATTTATCTTTGCGGCAGGGGAGGAAGGGCAGAGAGAGAGGGAGACACAGAATCTGAAGCAGGCTCCAGGCTCTGAGCTGAAGTCGGATGTTTAACTGACTGAGCCACTGAGGGGCCCCCGCCTGTGTGTCCTTCTGAACCAAGTCTCCTCATCTCTGAATGCTACAGTGCCAAGCGCAGTGCCCTGAATATAGTGGGTCCCCCTTAATTTGTGAATTAAGTTGACAGGACCAAAATGGTTTGGATGCATGGTTCTTGAGTTTTCAGACCTTTGGTGCTTTCCGAGGTCAACTGCAAATCCGCCCTTTCAGAGCCAAATCCAGATGCACAGCAACCTCTAGGGGCTTACTCTACAGAATCTGACAACTTTCCAAAATTCAGTTCTATTTAGAGGGGTCTAGCCCACCCCAGACAAGAAGCTACACCTCAGTTCCAGAGCAGAATTTGATGACCCGCAAAAAGAAAACATACTGTATCTGCTTTCCATATAAATCCCTTATGTTTATATAACTTTATATTTTTCCAATCCTTCTCACACACATTCAGTATTCATCTGGGAGGCAGACAATAAACATAGCACTCCATTTTAAACATAAGGAAAGAAAATATAATATTTAAGTGATCACAAGAGGGCTTTCTACATAGTGCAGAACCAGGACCCCAAGTCACATTTTAATAAATATGCTAGTGTTTCTGTCACACTTGTAACGAGGTGAGAGGGGCCTCTTTAAATTGACAGAGTGAAATAGTTGTGACATTTAATAAATTGTTCAGTGATAAGATCTAAATAGTGCCTATCATTTCAGACACCAAGAGCCATACCAATGCATGCAATTCTATATACATTGATTAAATAGTTTAGTTTTTTCAATATTCAGTCATAATGAAATTGACCTATTATTTATGACTTAAAAAAAAAGCAAAACCCACTGTGCATAGTAGGGGAAAAATTTCATACTTACCTACTGCACAATGTAAAATCTAGAGGAAAAAAGGGGGGGAAAGAATTAGTAAAGATCAATAATAATATAGGTTATATAAACTAGCCTTTCATTACTGAACTTGAAAAATAAACATTCCGATTTTAAACCTGGCTATTTAACAAAAAGTAAATTCTTATTTGTTTATTTTCGTTTGTTCATTTTTAGTTTGTGTATCTGTGAAGATGTTGTAAGGAGTAAATCTTACCCAGTAGTCTACCAGATGTCAAGGATCTCTTTTATAATATATAAACTTGTAAGAACAGTAGGTGTACATCTCCCATGTCCCACATTCTACAGAACAGAACTGTCATAGACTATAGAACGCAGGGTCAGAAGAGCCGTTTTTGGCCCTTCTTATCCAGCAGGCCCTTCAATGAAGACATTCATTCAACCTACAAAGCTCCAAACTCAGACTCCATCTTGTCTCATTTGGTGACCTCATTACAGGCATATTCCCAGTCTAATCTGTTACCCTAGATCTCTTTATGCTCCAAGCTCACACTGCAAACTATCTTTGTACCCTCCATCTAGGTGTACCAGCAGCAGCTCAAACATGGCATGCCTCTTTCAGAAACTCACCCTTTCCTACCTTCACACCTCTTGATCATCAATCTCCCATTCTCCCAAGTTCAGCTATTTTCTTTCACCTCACCTACAAGTCCTATTGGTTTCCAAGTCCTGCTAATACTTCTGGCATTTGCCTTCACAGTTTTTATTTTCAGTGCTTTGGGTGTGACTGCTATCTCTTTTCCATCTCAATGGCCATCCAAGTGACCAATTTGGTCATTCTAAATTGCCTTCCAATTCATCGTATATATGGCATTGCTTTAACCTCAGTGGTAAACCTCAGTGGTGGTTGTGGTAAAGAGGTAATCTGAAGAGCTGGGTTCAAAATGGTGGTGTAGCAAAATCCTAAATGCACCTCCTCCACGGACAGAACAAATCTACAATTAAATGTGGAATAATTCCTTCTGAAAGGGACCTGCAAGTTCAATGAACAGAGCCTCCATACAAAGGATAAAAGGATAGCATCAAGATGAGAAAGAGAGGGCAGAAATATAGACTTGCTAGGGAATAAAACAAACCCTAGCTATGGTGGTCATAACTGGGAGGGACATCAAAGGAATAGACTTTTTCCCAGAGGATCAAAGGTACTTGAGCTCTATATCTGGCACCAAATCTTTAGATCTTGAACAGGAGTGATGAGCCCTCGAAACACTAGGCTCTGAAAATCAACAGGGATCACCTTCAGAAAGACTATAAAGCTGCAGGGAATGGAAAACCTACTCCTAAAGGGCCGACATGCGGACTAACTCAACCCAGAAACCAGCACAAAAACACCAACTTGAATAGTACATAGACATAGGTAAAGGAGAATCATTGCTAACCTTAAACAGCAGGAACTCTCCCTGGAAACAGACACCGATGGGAGGAATTTTTGCAATTCAAGTCTACCTTACTAATACGGGCACTGGTGGGCACCATTTTGGAATCCTCTAACATGCTAGTGACAGTAGGCACACCCGGAAGAAAGCCCTGCCCACAGGACACCCTGCAGTAGTTGCGGACACAACTTGCAGCCCAACCAAGTGCCAGCCCAGCCCACCAACATACCACAGTCCCGGGCCCTGCCACAACAGAAGGATGACATATCAAACACAGGGGACACCCCTTGAGCACCTGGTTCTAGTGATTAGGAGATTGTGTTTCTGGGCCCAATAGTGCATCTCCTATGTAAGTCCACTCATTCAAGACTGGGAGAGGTAGGTGACTTACCTAATACTAGGTAATAGAAACAAACACAAGAGTTAGGCAAAATGAGGATACAGAGTATGTATCCAAAAGAACATGCCAAAATCTCAGGAAAAGAACTAAACAAAACACAGATAAGCAATCAACCTGATGAAAAGGTCAAAGAAATTATCATACAGATGTTCAGTGAACTCAGCAGAAGAATGGTTAAACACAGTAAGAACTTTAACAAAGAGATCGAAAATATAAGTATCAACAGAAGTTTAAAAAATAGACTAGAAAGGTTCAACAGCAGACTGGATGAATCAGAAGAATGAATCAGCAAGCTGGAAGACAAAGCAAGGGAACTTACCCAGACAGAAAAGCAAAATGAAAAAAAAAAAAAATTAAGATGAGTGAAACAGATACAGGGGATGAAGAGGTATAAATTTCCTGTTATAAAATAAATTAAGTCATGGAGATGAAAAGTACAGCATAGGGAATATAGTTAAGATATTGTAATAATGTTGTATGGTATAACCTATGACAAAAGAAGCAAGAATATACAGTGGGAAAAAGTCTACAAAAATGGTGCTGAGAAAACTGGACAGCTACATACAAAAGAATGAAATTGGATCACTTTCTTACACCATACACAAAAATACACTTAAGATGGATTAAAGGCCTAAATGTGCGACCTGAAACCATAAAATTCCTAGAAGAAAACATAGACTGTAATCTCTTTGACATGTGTGGTAGAACCATTTTTCTAGATATGCCTTCTTTGAGAAGGAAAACAAAAAGCAAAATTAAAATATTGGGACTACACCAAAATAAAAAGCTTTTGCCCTGAGAAGCAAATGGTCAACAAAACAAAAAGACAACCCACCAACTAGGAAAAGATATTTATTTGCAAATGACGTATCTGTGAATATCCAAACTATAAAAAGCTTATACAACTCAATACCAAAAAAACCCAAATGATTCGATTAAAAATGGGCAGAGGATAAGAAGAGACATTTTTCCAGAGAAGATATACAGATGGCCAACAGACACAGGAAAAGATGCTCAACATCATTAATCATCAGAGAAATGCAAATGAAAACCACAGTGAGATATCACCTCACATCTGTCAGAATGGCTAGAATCAAAAGGTCAAGAAATAACATGTATTGGCAGGGAGGCTGAGCAAACAGAACCTTTTGTGCACTGTTGGTATAAATGTAAGCAGCCACTGTGGAAAACAGTATGGAGGTTCCTCAAAAAGTTAAAAACAGAATAGAATCACTGTATGATCCAGTAATCCCACTACTGGGAACTACCCAAAGAATATGAAAACACTAATTAAAAAAATATATATGTACCCACTGTGTTTAGTTCTGCACTATTTACAACAGCCAAGATATGGAAGCAACTGAAGTGCCCATTGATAGATGAGTGGATAAAGAAGATGTTTTATAACTGATGAATGGATCAAGAAGATGTGGTTTATATATATAATGGAATACTACATGGCAATGAGAAAGAATGAAATCTGGCCATTTGTAGCAACGTGGATGGAACTCAAGGGTATTATGCTAAGTGAAATATGTCAGGCAGAGAAAGATACCATATGTTTTCACTCATATGTGGAACGGGAGAAACTTAACAGAGGACCATAGGGGAGGGGAAGGGGAAAAAAATAGTTAAGGAGAGGGAGGGAGGCAAACCAGAAGAGACTCTTAAAAACTGAGAACAAACTGAGGGTTGGTGGGGGGTAGGGGAGAGGGGAAAATGGGTGATGGGCAGGGAGGAGGGCACTTGTGATGAACACTGGGTGTTATATGGAAACCAACTTGACAATAAACTTTAATAAAAAAAATTAAAAAAAAAGAAATACAGGTAACAACCTAAAAGAAAAAGATGTTTTATATATACATGGTGGAATATTCTCCAGCCATAAAAAGGAATGAAACCTTGCCATTTGCAATGACATGGATGGATCTAGAGAGTATTATCCTAAGTGAAGTCAGCCAGGCAGAGAAAGACAAATACCACATGATTTCACTCATATGTGGAATTTAAGAAACAAAACAAAGAAAAAAAGAGACACAAAAAACCAGACTCTTAACTATAGAAAACAAACTGGTGGTTACCAGAGGGGAAGATGGCCAGGAAAGATGAGTGAAACAACTGATGGGGATTTAAGAGTACACTTATGATGAGCACTGAGTGTCATGAATAAAATTGTTAAAATATTATACTGTACACTTGAAACTAATATAATACTGTATGTTATTAATACCTGAATAAAGCTACTTTAGAGAAAGAAAAAAAGGAAGAAAGAGAGAAAAAGAAACTGAAGCCCAAAGGCATCGCCCTAATTGGTAAAAAAAAAAAAAAAAAAAAAAAAAAAAAAGGTTTTATGGTGATAGATGGTAACCAGACTCATAGAAGTGAGCACTGCATAATACATAAAATTGTTGAATAACTATGTTATGTACCTGAAATTAATATAATATTATATATATCAACTATACTTCAATAATAAACATTAAAAGAAAAAGGTGATGCAATGGATGAATGTTAAGAAGCTCTGGAAGGTTTGGAGGACAAAGGAATCAAGGGCAGAATGAATAGCAAAAGAGCTATAGCAGTTATTTAAGTGTGGTGTGATAATGACCTGCACAGTATGAGAGCTGAGAACACAGGAAAGAATGTAGCTGTGAATCACTCAGATAAAGAAGTGGTGGGACTTGGTAAGAGAATAGGCAATAGAAGGGGAAAAAATTCCCCAAACTCCAATCTGAATCAAAGAATTATAATGTATTGGCTCCCAGACACCTTAATCACAAGGGCTAAAAAAATATCCACAATTTTAAAGGGGGAGGGAATTGATATAGCTGTTTATTTTGTCAAGTGCCCATTTTTTACCTAAATACCAAATGCTACCACATCATTTTTTAAAATGTTTAAAAATGTTTATTTATTTTTGAGAGAGAGAGAGAGAGAGAGAGAGAGAGAGAATGAACAGGGGAGGGGCAGAGAGAGATGGAGACACGGAATCCATAGCAGGCTCCAGGCTCTGAGTTGTCAGCACAGAGCCTGACACAGGGCTCAAACCCATAAGCCATGAGATCATGACCTGAGCTGAAGTTGGATGCTTAACCAACTGAGCCACCAAGGCACCCTCATAATCATTTTTTAAGGAAAAAAAATTAAGGAGGACATAACTCAAAAACAGTCTTTTGAAAAAAGAGGAGAAGATAGGAAATTAATTATAATTCTAATTTTACAAACAGTTCTGAGAATGTAAATTCAAGGAAAAAAAATACATTAGCAGACATGTCTCTATGCTCTGGCACTTTATCTGGCTACTTCTAAAATATCTTATAATAATTAACACTTTTTCCAGGTTACATAGCACCTTTACAAATGTGGTTTTTAAAAAAAAGGAAAAAATTAAGAAAAGTGAAGACAACTTAAGGGACCTTTAAGACAACATCAAGTGGGATAACATTCACATTGTAGGGCTCTCTTACATGCCAGAAGGCAGTGGCATGACATATATAATTTGCTGAAAGCTAGAAACTTCCACCCCAAATTCTCTCTCTAGCAAAGTTCCCATTCAGAATTGAAGAAGAGATTAAAAGCTTTCCATGTAAGTAAAAGCTAAAAGTATTCATCACCACTAAACTAGTCCTACAAGAAATGCTAAAGGGACTTCTTTAAGCTGAAGAAAATTGGCACTAATTAGTAAGAAAACATATGAAAGTAAAATTCTCACTGGAAAACGTAAATATATAACCAAGGTAGTGAATCAATCACTTATAAAGTAAGCATGAAGGGTAAAAGACAAAATAGTAAACTTAACTAAAATTACAATAATTAGTTAAGGGAAGCATAGAATAAAAAGATACAAAATGTGTCATCAAAAATATAAAATGGGGGAGAAGAGTAAAAAGGTAAAGCTTTAAATTGCGTTTAAAATTAAGTTGCTATAAAATTAAAACAGACTGCTATTTACACAGAATATGTTGTGTGAACATCACAGTAACCACAAGAAAAAACTTAGAGTAAATACACAGAAGAAAATGAGAAAGGAATTTAAAGGAATTTAACACTAAAGAAAGCCATCAAAGCACAAGGGAAGAGAAAAAGAGAAGAAAGCAACAGAGAGGAATTACAAAGATAGCCAGAAAACATTTAACAAAATGGCAATAAGTCTATACTCTTATTACTTTAAATATAAATGGACTAAATTTACCAATCTAAAGACACAGAGTGGCTGAATGGATAAAAAAATGAGACCCATCTATATGCTGCCTATGAGACTCACTTCAGAAGTAAAAGCTCAAAGAATGAAAGGGAAGGGCTAAAAAAAGATATGCCATGCAAATGGAAATGAAAAGAAAGCTGGAGTAGCTACCCTTCTATCAGATAAAATAGACTTTAATACAAAGACTATAATAAAAGACAAAGAAGAACATGATATAATGACATAGGGGTCAATCTAGCAAGAAAATATAACATTTATAAATACATATGCACCCAACATAGGACTGCCAAAATTAACAGACATAAAGGAAGGAACTAAAATCAATACAGTAACCGTAGGAGATTTTAATACCCTACTTTCATCAATAGATAGATCATCCAGACAAAAAAATCAATCAGGAAACACTGGCTTTAAACAACACATTAGACCTGATGGACTAAACAGATATATACAAAACATTCAATCCCAAAGCAGCAGAGTACACATTCTTCTCAATTGCACATGGAACATTTTCCAGGAGAGATCACATGCTGGGCCAAAAAGCAAGTCTCAATAAAATTAAAAAGACTGAAATCATATTATAATCATCTTTTCTGACAATGGTATGAAACTAGAAATTAATTACAAGGAAAAAAAAAAGGAAACCCCACAAAAACTTGGAGATTAAACAGGACTACCTCAAGAAACAACAACAAAAAAATCTCAAATAAGCAATCTAACTTTGCACCCAAAGGAACTAGAAAGAGAAGAACAAAGCCTCAAATTAGTAGAAGGAAGAAAACAGCAAGATCAGAGTGGAAATAAAGGAAATAGAGATTTAAAGCACAATAAAAAAAACAACAATGAAAGCAAGAGCTGGCTCTTTGAAGAGAGAAAATCAACAAACCCTTAGATAAACCGACCAATAAAAATAAAAGAGAGGACTCAAATACATAAAATCAGAAATGAAAGAGAAGTTACAACTGAGACCACAGAAATAACAACCTAGAAGAAATGGGTAAATTCCTAGAAACATACAATCTGCCAAGACTGAATCATGAAGAAACAGAAAATCTGAATAGACTGATAACTAGCAAGGAGACTGAAACAGTAATCAAACCTCCCAACAAAGTCCAGGACCAGATAGCCTCACTGAAAAATTCTACCAAACATTCAAAGAAGACTTAATACCTGTCCTTTTCAAACTCTTCCAAAAAACAGGAGAGAAAGGAAAGCTTCCAAATATATTTTGCAAGGTCAGCATCACCAATACCAAAACCAGATAAGGACACCACAAAAAAAAAAAAAAAAAAAAAAAATTACAAGCCAATAGCCTTGATAAAAATAGATGTAAAATCCTCAACAAATTTTAGCAAGCTAAATCTAACAATACATTAAAAGGATCATACACCATGATCCAGTGAGATTTATTCTAGGGATGCAAGGATGGTTCAAGATCTGCAAATTAATGTGATACATTACATCAATAGAGTGAAAAATAAAAATGATCACCTCAATAGATGCAAAAAAAAGAAAAGCACTCAACAAAATTCAACATTCATTTATGATAAAAACTCTCAACAAAGTAGGAAGAGACAGAATGTACCTCAACATAATAAAGGTCATAAATGACTATTCTACAGCTAACATTGTATTTTTTTCTTATATTCAACAGTTAATAGTTGAAAGCTTTTCCTCTTAATTTTTTAATGTTTATTTATTTTTTGAGAGAGAAAGGGAGAAAACACGAGTGAGGGAGGGGCAAAAAGAGAGGGAGACACAGAATCTGAAACAGGCTCCAGACTCTGAGCTGTCAGCACAGAGCCCAATACGTGGCTCAGATTCATGAACTGTGAGATCATGACCTGAGACAAAGTCGGATTCTTAACCAACTGAGCCACCCAGGCACCCTGAAAGCTTTCTCTCTTACGAACAGGAAAAAGACAAGAAAGCTCACTCTTGCCACTTTTATTCAACATAGTACTGAAAATCCTAGCCATAGCAATTAGGCAAGAGAAAGAAATGAAAGGCATCCAAATCATAAAGGAAGATGTAAAACTGTCATTATTTGCAGATCATAAGACACTATACACATAAAATCTTAAAGATCCCACCAAAAATCTGTTAGAATTAATAAATGGATTAAGTAAAGTTACAGGATACAAAGTCAATATACAGAAATCTGTGGCATTCTATGCACTAATAACGAAACATGAGAAAGAGAAATTAACAATCCCATTTACAACTGTATCAAAAACAATTAAATACCTAAGAATAAACTTAACCAAAAAGGTGAAAGACCTGTACACTGAACTGTAAGACATGTTTGAAAGTAATTGAAAAATAACACATAAATGAAAAGATATTCTGTGCTCGTGGATTAAAACAATTAATAATGTTAAAATGTCCATACTACCCAAAGATATCTACAAATTCAATGCAATAACTATCAAAATTCTAATGGCATACTCCATAGAACTAGAATAAATAACTTCAAAACATACATGAAATTGGAGCATGTGGGTGGCTCAGTCGGTTGACTGACTTCGGCTGAGGTCATGATCTCATGGTGTGTGAGTTCAAGCCCCAAATGGAGCTCTACTGTCTGTCAGGGCAGAGCCTGCTTCAGATCCTCTATCCCCCTCTCTCTGCCCCTCCTCCACTTGTGCTCTCCCAAAAATAAAATAAATATTTAAAAAATATATATGAAACAACAGAAGATTGAATAGCCAAAGCTATCTTGAGAAAGAAGAACAAATCTGGAGGTAGCACACTGCCTGATTTCAAACCATACTACAAAGCTATAGTAATCAAAACAGTACAGTATTGGTATCAAACAAAACAAAAAAAACAGACATACAGATCAAAAGAACAAAACCCACACAAAATATGGACAAAGGAGGCAGGAACATAATACAGAGTATAGTCTAGTGGTGCCTGGATGGCCCAGTTGATTTAGCGTCCAACTCTTGATTTCATCTCAGATCATGCTCCCAGGGCTGTGGGATCAAATCCCATGTTGGGCTTTGTGCTGAGTGTGGAGTCTGCTTAAGATTCTCTCTCTCTCTCTCTCTCTCTCTCTCTCTCTCTCTCTCTGCCCCTCTTCCTCCCTCGTGTGCTCTCTCTAAAAATTAAACAAAAAAACTTAAAAAAAAAAAAAGAGAAGATAGTCTCTTCAACAAATGGTGCTGAGAAAACTGGATAGCCATATGCAAAAGAATAAAACTAGACTACAATACACAAAAATTAACTCAAAATGGATGAAAGACTTGAATGTAAGACCTGAAACCATAAAATTACTAAAAGAAAGCATAGGCAATAAGCTCCTGATATCAGTCTTAGCAACATCTTTATGGATCTGACTTCAAAGTCAAGGGAAACAAAAGCAAAAATGAACAGATGTGACTAAATTAAACTAAAAAGCTTCTGTACAGCAAAGGAAACCATCATCAAAATGAATATACAAATATACTGAATTGAGATTCAGTATATATAGGTATTTGTAAACTATATAAATGACAAGGAGTTTATATCCAAAATATATAAAGAACTCATACAATTGAACAACAAAAAACCCAAACAGCCCTATTAAAAAACGGGCAGAGGATCTGAACTGACACTTCTCCAAAGAAGACATATGGATGGTCAACAGGCTCATCACTAATTCATTAGGGAAAAACAAATCAAAACCACAATGAGATAAATCACTTAAAGTTAGAATGGCTGTAATAGAAAAGAAAAGAAATAACAAGTGTTGGCAAGGATGTGGAGACAAGGGAACCCCAGTACACTGTTGGTAACATTGTAAATTAGCGTAGCCACCATGGAAAACAGTAAGGAGATTCTTTCCAAAATTAAGAATACATCTATTATGGGGTGCCTGGGTGGCTCAGTAGTTTAAGCATCTGACTCTTGGTTTGGGCTCAGGTCATGATCTCACAGTTCATGAGTTTGAGCCCCACGTCAGGCTCTGTGCTGCAAGTGTGGAGCATGCTTGGGATTCTCTCTCTCCCTCCCTTCCTCACTCTCTCTCTCTCAAAATAAATAAATAAGTGAAAAAAAAGAAAAAAAAGGATAAATCTATCATATGACTCAGCTATTCCACTTCGTATTTATGCAAAGAATACAAAACCACTAACTCAAAAAGATACATGCACCCCTATGTTCACTGTAGCATTATTTACAATAGCCAAGATAGAAAAACAACTTAAGTGTCCATTAACAGTTGAATGGGTAAGAAGATGTGGCATTTATAAAATGGCATATTACTCAGCCATAAAAAAGAATGAGATCTTGCCATATGCTACAATAAGGATGGACCTTGAAGGCATTATGCTCAAGAAAATAAGTCAGATGGAGAAAGACAAATATCATGATTTCACTCATATGTAGAATCTAAAAAACAAAACAAGTGAACAAAATAAAACAAAAACAACTCACAGAGAACAGACTAGTGGTTACCAGGGGGACAGGGGGTTATGGGGTGGGTGAAAGGGGTGAAGGGGGGTCAATGGTATGGTTGGGAACTGGACTTACAGTGATCACTTTGCAGTGTATACAGATAGTGAATTGTAAAGCTGTATACCTGAAACTTATACAATAATAAAAAATAACCTAAGCCCACCCACAATATTATTTAGTGATCAAAGCTTTTCTGGATGATAAGATCTATCAGCTATTGTAGTACATTTTAAAATTCACATTTCTGTAGCAGTTTATTATTTGGTCCTAACAACAACCCTGGCAAATAGGCAGGACAGAGATCTCTATTTACAGATGAGAAAACCAAGACTTAGAAATACTGCTCAAATTGCTCAAGGTAGTAAGTAATGTCCACAATAGTCTACTGATTTTTCTATCAGATTATTTTATTGTATTTCAGTTAGAAGATACCTGCTGAAGCCATAACTTGACAAGACTTAGCTCATCTAAAATATGCCTAATAAGACCATGTACTCAAAAACTGTTATTTCACTAAATGTTTTTTAGGGGGGAGGAGGTGAAGAGGCTTGGATTAAAAAAATCAAGTTTCAAAAATTTGATAACTGATAAGAAAAGAATTATTACACTGCAAATCGTATAATCTTTTTCAAAAGGAAACATTGCTAAGAATCTCAAATGTGTGATTATGACAAGATAGTCTGGACCTCCTGTTGCAAAGTGGTGGAAAACTAAGAGATGTCTATAAATTTAAATGAGGAATGAAAGATATGAATAAAGAACATGCTGAGACAAGACAAATGACAGTGTACAGATAGCAAACCTATCCATGTATGTGGTAAGGCACCCATCCAGGCAGCTGATTAACAACTGGACATTACAGAAAAGGATATACAGTTGATCCTTACACAACAATAGTTTGAACTGCAGAAGTCCACTTACACTCAGACTTTTTTCAATAAACACATATTTTATATCATGATTAAAAAGATAGAGGTTGCCAAATAACTAGAAGAGAAGGGAAGGTGGAAGATGTGGAGAATGCTGGGACAGTTGGGCTCTCGTCTGCTCCTGGCACTCCTTACTGCACTGCCCACATGGGGGAAGCTGCGTTCCTTGAGGTCTTCAACTGAGAGATGCAAAGGAACCAACTCTGGGGAGTGATTCTCAACAAAGTGGCAGGGACAGTCACTGGCCAGAGCGGTCCAAGGATCACAGAATGATAAGCTGCCTCCCTGGAGTAAGGGTTCCAGGAGAACTCTGGGTACAGGATAGCACCAGGCAGAAACCTAGGTTGCAGAAAGGAAAGCAGGGAGGGGCGCTGTCCGCGGTGCTGAAAATTCTTTAAGGCTGGGCACCGATACCCAAGGGGAACTGGCCTCTTGGTTTGCCAGCATTTCCTAAGCAGAAACTGTATTAGAACCATGTAAAGGGGGTCGGGTGAAGCAAGTGGCCTACAGAGAAGGCCTAAAGGTGCTCTGCCTTTGCCAGTTCTCTGACTTCCCCTGAACTGTGCTTCAAATGAGGTTTCTACATTCCTGGGAAGAGGAGCATGGACTGCGTATCACTTCAGAATCCAGCTTTGCTAACTTTGGGTGGGGATGAGGAGATGTGTGGTGCCTCACGCTACTACTGTACTATGCAATAACTCCATTTTCTCTTCCTTATAATTTATCAACTGCTTATGTTATTGGTAAAGCTTCCAGTCAACAATAGTCTATTTGGAGAGTCAAAAGTCATACATGGATTTTCAACTGCATAGGAGGTTGGTGCGCCAATCTCTGTATTGTGTAAGCATCAACTGTAGAGTGCTTAAGGGCTATCATGTTTTCTTTGTGTGACAGAATAGCAAGTCTTAGTCCTAGTAGACTCTATCTCCCCTTTCTAATCACATATATTTTACAATACCTCTTCTTTTTTTTTCTTTTTCTTTATTTTTGAGAGGGGGAGAGACAGCGTGAGTAGGGGAGGGTCAGAGAGAGGCAGACACAGAATCCAAAGGCAGGCTCCAGGCTCTGAGCTAGCTGTCAGCACAGAGCCTGACACGGGGCTCGAACCCACGAACCATGAGATCATGACCTGAGCCGAAGTGGGATGCTTAACCGACTGAACCACCCAGACGCCCCTTACAATACCTCTTCTATCCTGAAGTGAAATTCATAGATGATATCATCTATCTACCCAAACATTTAAAAAAAATACAATGTTTAACTGATATGCAAAGAAGAAATAGAAAGTAATTTACTTTTTAAAAAATGTATTTCAGTATACAAATGTTTGGGGACATAATGAAGCAGTCAGATGTATGTGACAATTTATGATAAATAAGTTTGGATTTAAAAATAAGAATATCAAGGGTACCTAGGTCGCTCAGTCAGTTAAGCATCTGACCGGCTCAGAGCATGATCTTCCAGTTCGTGGGTTCGAGCCCCACTATGGGCTCTGTGCTGACAGCTCAAAGTCTGGAGCCTGTTTCAGATTCTGTGTCTCCCTCTCTGCTCCCTTTCCCACATCCACTCATGCTCAGTCTCTGTCTCTCAAAAATAAATAAGCATTTAAAAAAAATAATAAATAGAAATAAGAATATCAGAAAGCACTTTGAACTAGCACAGGACAATAAAAGAGCTGAGATACAGACCAACACTAGAATAAAAAAAATAGTATTAATATAGTCATGGACATAGACAAGTAATTTTTTTTTAATTTTTTAGTGTGTATTTTTGAGAGAAAGAGAGTCAGAGCATGAGCAGGGGAGGGGCAGAGAGGGAGGGAGACACAGAATCTGAAGCAGGCTCCAGGCTCTGAGCTGTCAGCACGGAGCCTGACATGGGGCTCGAACTCACAAACTGTGAGATCATGACCTGAGCCAAAGTCAGCTGCTTAACCAACTGAGCCACCCAGGCGCCCCAAGAAGTAATCTTAACTGAAGTTAGAATAATTTGTCAAGATAAATAACAGCCAAAGTAAAAAAAAAAAAAAAAAAAAAGAGAGAGAGAGAGAGAGAGAGAAATAAAGTACAATATCATCATGAATGAGCCTGGTCTTAATTCATTTCTAAGTGTGGTGTCAAAATAATCCTCTAGGTTATGTCATAAGATAGGGTAGGAAGAAAGTATCATAGACATTTACACCCACAGTCTTTGAATGGTGCAACAAAGCAGAGATGCATGAGATAAAAACAAATAAACCAATAATGCAAAAGTCAATAAAGCCATTGTATAACAGACTGGATACTTTTAGGATAAAACTGAAAAACTATGATGATCCCCTAAAGGCAATTAATAAGAAATATTAAAATAAGTTGTATTTTAAAAATCCAAGGAGATCCCTGTATTTCATGTACTTTCACTAACTTAATAACTGAAGTCTGAACAGGAATCTCAAATCCCTTATTACATAATTTCAGTCTATTTCACTGCTTTTGCAGTAACAATACTATTGCACTAAAATCCTTTTCAACTAAAAAAGCAAGTTGGAAATGCTGTTAATACTTACGGAGTACAATGTGTAGAGTGAACAAATTACTCAATTCTTTTGAGATGATACCTTTATTTCACTTAGGTTCACTTTTTATATCAAATGTGGTAGGCAAAATTCTAAAGATGATTCCCCATGATTCCTGTTCCTTGGTTATCCAAACACTAATCTAGGTTACTACTGCAGGGTAGAGATTTTACAAATGTAATTAAAGTTCCAAAACAATTGATTTTCAAGGTACGGAGATTATATGGGTAGATCTGATCCAACAAGGTGAGCCCTTTAAAAGCAAAGCTGGAAGCAAGCAGGAAGTGACCTCCAGCTGACAGCTAGCAAGGGAAGTGGGACCTCAGACCTTCAACCACAATAACTGGATTCTGCAACAAGCTGAATGAGCTTAGAAGCAGATTCTTCCCTAGAGCCACAGATTAGAGAATCTGTCAGAGCCAGCCTGACCCACACGTGAATTTAAGTCTTGTGAGACTCTGTGGAAAACCCAGCCAAGTCCATCTTTTGACTTAGAGAACCATGAGTTAATAAATGAGTGTTATTTTAAAAGCAAGCTGGTAAGTTTGTGAGATCTTTATTTTTTAATGTTTATTCTTGAGAGAGAGAAAGAGAACTGAGGAGGGGCAAAGAGAGAGGGAGGCTCTGCGCTAACAGCAGAGAGCCCGATGCAGGGCTCAAACTCACGAACCGTGAGATCATGACCTGAGCCAAAGACAGACACTTAACTAACTGAGCCACCCAGGTGCCCCGTGAGATCCTGATTTATGATGCAGCAGTAGAAAACTAAGATAGTGACCTTCTTCTAACTTAATAAGCATTTTAATTTCTCATGAGGATATTTGAGTATCAATATGTACTACAAAACTATCCATTTATATTTAGAGTGGTTAGCCTGGGGGATATACAAAAGTCAGGACAGATGCAGGACAAATCTTTGCTGAGTTGGACTCCCTCAGGTGTCGTAAGACATTTAGTCACAACATCTCCACTCACCGTGGCAATCAAAATACGCTCACAATGAAGTTTAGCAAATCTCAAGAGGAATCAGAACCTAAGCAGCTTTGGAGACCTCAGCTGTAGTTCATGGATTTGATGTGACCAGGCTAGAGTGGGCCCCAATCTCTTTCAACTCAAAATTCCAAATTCTTGGGAGAAGAAAAATCTGGCCAGTGTAGGGTAGGCCAGTTGTGTACCCCTGGATCAGCCAGTCATGGGCTGAGAGGGAGTTAGGGAGTAAAAATTCCCAAGCTGTCAAGAAACAGAGGTATAGCCAGAGAACGGGGAGAACTTCCAGGGAGGACCAAATCTCCTGAGCTGGGCAGTACCACAAGACATGTCTACCAGACTCATGTTGGTGTGGAGAGGTCCAGACTAATCTGTTATGCTTACCAGTATCTGGTTAGTTTTGAAAATCATCATACCATATGTATGTATGATTCCACTTTTTCTTTAAAACATTGATTCTATCCATTTTCTTCTTTATGCTTATCTGTTTTTTTTTTTTTCCCTGAAACGAATATATAGAACTTATGATTAGAGGGAAACAATTTTCCCCTCTCCTCTGGCTTCTATGAGAAGGGTTATCTCCCCAAATATTTCTGGTCTCTCTGTAGCTGCTAATCACTTTACACCAGGAAAGGAAGGATGATTCATCTGAAAAGTATATTTGGGGAGAATAAGTAGGAAGTGCTCGACTCAGCTCTAGCCTGGGGTTTTCACAAAGAGCTCCAAGTTCTCTATTTACTCCCCGACACCCTGGCCACTGCTGCCTAGGATCGGGTGGGTGGTGATCTAATTCTGGAGTTCAGTTAGTAAACCTGTTTAGCTGGCACACTAACACACAGCCTCCATCTAGGCCTTTATTGCTAATAAAGTTTTTAAGATCCATATTCAATTTCTTTGAGTTACTTCTTAATGCTCAGAACATAAGAAAAAGGGGATATTTAGACTCCCTCAAAGACTCCAATCCAAACTCGTTTTCAAAACCCCTTTCCATTAATTTTAAAGGAGAAAACAGGTGAAATTTCCTTAATTACCATTATTTACTTTGTCACTTAATTTTACCTTTCTTGCTATACTCACCTCTATATTTTATCAATTTATTACCTGCTTTCTTTTTTCTTTTTTTTTTAGAGAGCACAAGCAGGGGAGGGGTAGAAGGAGGCAGAAAGAAGATCCAAAGCAGGTTCTGCGCTGACAGGTTGACAGCAGTCACCCCAATGTGAAGCTCGAACTCATGAATGGTGAGAGCATGACCTAAGCCGAAGTCGGACACTCAACCCACTACGCTACCCAGGCACCCCACCTGCTTTATTTTCATATCTGATAGTGAAATGCTGAAGCTTCAGTGAACTTAAAACTGGGAAAACACTTAAGGTAATCTAATCCAGTGTATTCACTGCAGAGTTATACCATGTGGCAAAACCAAGTCTCAGTACCCAAATTCTTGTCTGCAGTGTTCTTTTATGAATACTGTGACCATTCTTAAGTATAATTCTAATTTTACCTCTGTAACGTTTCTGCCAGCTTTTCTATGATAATCATTTACCCATCAACTAATTCCACCAACATGTCTGCCATGTTCTTCCTGCATGACAAACTGTGAACCCTGCCAGTTTCTCTTTGGCTTTTGCTCTGCTATCAACTTTATCTTATGCTGTAACTGGGTGATCCTGCTTTTCTTGTATGCTTGGTTATGGTAGACTGGTTTTTCCTTCAATAAACTTGTTTTTTATAAGCAACAGGTGGATGAATTTTGTTTTTTAAAATGTTAACCATTACTATACCTTTTTATTTTGATAAAATGAATCTATTTGTATAAATAGTAGAAATGACGCATTTGTGCTATACTTGGTCATCTTGTAGGTCTACTGTTATTGTTCCTTTTTTATTTTTTACTTTTTTTGAGTAGGGGGAGAGGGAGAGAGAGAAAGAACCTTAAGCAGGCTCCACACCCAGCTTGGAGCCCAACACAGGGTCCGATCTCACAAACGTGAGATCATGACCTGAGCGGAAATCAAGAAGTCAGACACTCAATCGACTAAGCCACCCAGGAGTCCTTTTCCTTTTACTTTAAGAGCAGATGTAAAATTCTGTATTTCATTTTATTTACTTACTTATTTATTTATTCATTCATTCATTCTTAGGAGAGAGAGAGAGAGAGAGAGAGAGAGAGAGAGAGAGAGAGAATGAGTGGGTGAGGGGCAGAGCGAGAGAGGGACACAGAATCCGAAGCAGGCTCCAGGCTCTGAGCTGTCAGCACAGAGACCGACGCAGGGCTCAAACCCACAAACCGTGAGATCATGACCTGAGCCGAAGTCAGATGCTTAACCGACTGAGCCACCCAGGCGCCCCACTGTACTTCATTTTAAATCACAAGGTAATCTAAGCTGCTTTCTTCCTTTTTCAAAAAACATTTTAATCTTATTTTTCTCATTTTTTGTTTCCTATTATATTGTATTTTTATTTTTTATTTATTTTTTTATTTTTGAGAGAGATAGAGAATGAGCACGAGTGGGGGAGAGGGGCAGAGACAACCTTAAGCAGGCTCCACGCTCAGCACAGAGTCCAAAGTGGGGCTCAATCCCATGATCCTGGGGTCATGATATGAGCCAAAATCAAAGAGTTGGATACTCAACTTACTGAGCTATCCCAGCGTCCCACGTATTCCATTTATTATACCTTCCTTTTTATTTCAAGATTCACAGAAGTGATATATAAGCACACAAGAAGTACAGAGAGTAAAAAGGAGAAGTTCCCTTTTATTCTCCCCCAAATACCACACCCCTCCATGGGGATAAGCACCAGTAAGCAGTTTAATACATACCCTTCCATACCTCTTCCATTATCTGCAATTTGCTTTTTCCTGACGACTTTTCCTAATCTAAAAACATCAACATATTTTAATAATTGTTCTTATTATTTTCACCTTATGAATTAGGAATTTAAATTCTGGAGTGACACAGAATTTACACCGTTAAGTTTGTCTTCCTTTGCTTATTTACTCTTCTTCCTACTTCATCCTACTCAGGTCAGATATGAATTATCTTATCAAATTCCAAACAGACACCTGGCAATCTGGATCATGCTCTAAAGCCATGCTGTCCAGTGGAGTGGCCACTACCCACATATGCCTACTGAAATTTAAACTGAAAATAAATGAAACTTAAAACTCAAGTTTCTTAGTCCCACCAGTCCCATTTCAAGGGCTGAAGAGCCACATGTGATAGTGGCTGCTGTATCAAACTGCACAGATTCAGAACAGTGCTAATCTAAAGACTTGGTTAATTTTATTTACATAAGAGTTAAATACCCTTTGATAAGGTTCTTCCAAAGTTTCATTACTTTTTGTAAGTATTCTCAAAATGTCTCCATCTGTAGGAAATTGCAAGGTTATCCAGGAACCTAATGCTATCTCCTAGCTTCAATCAATTTTTTTATTCTTCAAAGTCTGGAGCCTTAGGTTGTTTTACTGTAACATTTTAAGATCTCTTTTCTGGGACCCCTGGGTGGCTCAGTCGGTTAAGCATCCGACTTCGGCTCAGGTCATGATCTCACGGTTCGTGGCTTCAAGCCCTGCGTCAGGCTCTGTGCTGACAGCTAGCTCAGAACCTGGAACCTGTCTTCAGATTCTATATCTCCCTCTCTCTTCCCCTCCCCTGCTCACGCTGTCTCTCTCTCTCTCTCTCTCTCTCTCAAAAATAAATAAAAACTTAAAAAAAATTTTAAAAAAAGATCTCTTTTCTGTTGGAAATTGCTATTCTTTGTTTTGAGTTTAAAAATTTAACAAATAGGTGCCTAAGAAGGGAAAGGATTTTTTTTCTTGAAAAAGAGCTCCAATGTGGAACTCCACATACACTCAATAATCATACTGAGTTGGTCTTTCAGTTTCAGAAAAGTTTTCTAGAATTTTTCCTGATTATTTATAAGTTATATGTTCCAACCTTTTCTATTGTTGGTGCCCTTACTTTTTGAACAAGTTATATACCCTCAATCCATTTTCTAGATTCATCAGTTCTATGGTATTATTATTAGTCTGTTGAATTTCACTACTTTCTCATGTATTTCGTTTTCTTGTTCAGATAATCATCACACATTAGCTAATCCACCAACATGTAATATTTCTGATCTGCTTGGCATCACACATTTTTTAATGTTCTTTTTTACATTTTAAATGGTGAACTCAGAGCATTCTCAGTGGCGTCTGCTCTGTAATCTATTTAATCTCAAACTATAACTGGGAACTTTTGCCTTTTATTGATCTGTAGTATCACCTACTTCTCTGCACTATGGCCTCCATCCTGCTCTGTACTGACACCATCAATATTTTTAGTCCACTTAAAAAGCTTTCTGTCCATACCTTTCTATACCCAATAGCTGTCTCATCTGTTTGAACGCCATATCAATTTTCTTGTATTTGCTTGAGTCATCAAGCAGTAAGGCCTGTGTGAGCGGGCTCCTGTTTCCCACAGGCTCCCTCTTCTCTTCTAATGTTGTGACATTAATTATAGCCAAGTTCCCTAGTTTACCTCTGGGTTTCACATTGCTTTTGAAGCTACTCTGTCTGAGGTTTGTTGTCATCATTTCTGTTTGTGTTAGATAACCCCACTATGACCGCTCTGCGAGCTTTTCAGAAGTCTCTTTTAGAGGTCTGTTTTCTCAAAACAAGTCTTCAGAATAAAGGTAGTCTAAAATGTACATTTAGCTTGTGTTTCAAAATTTCCTTTTTAAGATTATTGTTTTTGAGAAGTTAGCGTGTTTTCACAAGGAGGAAAAATATTACAGATGGTGGTCATATCCCCAGACAAGTACACAAAAGTAAACTTAGCCAGTGATGTTCCTGAAGCATACTACCATTAATTAATAAGGCCACAGAAGGGTGGGCACCTGGGTGGCTCAGTCGGTGAAGCAGCCAACTTCAGCTCAGGTCATGATCTCACGGTTCGTGGGTTCGAGCCCCGCGTCAGGCTCTGTGCTGACAGCTCAGAGCCTGGAGCCTGCTTCGGATTCTGTGTCTCCCTCTCTCTCTGTCCCTCTCCTACTTGCACTCTGTCTCTCTTTCTCAAAAATAAACAAACATTTACAAAAAAGTGGCTTTTTTTTTGTTTTTTTTTTTTTTTAAATAATGCCACAAAACTTAACCTCCAAGCATCCTATGAAAAAATGTCATCTAGGGGAGCCTGGGTAGCTCAATTGGTCAAGCATCTGACTCTTGATTTCAGCTCAGGTCATGATCTCCCATTTTGGAATCGAGCCTCATATTAGTAGCATGGGGCCTGCTTGGGATTTTATCTCTCTTCTCTCTCTGACCCTCTTCCTGGGTGTGCACATGCACTCTCTCTCTCAAAAATAAATAAGTAAACATTAAAAAACAGTCATCTATCATTTGAGGCAAACAGAAAAACTGGCAGGGAGACAAGCTGGGAGACCCTTTCTTCTTAGGACACTACAAGTTCTTAACATTTTGCTATATTTTAGAGAATTAACCAAAATCAGCTTACTGAATATGTCATTAACGGGTCTGAAGGTAGTTGAAAGATGAAGCATGATGAGTCAGAACGGATTACAGAGACAGGGCATGGAAAGTGGCAGTTGGGTAAGAAGACACAACAAAAACGGTCCACTCTCCTCCACTGCTTCTCTGACTAGCTGTGCCACTGAAGACAGCCCTAGACAAACTGTAGGAAAAGATCACAAATGAGACTGGGGTGTTTTTTCTCTCTCTCTTTTTTTGTAGGTGAGGGGGTTCCAAACAACAGAAGGATCTGGAAGAGAATGGGAAGGAAAAGGAACTCCTGAGGTCCAGTAGGCATTCGTAGCTGGACAGTGGTAGATAAGTGATAAATACAGTGATGTCCATATGTTGAAGATGCTCTGTATCAGTCTCAACAACTAACGTCTTTGCAGAGCCATCCTTAAACCACTGGAATCGCACTGCCAGTCACTGAGGCATATCCAATCATGAGTATTTAAAGTGTCTTTGCTATAATTACAGTCTTTATGTTAGCTAAATCAAAAGTGTCTCAGAAATAATTTTAAACTGTCATAATATAACATCAATCTACTAAATTCTAACCTTTAACTCAACTCTAACAAAGCTGGAAAGGCAGTCTATCCTTATCAATGAATATCACAGATCAAAAAAGAAATAAAGAAGAAAACTATCCATAGCTTATTACAGATGAATTTTTAAAAAATTGATATATAATTTACATACCACAAAATTCATCCATTTAAAGCATACAATTTAGTGGTTTTTAGTATATTCACAAGGTTTCACTAATTCCAGAATACTTTCATTACCTTAAGAAGAAATCCTGTACCCATTAGCAGTCACTCCCCATTCTTTCCTCCCCACAGCCCCTGGCAACCACTAATCTACTTTCTGTCTCTATGGAGTTGCCTCTCAGGACATTTCATATAAATAGAAATCACATAATGTGTGGTGTTTTGTGCCTGCCTTCCTTCATATAGCATAATGTTTTCACGATTCATCCGGGTCACAACATGTATCACTAATCCATTAATTTTATGATATGGAAATTTGTTTATCATGAATGACATTTTAAAAATATATTTTTCCTACATATGTTAATTAGCTCTCAGGATACTCAAGATTCACTTCAAGACACACTATATTTATTCATTCACTGACCTCTTGGCTCACAAGATTATCAGTATATTTTATCTTCTGTCAGTTTAGAAATCATTTGAAACATTATGATTTTGGTTGTACTGTGTTTCAGTGCTTTGGTAAATACTTACTGGGCTTTTCACCTAGGGCCCTTTTTTCTAGAAATTACCCCTTCCCTCCAACTTCTGTATGGTTAGTGTGACCTTGCTCCTGTCCACCAGGTGGCCAGAAATGAGAACCTAAATCAAGCTGGACAAATCAGGCCCCCTCACTGGGAATGTGGAATTGGGAGTAGGTAGGATTCTATTTCCAACTAGTTGCTCTCTTGCTTGCAGGAGCAGTAGTCTCAGAAGCTTTTGGCTATTACCATTATTTGCCATGCAGATTAAGAAACCAAGACAATTAGTGTGCAAGATGAGAAGAAAGAATCAGAGACAATTAAAGCGAGAACAGCAGAGATAAGAGATGGAGCAAGAAGCCCTGGGTTCCCTGCAGGCCTCCGGCTGCATCCCTGTCCTTGGATTCCACAGGACATCTTATAAAATTATAAAAAAGTCCCCTTACTGTGCAAGTTGGTTAAGGAGGATTTTGTAGTCTCCAGCCAAGAGCCCTAATATAATCACCTACCCAACAAGACTTTAAGCTCTTTATTAGCAAGGGCTGAACCTCCATAGCATACATTACAGCAACTCAAACACATACTTAGTTAAATGATCACCTGTGGAATAACTTGCAAAATTTTCTATAAAATACACCCAAGACATTGTCCAATGAGCACGTAAAAAAAAAAATTAGGATTTGTGTTCATTTTATAAAAAAGATATATTATTGTATCATTGACTCAATATATCTTTGCACCCATTTTGCAAGACATTATTTAATTTCCTCAGAAGCAAAATCGTTTATTTTATTATACTACTCCATCCCATTTGCACTTGCCTGGTATACGTATTTAAATCTTTTGAAAAGCACAGTGTTACATTTTCCTAAAAAGATTTGAAGTTTCTTGCAAACAACATATAATCTCTATTTGCTTTTTAAGCAAACTCCCACAAAACCTACTAACAAATAATGTTCAGCATGCAGAGATATAAGTAACCTCATTTATGGTGGTATACATATACTACGATGTAATAATATATATACATATATGTGCACACTTATACGTATATTACGTTACTCAGCTGTAAAAAAGAAAGATCTTGCCATCTGCAACAACATGCAGATGTTTTTAGACTGTTTTAGGATGATTTTAGAGAGTATTATGCTAAGTGAAATAAGTCAGGTAGAGAAAGACGAGTACCATATGATTTTGCTCATATGTGGGTTTACAAACAGGCAAAGAAAATAAAAAGACAAACCAAAAAACGGACTCTTAATTATAGAGAACAAACTGATAGTTACCAGAGGGAAGGTGGGTGGGGGGATGGGTGAAATAGCTGAAGGGGATTAAGAGTACATTCAACACGATGAGCACTAAGTAATATACAGAACTGTTGAATTATTATATTGTACACCTGAAACTAATACAACTACACTAGAATTATAATTTAAAATAATGCAAAAAATGCAAAAGAGGCAAAGAAAAATAAAAGTCAAAGACACAGGATATTAGGAAATCAAAAAAACCCCAACAGATTCTTGAATATAGAGAACAAGCTGCTGGTTGCCAGAGAGAGGTTGGAGGTAGATGGGTGAAACAGATAAAGGAGATTAAGAGTACACTTATCTTGATAAGCACTGAGTAATGTATAGAACTGCTGAATCATTATATTTCACACCTGCAACTATTAACACTGTATGTTAATTATACTTCAATAAAAAAATTATAATGACATTCAGAATACAGAGATATAAATGAGTAACCTCTCTGGAATCATTTTCTCCTTTTCTCCTCTTGCAAACAAGATGTATTGTCAAACACTAATAATTCCCATAAGGATAACTAATCTGTAATTCAACAATACTGTGCACATGTAATCATTCTAGGATGTAGGTTGAGCAGGCATGAAACATCTCTTAACCGACCACTCAGAATATGCAGTTTTCATAAGCCTGCTCTCTTGCTCCAGGCTGAGGGGTCTATTGCCGTGACTGACAGCTACACAGCTAATTCCCTACTATTCCTGGGAGTCCTCACTTCATTTTGCAAAATACTTTTCCCAAATTAAATCCAGGATTTGTCACCTAATTGGTTCTGAGTGAGGATAACAGAGATAAAACCAAAAATCCGAAATGTTTTCTTAAATCCCTGTTCAAAATTCTATAGGGATAAATGAGCTAATCCTTCAAAGTGTAAGATTTGGTTCCTGAGTGGATTTTGTATAACATATTTAATGTCACTACCTTCCCTGAGACATACTGAGATTTTAAAAATTATACCTCTAGTATTACAAAGTCTTACAGAGATAGAACCCCTTTAAATTAATGAAATATTCTAACTGGGCATAACTGTGTACTGTGTCAAGCACTTGGGCAAGTTTCTCATGGTCCTGGCTCCAAACTTGCTTCTTTATAGCTTGAGAGAATTGTGTTGGCCAAAGCTCTGAGACGCAAGGTACTACTTACTTACTTTGGCCCTTTCCAAAAAAATTCAACAAAAGGCCCATACAAGGATTTGCTGAAGTTTCCTCAGACTCAAACTGTGGGGGCAGGATGCAGCTTTGGAAATCAACTTTGGAAATCAACTTTAACTTAATTATTTCACAAATGAGAAGAAGGGGTGGATAAGAGATGAATGGCTTGCCCACAGAGTTAGTTGGTAAAACCAGCAGAGTTACAATACGGGTACTCAGATTCACAGCTGGAAGATCACTTCACCATACCACCTGCCTAAAACGTGTAAATGTGGACAGTATTGAAACCTCTGCTGAGAGAAAAAAAAAAAAAAGAAAACAACTTTCTGCTTTCGAATGGGAAGGTGGGAGATTAAGGTGTTACCTGTCATTTCCTGGAGGTGAGAGGTAATAACCTTCCAAATGTCATGATAGGCTTGCCCTGGAGGCTAAGTGAAATGAAACTGAATACCAGATCTTCGCTGCAACCATAATAAACTACGACAGCTACTGATTCTGTGCGTCCAAAGCTACCCTACACCTCCTTTTCCATTAACGAAGCCTATAGTCCCTTTGGCCAGAAGGATGGGCTTATATCCTAGCCCTGGCTAATAAACTATCTCACATCACAGGCAAGAGTGACTGGTCTAAGTAAGGTCAACCAGAACCCTTCCCTAGAACTATGACACAGAGCTGAGGAAAAGAACTTGTTCCCCCTTTCCCACAATGTGGAGAAGGTATCTATAGTAGGAGAGCCTTAGACCAACATTCAAAGAGAAACAGACATAAACAGAGATGAGAGGTAGAAAGAGTCTGACCAAGTCCAATCCTTGGGTCTCATAACTGAGCTGGTTCCTTTGATTCTGTGAGTTAACTCTTTATCTTTATCAACTATAAAGCCAGTAAATTCCTTTTTCGCTCAGAATAGTTTGCATTGAGTTTCTGTCACTCACAGAACATATACTGATTACAGGAAACAGGACTAGATATATGTTATTCTTCATACACGGAAATTAATGAACACTTATTTAAAAAAATTTTTTTTGATGCATTTATATAGGCTCTACTGTTTCTTCTACCATTCCTGACATCCTACACTTACCAGCTTCACTGTTTCCATTATAAGCTGGCTGCTGAAAGTATCTGGGTTTCCTAACACTTCCCTAGGATTTCCCCAGAATTAAAAAAAAATCCTCTTATAAGCTTGCTTCATTTGATTTCCAATAGAAGTTGAATGTAAAATATATTCCAGGTAATATAAATTCAATGAGATTTTGCCTTATCCAGAATGTCATAAAGATAAATCTAGTCATCAACATTATAGTATGCTATAAGGCAAGTTTTCAAATTTAAAGGAAATCCAACAGAGTTATGGCTCCTTCAATATAATTCAGTAGCATGTTTCTTATTTTATCACAATAGAAACCAGTAGCAACAACAAATCGGAGTACTTACCTCCAGTAAGGCTCCAGTTTGGAAGAATTTCAAAGGCTTTTCAATGGAATAATAAAGGCTATGATAGCTACCCTTAGCCAGGTATGCTCTGACCAGACCAACTGCTATAACAAGCCACCTGTGAAAAAGAGGAAAAAGCCATTAGGGAAAAGAAAAAAAAAAAAGAAAAGAAAAAAAAAGTAGGATCTGAGGTAATCGAAAATTTGGCAACGACAGATATTGCTAAAGGTGGCCTCACGAATCAGCATCCTGGATTTATCAACTATGGCCCTCAAATGCCAAGCTGTAATGCACCAGCACCAGCACCCAACCAAGAGTGCTCTGCAAAAGCACAGTGGCACCTCACCCATCTGGAGCTCAGCTTTCTGGCAAACTTGCCTGTTGAGAACAAGGCCAAAATGAAGAGAATAAGCTAAATTGGTCCTTGAGCAGCTAAATTAAGTGCCAGAATGTCTAAGACAAGAGGAAAAAAAGCTGTTAAAGGAAAATTTTAAAATGGCCTGTGCAGCCAGAAGGTCTGTAATAACAACAGGGCGGAGAAAAGAAGTTTTAAACTATTATCACAAGTATCTCACAGAAACATACCTAAACCCTATTCTTTTAAAATTGCAAATGAATTAAGAATAAAAGGCTGGTTTTTCAAAGAAAAAAGGATTATTTTTTAGCTAAATTTCCCAAAATCAATTAAGCCAGATCAACACAAAACAGAAAACTGGGAAGCACTTAGGCATATCACTGAGAATGTTACATTTCTGTTGTGTCCTTCACAAAAATGAATTTCTCAGGCCCTGTAATTTTTTGTTAAGTTCCATAATGAAACAAATGGGCCATTATTATTAAGGTAAGTCTCCCTGAAAGCAGTAATAGTTTTAAGTATTAAGTAAATGTACAATCTCAACGAGGTGGTGGGATATATGGTCTATGTTATTTCCAGAAACCATCATACAAAGACATCAAAAAAGAATTTGTAAAAGAAATAAATTCTTTAATGGTGGAACTGTCTCAACATTAGCAGCCTACAAAAAAAAGCCTACTTTATTTTCAAAATCCCAATTTCTCTTCTTGGCTTAAGACACCTCTTCCTACCCTCCATAACCCAGGAATAAAGGCTTCTTTCCTTCTTCCCCAATGTACCTTAAAATCTCTTTCCAGTCTAATGCTCTCATTAATGCCCTTGCTGACAAGAATTTACATATAAATATACACACACACACACACCTGAATGTTCTTTTAAAAGTCACTCTGTGACCATTTATGCGATAAAGAAAATTTGCATCTGAAATATTTCTTCACTGGCCTGTGAATCAAGAGAAATAGGTTCTAGATCTAGATCTATGACGAACAAATTCCATTATCTCACGCTAGTCAAGCAAGTCACCATCTCTTTGAACCTAGGTTTCAACACCAGCCATTTCTAATAAAACAATCAAGTCTACAAACCTCTCTCTATACATTTGGGTGAAAAATGCAAAGTGCTGAAATGCTAACATGACATTAGCATTTTTAAAAAAGGGTGTGTGTGTGTGTGTGTGTGTGTGTGTACATATTTGCTTGTATCAGCATGTGAAGATGTGAAGGAATCACAAAATTAGCTGCCTTCAGGGAGAGGATTTGGGTGGAAAGGAAGGGTGAGAGGGAAGAGTTTCACTGTATGCTCTCCGGTATATTCTGAATTATGCACCTACCAATGTAGTACCTATTTTAAAAATAAATAAAACTAGATGCTCACCATACAGTTCTTTAAACTTTTCTGCATCTTTGAAAATTTTCATAATAAAATGTTAGGGAAAATCTTTCATAAATGAATATGATTTAAAAAAACAGGGGCACCTGGCCTGCTGTTGGTAGAGCATTCAACTCTTGATCTTGGGGTTCTAAGTTCGAGCCCCACGTTGGATGCAAAGATTACTTAAAAATAAAATCTTAAAAACAAACAAACAAACAAACAAACATAACAAATGGTCTGATCCTGTGACCCTCCTCACCAAAACTGTGGAGTCAAAGAATTGGAAGGAACCTTGCAGATCACCTAACCCAAACGCTTTAGTTTTACAGATGAGAAACAGAGGACAAGAAAAGCAAAATGATTTATCCAAGGTCACACAGCTAGTTAGTGTCATAACTAGAACTAAACACCTGCTGAGACAAGGGATGGGTTGAAATAAGAAATAAGGGAAGGTAAAACCAGTTTGGAGAGTCTATTCCCCTCCTCCCCAATTCCACCTTCCCTATCCCAATCCATCCTAAAAAGTCTCAACTCATCTAAAGCACAGCTCTGCTCATGTCACTGGTCAAAAACTTTGAACGCTTTTCCATTATCTTTCAGATTAACGCTCAGTCTGGATTTTGAAAACAGCCGCCTAAATATATGGTCACTCTGCGGCCACAGCTCCCTCCACTCCCCTTGGGGGAAATGGCTCGCATTCGTGACTTGCCGCCACAGCTCTCCTCCGCGCTGCAGGATGGCCGACCCCTGGCCAGCCCACCCGTCCTTTCAAGGCCCTCGGGACCAGCGCCAGGGCGGCTTTCAAACCCGTACCCCCTTGGTGCCCGGGAACTCCAGCTCGGGCACACCCAGTCCCTGAGAACTTGCTCGGCCCCTCGCCCAAGCGGGAGTCCCGGGCAGGCACTCGGCTGCCCACAGTGCCCTGAAGCCCGGACCCAGACACCCACCGACCCGACAGCGCTGAGCGCGGGCCCGGAGACCCCGCCGGCCGCAGAGCCCCCTCCCCGGCCAGGCTCGCTCCCCTCCTCCCCGAGCCCCGGCCTCACCCCGCCGTCATCACCACATTGTAGATGACCAGGTACGCCGTGGCCAGAGGCCCTGGGCCCTTCTTTTTCCGCGCGCCGCCAGCCTCGCCAGCCCCGGCCCGTCCCCCCCCACCCCCATTCCCCTTCACTGCTGCAGTCGCCGCCGCTGCCGCCATGTCAAGTGCCCCGAGCACGCTCTCGCTGCGCGAACACCACCACCCGGACTCGGGACTGAGAGAGGGCGGAGGGAGAAATGATGGAGAGGCGGGGCCGACGCCGTAGGGCGGAGCCAGAGACAGCGCCCACGGCGGCCGCCATCTTGAAAGAGGGCAAAGGCACTGCTGGCACTCCCCGCTCCTCAGCTCCCTTCAAACGCCAGCGCCATCTTTGATCACCGTAATCACCGCCTCTGTTATAACCTCTGGCGCCATTTTGGATTAGGTCAGTGTCGCCTTTGGCCTCCCTTGCCAGGCCCGCAGTTTCTGCCATCTGGATGCTTCCTCGCCCCTGACTATTCTCTCACCCATTACCTCTGCCTCCATGATGGATCAAGAAAATGATGCTTTCGTTCTCCCTTCTCATCTTGCTTCTTCCAATGGCTCTTGCGTCATCGCTATGCACGTGATCGAATTACCTGCCATTTTGGGTCAGGGTAATAGATGCCGATATTGCTGCCCATCAACCACAGAGACCAGCAGGGGAATAGCCTTTCTGGCTGATGCGCTTTGCTCCTTCACCCGAAGCCAGGTTGAAGGTTCAGTCTCTGAAGGTTTCTGCCCTGGCTTTTAAATTTCAAGTTACTAGTACAGTGAAGGTCAACGAGAAGTGTGTCTTTTTAACTATCCGACTGAAGTCGCACGTGTGGCCAAGGATCCAGTGTCATTTGTGAGGGTCTGGAAGACTCAAGTGCATCTTCCAGCCCGAAGCCGCTTGTGCTCACCTGTCGCCAAGGCGGACCGAGACAAGGTGATTAGGCAGTCGGCTGAGGGTGAGGTGCAGAGTGGAGCGAGAAACTTTCCACCCACAGTGGTCAAAAACAGAAGGGTGTTGGCTTAGACAGAAAACCTGTCTGCTGAGGGAAACAGGGAAGGGTTATGGAAACTGCCGCAACCATCTGACCCCACTCGCTCATTCACTGCTTTTATTTTTTTTATTTGTAAAAGGCTCCTACAGCTAATTTTCACACAAACATCTTAAATGAATTGCTCTGTATGTGGCTCCATTCTAGCAAGTGGAGCGTCTATGAGGTTGCACTGAGGGTTCGTGGCACTAAATGAAAGAGACAAGGTCTTCTGTTTCCCAGAGACCATATAGAAGGAGCCAGTGTAAATAAATATTTATTAGTTGGTGAAAGGTGTTATCAGGAAGTTATTGCAGTAATCCAAGTCATAGTGATAGTGGTTTAGGCCGGAGTGGTCGTGATTGAGATGATGAAAACTGAATTGAATTCTGGACATATTTTAAAAGACCTGATAAGATTTGTGTATATATTATATGTGGACTATGAAGTAAAGGAGACGTTGTGAACACTTTGGAAGAACTGAGTTACAGAAGAAACTGTTTTGAAGGTAGAAATCAGGAATTTTGTTTTTTATACATTGAATTTGAAATTTTTTTTAGACATCCAAGTGGAGAGGTTGAGTAATCAATTAGATTTAGACCAGGTGCAGGCAGAGCTGTTCCTTCTGGAGGTTCCAATGGAGAATCCATTGCTTACCTACTCCAGCTTCTAGAAGTGCTGGCATTTCTTGGCTGATAGTTGCATCACTTCAGTCTGTGCTTCTGTTGTTAAATTTGCCCTCTCTCAATTTCCACTTGCTCTCTTTATAACAAACAACGTTGGTTTTACATTGGGCTCAACCAGATATTCTGGGATAATTTCCCTGTATCAAGATCCTTAACATAATCTTACCTGCA
>CM053573.1:64856033-64961339 GCA_028646485.1 Cryptoprocta ferox
CTTCTGTTGGTAATGGTTAAGAACAGGATACTGCAACTAGAACAGTGATCAGTTTGCAAAAGCCAAAGCCAGGATTTCTCTGAGGGTAAACTCTAGTACCAGAGCTAGGATTGAGAGACTAACCATGGGAACTTTCTAGGGCCTCTCTTACAAGGGTGCTTATACCATTCCTAATCACCCTAAAGGCCCTACCTCAAAGAACTAGTATGTTGGAGATCAGGATTTCAACATGTGAATTTTGGGGGGACACAAATGCTCAGATTATAGGTGTTATTTTCCTTGGCAAAAGGGATTTTCCAAGTGTGATTAAGTCAAGGACCTTGAGATGTAGAGATTAGCTTGGGTTATCTGAGTCGGCTCAGTGTAATCACAAGAGGTAGGCAAAAAAGAATCAGAGTCAGAAGGGGACATGACTGTAGAAGAAAGGCAAAGAGAGATGTAATGTTTCTGGCTTTGAAGTTGGAGGAAGGGGGCTTCTAGAATCTGGAAAATATAAGGGAATGGATTCACTCTCTAGCAAGAAACATAGCCCTGCCAATATCTGACTTCAGCCCAATGAGATCTGTTTCAGACTTCTGACCTACAGAATTGTAAAATCATATATTTGTATTGTCTTAAGGCACTAAGCTTGTGAAAATTTGTAACAGCAGCAATTGGAAACTAATCCAACCTTTAATCATAATGAAAGGTTCGGTTCATGAGGAAAACATAACAATTTAAAATATGTGTATGTAATTACGTGGCCTTTGTGCAATGTTCCAATTCTATGTAGAGAATAATAAAACATTGGGTGACATTAAGGAAGAACTAAAATAAGTGGAGACATTCTGAGTTGGTTACTGGACAAGGAACTGGTTCTGAACTCAGGTTCGGCTGCTCGCCACTCAAAAATCAATACTTGAGACAGGTGATGGTGGGAGAGGAAAGGTTGCTTGACTCAGGAAGCCAGCAAGTTGGGAAGATGGTGGACTAACATCTCAAAGATGATTATCACTGTCCCCATGAAGCTGGAAGGTTTTAAAGGGGAAGGCAGGAGAAAAGGGAGTAAGGCTATATGCAGGAGCAGCAGGTGCGTAGGCAGTTAGTCCCGTGTTGACCTTGACACTGGACAGACTTGTTGGCATCAGCAGCGGCTGTTTTCAGATGTAGTCAAGCCTTATCTTCTGGGAAATTTGGTCCTTCACTCCTCAAGGCCAGTGGTCTGCAAATCTCAAGGAAAGTAAGTTAGTTCTGCTGTAGACCAAGGAACTTAGGTCAGCAAGTAAGAAGTGCATAAGCTTGAAGCAAGTTTACTCTTAAGACTGGTTTGAGTGCTGTTATAAGTCATAAATTGAAAGACTCAATATGGTAAAGATGACAGTTCTCTCTAAGTTAATTTATAAGTTGCATGCGATCTCAAATCAAAATTTCGTCAGGTGGTTTTTGTTGTTTATTAATTTTTGTTTTTGTGAAATTGGATAAGGAAATTAAAATTTTACATAGAAATGTAAAAGTTCAAAAACTGTCAAGGTATTGGGAGAATTTGATCTATATCAAGATTTATTATAAATTAGTTATATTATAACTATAAATTATAGTTTTATAGTTATAAATTATATATATAATTATAAATTATAAATTTATTATAAATTATTATAAATTATATAGTAAATAAGATAGTATAGTATTGGCAAATGGATGGCAAATAGGCTGATGGAGTGGAATGGAGAGCCTAGGAACAGACTCAAACATACATAGACACTTCGTGTATGACAGAGATGCTGTAGAGAAAAGATGGGGTTTTCTTTTCTTTTTCTTCCAACATCTTATTTAAATTCAATTTAGTTAATATATAGTGTAGTAGTGGTTTCAGGAGTAGAATTTAGGAATTCATCACTTACATACAACACCCAGTGCTCATACAAGTGCTCTCCCTAATGCCCATCACCCATTTAGCCTATACCCCACCCAATCTCCCCTCCAGTAACCCTCAGTTTGTTCTCCATAGTTAAGAGTCTCTTATGGTTTGAAGATGGGCTTTTCAGTAAGTGCTGCTGGAACAGTTGGATATCCATATGGGGAGAAAAAAGGTCCCTTCCTCACAACAGAAACAAAAATCACTTATAGGCTTAAATGTGAAAGACAATATTTAAAGCTTTAGAAATTAATATTGGAGAATATCCTTATGACCTCAAAAGTAAAGAGGAATTTTAAAACAAGAAAGTACCAACTATCAATGAAAAGATGGATACATTTGACTAGATTAAAATAAAGAGATTTTGTTCATCAAAAGATAGCATAAAACCAGCAAAAGCCACCACAAAGTACAAAGTACAGAGTGGAAGAAGATAATTTGCCACACATATAATTAATAAATGACTAGCCTTCACAACATATGAAAACTCTTTCAAATCAGTAAGGGACAATCACATTGAGAAAGTGAACAAAAGACTTGAATGGGGACTTTACCAAAGAAAAATATGAAGAATAAACATATGTAAATATCCTCAACTTCATTGTTAATCAGGAACATAAAAACTGTAACTGCAGTGAGATACTATTTGTCATCCTCCAGTGTGGCTAAAATGAAACAATTTGATAACACCAGTTGTTGGTCACAGCTTAGTGCAGGAGAAACTCCTGAAGCCTGCTGATGTGATGAGTTGGTGCATTCACTTCAGAAAATGGTTTGGCATTATCTAGGAAAGTCAAAGGTACACATAACCCATGATTGTTATTCTACTGCCAAGTAGATGGCCTTGAATGCCCCTAGGATACATATACCAGAATATTCAGAACAGTTTTGTTTATTATAGCTTCACACTGAATACAACATCTTATATACAGTAGAATGAATAAATAAGTCATGATATATTCTTATAATAGGTTACGTTACAGCAAAGGAAAAAATTGGACCTCTACCTGAAAACTTGGATGAATCTCATAAGCAAATATTGAGTGAAAGAAGTAAGGCACAAAAGAATGTATACAGTATGATTTGGGATATATACACAGGTCGTAAAACTATAAAGGAAAGCAAAGAAGTGATTACCACTCAAATCATAATAATGGATACCTGTAGATTAGAGCTGGCCACCTGACTTAGGAGCAATTGCTTAGGAGGTACTTCTCTCCCTCATCTTTTTATCATAGAAAAAGTAACTTCTACACAGTAGGGGAATGTATTAATCATTTCCAGGTTCCTACACAATGGAGACCAACTTAGGTTAGTTAGAGAGAAAAGGAATGTATTGTAAGGTCATTGGCTAGCTCACAAAATTGATGGAAAATCTGATGAATGAGGTTTGGAACATAGAAAGGAAGCCATGGGAAATTAGGCAGCCAAAAAGAGAGACCAGATCAATACACAGGAAGAATCTGGTTAGCATCCAGCAGCTTCTGTCATTGGCCTGGCCGCAACTGGACATTGAATACTGCCATTACTGTTTCTTCTACTACCCCTGAAAGATTCAAAACTCATTTGCTTCCTGTGTTACTCCAGGGTCAGAGTCTTATGTACGGGCATCTGATTGGAAGGTTTCCGAATTCTAGGGAAAAGGGCTACTTGCCTACACTTGAGCTTCTTTCTCTGAATATGAAGTGTGTTTAGAACTGGATGGCCAGAAGTGAAAAACACCTACCACAGGAAATACCAGAAACAAACACATCTGGTGCCCTCTGGAAAGAGGAAAAAGAAATATAATTAGTTAAGATCTGTGAAATTTACTGGGACATGTTTTTACTGGGGGACAAGACATTGTACACCGTCATTGAAATGAAAGGCAGCCAGTCTTTCTCTTCCTTCTGCTTTGCAGTATACCATTGTCTCTTTTTAAAACAGTTTAATTCCAGGGGCACCTGAGTGGCCTAGTCAGTTAAATGTCCTACTTCAGCTCAGGTCATGATCTCACGGTTCATGAGTTTGAGCCCCACATTGGGCTCTCTGCTGTCAGCTTGGAGCCTGGAGCAGCTTTAGATTCTGTGTCTCCCTCTCTCTCTGCCTCTCCCCTGTTTCATGCTTTGTCTCTCTGCCTCTCTCATAAATAAACCTTAAAATTTTTTTTAATTTCAGTATAGTTAGCATATAGTTATATTAGTTTCAGGTGTACAATATGGTAATTCAACAATTCTATGCATTACTCAGTGCTCATCTTGGTAAGTACACTTTACTCTCATGCGCTTCTCATGGTGAGAAGGAAAGCTGGTGCAACCACTGGAAAATAGTACGGAGGTGTCTCAAAAAAATTAAAAATAGGATTACCATATGATCCAGTAATTCTACTACTGGGTATTTATCCAAAGAATATGAAAACACTAGTTCAAAAAGATATGTGCACACTATTTTTATTGCAGCATTATTTCTAGTAGCCAAATTATGGATAAAGAAAATGTGATGTATATATGCAAACACACACACACACACACACACACACACACACACACCATAGAATATTACTCAGCCATAAAAAATGAAACGTTGTCATTTGCAACAATGTAGATGGAGCTAGAGAGTATTATGCTAAGTGAAATAAATTAAAGAAAAACAAATACCATATAATTTCAATCATATGTGGAATTTAAGTAACAAAATAAAGGCATGTAGAGAAAAATAAGAGACAAACCAAAAAATAGTCTCTTAACTATAGAGAACAAATTGACGTTACTGGGGAGAGGCGTGATGGGTGAAATAGGTGAAGGGGATTAAAAGTACACTTTTTTTGGTAGCACATTTATCTGCTTTTCATATCAGGGCAGTGTGGCCTCATGGAATGAATTTGGGTGCTGTCCTTCCTCTTCCATTTTTTGGAATAGTTTGAGAAGACTAGGTATTAACTCTCTTTTCAGTGTTTGGTGGAATTCACCTGTGAAGTCTGATCCTGGACTTTTGTTTGTTGGGAGTTTTTTGGTTACTGATTCAATTTCATTGCTGGTAATTCAGTTTTGGAAGGGTTATATATTTCTAGGAATTTACGCCTTTTTTTTATGAGTCTGGCTAAAGGTTTACCAATGTTGATCATTCTCAAGAACCAGCTCCTGGTTTCATTGATCTGTTATACTGTTTTTTTTTAGTTTCTATTTTCTTTATTTCTGCTCTAATCTTTATCATTTCCTTCCTTCTGCTGGTTTTGTGTTTTGTTTGTTCTTTTTCTAGCTCCTTTAGGTGTAAGGTTAAGTTGTTTAATTGAGATTTGTTTTGCTTCTTGAGGTAGGCCTTTGTTGCTATAATCTTCCCTCTTAGAACCACTTTTGCTGCATCACAAAGATTTTATTTAAGTTTATTATTGAGAGAGAGAGAGAGCACAAGCTGGGAAGGAGCAGAGAGGAGGAGAGACAGACACCCAAGCAGGCTCTGTGCCATCAGTGCAGAGACTGATGCGGGGCTTGAAGTCATATACTGTGAGATCATGACTCAAGCTGAGATCAAGAGTCAGATGCTTAACCGACTGTGCCACCCAGCTGCCCCTGCATCACAACGATTTTAGACTATTGTTTTCATTTTAATTTGTCTCCAGGTATTTTTTATTTCCTCTTTTATTTCTTGGTTGACACATTCATTGTTTAGGAGCATGATTCTCCATGTATTTGTGGTCTTTCTAGATTTTTTCTTGACGCTGATTTCTAGTTTCATAGTGTTTTGGTCAGAAAAGATACATAGTGTGACTTAAGTTTTTGATTTTGTTGAGACTTGCTTTGTGGCCTAATATGTGATCTATTCTGGAAAATGTTTCATGTAAACTTGAAAAGAATGTATTCTGCTGTTTTAGGATGGAACGTTCTGAATATATCTGTTGAGTCCATCTGGTCTGGTATGTCATTCAAAGCCAATGTTTTCTTGTTGATTTTCTGTTTGGGTGATCTCTCCATTGATATAAATGGAGGTTTTAAACCCCCTACTATTACTGCATTACTGTCAATTACTTCATTTTTGTTATTAGCTGCTTTATGAATTTGGATGCGTCTATGTTAGGTGTCTAAATAGTTACAAGTGTTATTATATCTTCTTGTTGGATTGTTCCCTTGTCAGATTATATAGAGTCCTTCTTTGTCTCTTGTTACAGTCTTTGTTTTAAAGTCTATTTTGTCTGATATTAGTGTTGCTACCCTGGCTTTCTTTTCACTCCCATTTGCATGGTAAATGCCTTTCCATTCCCTCACTTTCAACCTGCATGTGTCTTTAGGTTGCAGCTGAGTCTCTTGTAGGCAGCATATGTCTGGGTCTTGCTTTTTTATTTTTATTTTTTAAAGTTTATTTATTTATGGGGCACATGGGTGGCTCAGTCGGTTAAGTGTCCAGTTTCGTCTCAGGTCATGATCTCGTGGTTCATGAGTTCGAGCCCCACACAGGCTCTGTGCTGACAGCTCAGAGCCTGGAGCCTGTTTCGGATTATGTGTTTCCTTTTCTCTCAGCCTCTCCCCTGCTCATGCTTTGTCTCTCTCTCTCTCTCTCTCTCTCTCTCTCTCTCTCTCTCAAGAATAAATATAATCAAGAGAGATTACATTTGAGAGAGAGAGCAAGAGAGAGAAAGCACAAGTCAGGGAGGGGCAGAGAGAGGGAGAGAGAGAAAATCCGAAACAGGCACTACATTTTCAGTGCAGAGCCCGATGTGGAGTTCAAACCCAGGAACCACAAGATCATGACCTGAGCCAAAGTTGGACATTTAACCAACTGAGCCACCCAGGTGCCGCTGGGTATTGCGTTTTTATCCATTCCATCACCCTAGGTCTTTTGATTGGAGCTTCTAGTCTATTTACATTCAAGGAATTATTGATAGGTATGTACTTATTGTCATTTTGTTATTTGATTTTTGATTGTTTTTGTAGTTCTCTGTTTTTTATTCTTCTCTTGCTCTCTTCTCTCATGGTCTGTTGGCTTTCTTTAGTGATATACTCGGATTCCTTTCTCTTTATTTTTGTGCATATTGTTTATTTTTGATTAGTGGTTACCATTAGGTTGATATATAACTTCTTGTGCGTATAACAGTCTATATTAAGTTGCTGGCTGCTTAAGTTTGAACTCATGCTAAAAGCACTACATTTTTACTCCTCTCCCCTCCATGTTTTAGGTATATTATGTCATACTTTACACCTTTTTATTTTGTAAATTCACTCACTAATTTTTATAGATATACTTAATTATACTTCTTTTGTGCTTCCTACATTTTTTTACTCCTTCTTATGGTCTTTCCTTTCCATTCAAAAAATCCTCTTTAACATTTCTTGTAGGGATGGTTTGGTGGGCATCAATTTAATTTTTGTTTGGGAAACTATCATCTTTCCTTCTTTTCTGAATGATAGGCTTGCTGGGTAGAGTATTCTTGGCTGTAGAGTTTTTCTGTCAACTGTTTGATCATGCTACTCCCTTTTGGCCTGCAAAATTTCTGATGAAAAATCAGCTGATAACCTTGTCAATTTCTCTTTTATGTAACTGTTTTATTTTCTTGTACTGCTTTTAAAATTCTCTCTTTGTCACTTCTTTTGGCCATTTTAATTACTGTGTGTCTTGGTATGACCCTCCTTGGGTTGATTTTGTTGTGGGCTCTCTGTGCCTGCTGGATCTGGATTTCTGTTTCCTTCCCCAGATTCGGGAAGGTTTCAGCTATTATTACTACACATTAATTTTCTTCCCTCTCTTCTCTTGGGAGCCCTATAATACAAATGTTATTATGCTTGATGGTGTCACTTAGTACTCTAAGTGCATTTTCATTTATTATTACTATTTTTTTCTCTCTCCTGTTCAGTTTGATTGCTTTCCATTACCCTGTCCTCCAGGTCACTGATCCATTATTCTGCTTCTTCTTGTCTATTATTTTCCCCCTCTAGTGTATTTTTAATTGCAGTTATTGAGGTCTTCATCTCTGATTGGTTCTTTATGTTTTCTGTCTCTTTGTTGAAGGTCTTACCGAGGTTCTCTGCACTTTTCTCGAATCCAGTGAATATCTTTATAACCATTACTTTAAATTCTCTATCAGGCCTATTACTTATCTCTGTTTCATTTAGCTCTCTTGCTGTGATTTTGTTCTGTTCTTTCATTTGGGACATAGTCCTCTGTCTCCTCTTTTTTTTTTTTTTTTTCTAACTTTCTGTGTCTGTTTCTTTGTGTTAGGAAAGTCAGCTACATGTCTTGCTCTTGAAAGTAGTGACCTTATGAAGAAAATTTCCTTCAGTGCAGTGTTTTCATGTTCATCAGAACTTGGTGTTTCAGGGGTGTCTCCTATGTGTGTTATGTTTACCCTACTGTTGTGGCTGAGCTGCTTTTGCTGGCATCTGTGATGGCTCTCTTTACCTGTTATGGGCAGGATTTGGTCCCTGTGTTATTACTGGGTCAGTAGACTGCCTTAGGCTTGAATTGAGTCAAATCAGGCATTTGCCAGAGAAGTGGTAGCCAGGAACTGCAGGGTGCCTTCTCTGTGTTATCCACTGAGAAGTTTTCATAGGTGGGCAAGGCCTGTAATCAGACCAGCTGTCTTTCCTCAACTCACTTCTGGGGCTGCAGTCAGACTAGTGTGTGTGGTTATCTTCCCCTGTCCCTGGGACAGGAGTCACTTTGGAGTGGTGCTGGCCCCTATCATTGCTGCTTGCACAATGCCAGGCTTATAGCACTGCTTTGGATGGGCTCCAGCTAAAAAGTGGAAAGAGCAGGTCTGCAGGAGAATGCTGGGGTGTGGGCAGGGTTTTCTGGGTCTGTTGTGGGAGGGGTCCTGGAGGCCTGGCTGGAGGAGGCGTGTCTGCAGAGAATATGGTAGCAGGGACACTGTTAGCCAGGAGAGTGTCGGGACTGTATTGGTTCCTGCATGTGTCCATGTGTCTAGGCTGGGGGGGGGCGGTGGTGGTTGAGGGAAATGACACTAACAAGCTCTTTTGTTTTTGCAGAAGTCTCTTAAAGATCCCTGCCTCTCCAGCACAGCTTTGAGGTTAATAAATTACTCTCCTTCCTGTATGCCCCAGGCATTTTCAAACTGCTTTTTTTTTTTTTTTTTTTTTTTGCTCGTTCTTTTTTGAAAGAGCAGTTTCAGTTTCCTCAGGGCTGTGTGTTGTGTCTCTTGAAGGTTGGGGACTCAGTTTCCTAAAGCCCTCCAGGGTCTCCCAGAGCCCAGCCAGTTGATTTTTATAGTTCCAGGTATTAAGGCCTGTTAATTATAAGAACTTGGGAAATTAGGCCCCTCTGATTTTCAAAGCCAAATGTTATGGGGAGTTTTCATCCTTGTGCAGTTTCTCTGTGCCTGGGGTGCTCTAGTCTGCTGTATCCAACCCTTCCCTGGGCACTCCCTAGGGTCGTTTACCTTCTGACCACATCTCTACCTTTCCTTCCCTCTTCAGTGTGACCTCTACATTTAGCTGTGGAGACTCCGTTCTGCCAGTCTTTGGGTCATTTTCTGGGCTATTTACACTGACATGAGTGTTATCTAGTATCCCTGGGATGAGGTGAGGTAGGATCTTCCTACTATATCATCTTACCCAGAAGTCTGAAAGTTTTTTAGCTTTTTTAAAAAAAGTTTATTTATTTTGAGAGAGAGAGAGAGAGCATGAATGGTGGGGGGGGGGGCAGAGAGAGAGAAGGAGAGGGAGAACCCCAAGCAGGCTTTGCACTGTCAGCATGGAGCCTGACAATGGGTCTCAATCTCATGAACCATGAGATCATGACCTGAGCCAAAATCAAGAGTTGAACACTTAACCGACTGAGCCATCCAGGCACCCGAGAAGTCTTAATTTTTAAAAAGATGTAAATAGCATCCTGTTTTTGTGTCTTGGATGTAATGTTTTCTTATATTTCTTTGAAGACTTGAAGGCATTAATTATTGTTTCTTCTCTTTCCTGTATAGTCGCTATTTCTTCTAAGTTCATTTTAATGTTTGTTGTCCTCTATTTTTTTGTGTGTGTTAGAGACTTGCCTCAAATGTTTGATGGTATTCAGTTGTTTGTATTTAAGAGTGAGGTACTAAAAACAAGTTTGTGTCTAGGTGGGGCCTGTTTAATGTGGACCTTCCTGTAAAATGCTTAGAATCACTAGAATGACCTTAGAATGATCAGACAAATCCATGATATGCAGAATTCAGAAGGATATAATTTTAATGTCTACAGCAAGGTGGCCCTACCAGAAAGAAAACATTTTGGGATTCTACCAAATCCAGAAACATTTCAACACACTGAAGACTCCTAAGGATTCACAAGATTAGCTATGAGTATCTGTAGAGCTAGATGGGAAAGATTTAGGTATCTATGGAGAACTGAAGAATGTAAAACCAATGAAGTCATGAGAGAAGTAAGCTACCATCTTAGGTGGTACAGACTTTCAGGAATAAAGGAACATTTAGGACTTAAACCCAAGGGCTGGATTTTAGAGTTGCAAACATCGTGACTTACAGAAGGGGTCTTAGCTTGGTAGTCACAGTCACAAGAAATATCACCAGGGTGTCTTGTGGTTCCAGGTCTTATGACCCATTGAAGTCTGGTTAAAAAGTACACTCAGTCAGCTGAGAAGGTAATGTTCCCCTTAACTGGGATTTATTCAGGGATGTAAGGCTGGTTCAATATCTGTAAATCAGCCACAGTAATACACCATATAAATAAAATGCAGGGTAAAAACCATGATCATTTCAATGGATGCAGAAAAAGCATTTGACAAAATTCAACATCCATTTATGATAACTCAGTGAAGTGGGTATAGAAGTTACTTCAAATTAATAAAGGCCAAATATGACAAGCCCACAACTAAAATTCTCAACAGTGAAAAGCTGAAAGCTTTTTCTCTAAGATTGGGAACAAGACAAGGATGCCCACTCTCTCCACTTTTATTCAACATGATATTGGAAGTCCTTGTCTGAGCAATTAGGCAAGAAAAAGAAATAAAATTAAATAAATGGGGTTGGGGAAATTGGACAGCCACATACAGAGAATGAAATTAAACTGTCTTACACGGCACACAAAAACCCAAAATGGATTAAAGACTGTTAAACACAGATCTGAAACCATAAATCTAGAAGAAAACATAGGCAGTAAGTTCCTTGACATAGGTATTACCAAAACAATAACTTTTTTGAATCTGACACCAAAACAAATGCAAAAGTAAATAAATGGGACTACGTTAACCTAAAGAACTCCTGCAGAGCAAAGAAAAACATCATTGAAATAAAAAAGGCAACCTATTGAATGAGAGAAATATTTGCAAATCATATATCTGATAAGGGGTTAATATCCAAAATATATAAGGAGTCCATATAACTCAATAGCAAAAAAATAATCTGATTAGAAAATGGGCAGAAAATCTGAATAGATATTTTTCCAAAAAAAGATATACAGATGGCCAACAGGTACATGAAAGGACACTCAACATCATTAATCATCAGGGAAATGCAAAACAAAACTATAGTGAGATATCACCTTATAAGAAGAATAACGAGTGAGATATCACCTCACATCTGTTAGAATGGCTATTATCAAAAAGGCAAGAAATAACAAGTGTTTGAGTTTCCTCAAAAAATTAAAACTTAAAACTAGCAATTCAACATCTAGGTATTTATCTGAAGAAAATGAAAACACTAACTTGAAAAGATATATGCACCCTATGTTTATTGCAGCACTATTTATGATAGCCAAGATGTGAAAACCACCTAGGTGTCCATTGATGTATGAATGGGATCAAGAAATTATGTTACAGATAAACAGAATGTTATTCAGTCATAAAAATGAATGAGTTCTTGCTATTTGCAACAAATGGATGGGCCTCAAGGACATTATGCTAAGTGAAATAAGTCAATCAGAGAAAGACATACTGTTATGATCTCTCTTATATGTAGAATCTTAGAAAAAACAAACAACAACTTCATAGATACAGATTGGTGGTTGCAAGAGGTGAGGGTGGGGAATGGGAGAAATGGGTAAAGAAGGTCAAAAGTTAAAAAAAGTGAGTATTACATCTTGGTAAATTTTAAATCTACCAAATCAGATCTGGAATTTGAATTTAATAGTTTAGGGAAGAACTAGGTTTTAAAATTTGCAATATTAATAGGTAAAATATTAATTAAAAAAAAACCAAGAATGGACCTCCTGGCTGGTTCAGTTGATGGAACATGTAACTCTTGATCTTGTGGTCATAGGTTTGAATCCCACATTGGGCATAGAGCTTACTTAAAAAAATAGGGGTGCCTGGGCGGCTCAGTTGGTTGGGCATCCGACTTCAGCTCAGGTCATGATCTCGCAGTTTGTGAGTTCGAGACCTGCATTGGGCTATAATGCTGACAGCTGAGTGCCTGGAGCCTGTTTCCGATTCTGTGTCTTCCTCTCTCTCCGACCCTCTCCTGCTCACACTCTGTCTCTCTCTCAAAAATACATAAACATAAAAAAAAAACAGAATGGTTTCTAAGTAATCTATTTTTGTGCACAAAAATCACCCACAAATGCATAAAATACCCACATTGACAGTTGGATGAAAATTGGCTGTTTTATTTGGAAACTCCTGCATGACAGCATGTGTGGGTTATTTCTTCGTGCTGTCCAATTTTCAAAGAAAAATGTTCCAACCTCTTGCTTCTGCAGGAGTACCCTGCAGCAGGGCTGGCTTCACGGGTGCACACTTGTGTAGTCACATGGGCCTTGTGCTTAGAAGGGCCTCACACTTGTTTAAATTTCCTGATGTCACTGTCTTGAAATTCTTAATACTTTTTTTTTCTAACAAGGGGCCCCACAGTTTCATTGTGCACTGGGTCCTGCAAATTATGTAGCTGGTCTTGCCTGGCAGTCAGAGTTCTGACAGCCACACTGTGGGAGAGGGCTGGAGTTTCAAGGTTTAGTGTGTAGCTTTTCTCTTGAGCCCTGTGTTTTCCAAATTGCTTCACTCGTTTCTCAGTTGGGCCTGTTGTCCCTGGCCTCTCTAGTCTAACTTTAGAAGATCCTCTTTTCTGCCAGAGTTGTCAGAGGGCCATATGGGCTAGAGGAAGAGATGGGAGGGAGTCGGTGTATCCCTCTACTTTTGCCTAGTTCTGTGGTAGGACTCAGCTTCCTCTTTGAGACTTGCTCTCCTGCAGACACTTGCAGGGAACGAAAAGAGTAAACTTAATTACCAATTAGTCTATCCCCAGACTTTGTCAACACTGGTCAACCGTCTTACCTCTATTCATTGTCCTTGTGGGTTTATGCCTTTGTCCTTTCATCTTAGTGAGGTTTGGGGAGACAGGAAATAAATGCAAGTGTTCAATCTGCCATGTATGGCCACTAGTCAATTCACTTTCCATAGCAGAAAATACTTTTCCCTTTATCACTCAATTTTTGTTGGTTTTTCTATAATAATTAAATTATGTGATTACAGTTTCAAGTACAACTGGCATAAGTAAGTTTAAGAACAAACCCAATTGGCTTGGTAAATGTACAACTCAGAAGTGTGTGGGCATCTGTTAATTATTTTACAGGGAAATGAAAATTGTGGTTAAGCTGGGCAAGTTGAATTAAATGGAAATTAGTTAACTGAGCTTCTATTTTAAATAAATGAATATAAGGCATCCATTAAGAAGGGTCATTATGGAAAGTCTAAATGATTTGGCTTCTTAGACAACCAATTTGAAGAAGCTTATCTGTCTTTAAAACTGCTTGATCAAGAAAATGCCTTTCTAAGATCAGCCTCATTTCTGCACCTTATAGGTATTAAGGATGTGTTCAGACTGACCTCCTGGACTCTGGACCTTGGTCTGTCCTAATTCCTAGTTATTCCATCCCACCTCTGTCTTAGTCTTCTAGTTGGACTTTTGACCTGGTTTGACCTAAAAGACCTTGGTTTGCGTCTGTGAATTGATACCTTACATTCCCTTTAAGGATCCCTTTCATAGGTACCTGGTTCCTCCAGTCTCTAGCATTTCAGGAATTCTTAAGGGCAAAACTGACCTGCCTCCTATGACTTCCTTCTCTGTAGGAAGGTGCTCTAAGCTTCTGTGCTCTAAGTCAGTTGCCCATTCGTCTTTTTGCTTCTTGTCTTCCAAAAATCTGTTATTTTTCATTTGTCTTCCCCCATATTTGTCTTGGAAGGGTTTAGAGCTTTAAAAATTCTCAGCTTATTGTGGGTTCCAAATAAAGCAGAGCTACTGCTTATTTTCAGTAGGTCCTGTTTGGCCCTCACTCGTACTATGACACCTTCTCATTTTCTAAGCCCTCAGTCTTTGATTCTCCAGAAAATAGGGCCCTCCATTTTGAGCTTTCTAGACATTTTAAAAAAGATATCTACCCAGATTTTTCCTGGTACTACCTACCAAAGCCCTATTTGTTTGGTGGTTAATATGCAGTCAGAAACAAGTCAATGTGAATTAACTTTGTAAACATCGATTAAAAGTTAGGAATTTGGGGTGCCTGAGTGGTTCAGTTGGTTAAGCATCTGGCTCTTGATCTTGGCTCAGGTCATAATCTCATGGTTTGTGTGTTCAAGCCCTGCATTGGGCTCTGGGCTGACAGCATGGAGTCTGCTTGGGAGTCTCTCTCTCCCTCTCTCTCTGCCCTCCTCCCTCTCTCTTTATTTCTCCCTCAAAAAAATTAGGAATTTATCCATTTCTTCTGAGTTGTCCAATTTGTTGGCATTAGGTTTTCTTAATATTATGTTACAATTGTTTGTATTTCTGTGGTGTTTGTTGTTATTTCTCGTCTTCCATTAGTAATTTTGTTTATTTGGGTCCTCTCTTTTTAATTGGCTAGAGGTTTGTCAATTTTGTTGATCTTTTCCAAGAACTAGCTGCTGGTTTCATTGATCTGTTATATATTTTTTTAAGTTTCTGTATCACTTATTTCTGCTCTAATCTTTATTATTTTCTTCCTTCTGATGGCTTTGGGTTTTGTTTATCCTTTTTCTAGCCCCTTTAGTTGTAAAGTTAGTTTATTTGAGATTTTTCTTGCTTCTTGAGGTAGGCCTGTATTCCTATAAACTTTCCTCTTAGAACCACTTTTGCTGCATCCCAGATTTTGGACCATTGTATTTTCATTTTCATTTGTTTTCATGTAATCTTTGATTTCTTGGTTGACCCATTCATTGTTTAATAGTATGTTATTTAACCTCCATGTATTTATAGCCTATCCAGATTTTTTTCTTGTGGTTCCTTTCTAATTTCATAGTGTTGTAATCAGAAAAGATGCATGGTATGACTTCAGTTTTTATGAATTTGTCCAGACTTATTTTGTGGCTAATATGTGATCTGTTCTGGAGAATGTTCCATGTGTACTTGAAAAGAACGTGTATTCGACTGTTTTAGGATGGAATGTTCTGAATATGTCTGTTAAATCCATCTGGTCCATTGTGTCATTCAGAGCCACTGTTTTCTTGTTGATTTTATGTTTGGATGATCTGTTCATCAGTAAGTGGGGTATCAAAATCCCCTATTATTGGGGCGCCTGGGTGGCTCAGTCAGTTGAGCGTCCGACTTCGGCTCAGGTCATGATCTCACAGTTTGTGGGTTCAAGCCCCGCATCGGCCTCTGTGCTGACAGCAAGCTCAGAGCCTAGAGCCTGTCTTCAGATTCTGTGTCTCCCTTTCTCTCTGACCCTCCCCTGCTCACACTGTCTCTCTCTCTCTCTCAAAAATAAATAAAACTTAAAAAAAAATAAAATAAAATCCCCTATTATTATATTATTATTGATTACTTTATGTTTGTTATTAACTGTTTTATATATTTGGGTGCTTCCATTTTGGATGCATAAATATTTACAATTGTTATATCCTCTTGTTAGATTGTCCCCTTTATTATTATATAGTATACCTCCTAGAAGGAAGTATTGGCAAGGATGTGGAGAAAAAGGAACTCTCTTGCACTGTTGGTGGGAATGCAAATTGGTGCAGCCATTGTGGAAAACAGTATGGAGTTCCTCAAAAAATTAAAATTAGAACTACCCTACAATCTGGGAATTGCACTACTGGGTATTTACCCATAAAATACAAAAAACACTTATTCAAAGGGATATATGCACCTCTGTTTATTGCAGTATTATTTACAATGGCCTAACTATGGAAGCAGCCCAAGGGCCCATCAATAGATGAGTGGATAAAGAAGATATGATACACACACACACACACACACACACTGGAATATAACTCAGCCATAAAAAATAATGAAAGTTTGCCATTTGCAATAACATGGAGAGAGCTGGGTAGTAGAATGCTAAGCAAAATAAGTCAAAGAAAGACCAATACCATATGATGTCACTCATATGTGGAATTTAAGAAACAAAACCAACGAGCAAAGGAAAAAAGAGAGAGAAACCAAGAAATAGACTCTTAACCAGTTTTTTAAAATCTTTTTAAAAAACATTTATATATTTGTGTATATGTATATGTATATATGTGTATATATATATATATTCTTTTAGAGAGAGAGTGTGTGTGAGCCAGGGAGGGGCATAGAAGGAGACAGAGGATCTGAAGCAGGCTCTGTGCTAACAGCAGAGAGCCCAATGTGGGACTTGAACTCACAAACCACAACCTGAGCCAAAGTTGGATGCTTTACCGACTGAACTACCCAGGTGCCCCTAAATCTTTTTTTTTTTAAGTAGGCTCCATTCCTAGCATGGGGCTTGAACTCATGACCTTGAGATCAAGAGTCATGTGCTATAGCAGATGAGCTAGCCCAGACCCTCTAAGAAACAGACGCTTAACCATAGAGAACAAACTGATGGTTACCACAGGGGATGTGGGTGGAAGGATGAGGGAAGTAGGGGATGGGAATTAAAAGGGACACTTATCATGATAAAAAAGATAAAATGTTTTAAAAAAATAAAATGAGCTATAGATTTTTCTAGAGGAGCACTCTATAAACTGGAAGGTACCACACAAATAACAATGATTGTTATATCAAAAAAAAAAAGGTGCCCTTAAGATAGTTTTTATTAATTATCAATCTATGCTTATCTCCATAACATACTCCTCATTTAGTAAATCAGACCATAGTTATTTTGCCACATGCTTCCTGCCCCTCCCCCCACCCCGCCTGTACCTGTGTATAGAGCTATTGATGTTCACAGTTTTTTTCATGGGAGTTAGTGTTATTTAAATGGCAAATAGATAATGATAAAGAAAAAAATTAGGGAACTCTTTGGGATAAAGCTATAGTTCAATTCAAGTCAAGCTAACTCTGTGTAATTTCCTCTTAATTGTGAAATAAGACTCATTAGGCCAGATGAGTTTTCCTCTTTTGACAATGAAGAGGAGAGTAGCAACTGGGAGTTAAAATTTCCTCTTAGAACAACAGGGCAGTTGCAGCATTTCCTAAACACAACAATTATAATTGCATGGGCACTTTCAGATTCAAAAGTCCTTTTTTTGGGAGGTAGGTGAATTTAAATAGTTCTTTTCATCTTTCATTAGTATGTAACTTTTTCACATATGTATTTTGTTTCTGCAGGAGTACAATCAATTCCTTGTTGGTAGAGGATATTTCTGACACATCTTAGCATCTCTGAGTACCAGAAGAAATAGGGGCTTACCATCAGGCTCAGGTAATGTGCATAAGCTCATTTAATTTAAAAAAATTTTTTTAACTTATTTATTTTGAGAGAGCGAGAGTGAGCAGGGTAGGGGCAGGGAGAGAGAGAGAATCCCAAGCAGGCTCTGCACTGTCAGCACAGAGCCCGCCGTGGGGCTCAAATTCATGAACCGTGAGATCATGACCTAAGCCAAAGTCAGGAGTTGGACACTTAACTGACTGAGCCACCTAGGCGCCCCTCATTTAATTTTTGTAGCAACTACTATGGAAGAGCTATTATTCTCATTTCATAGATGAGGAAACTGGGGCACGAGATACAGCTCCAATAAGTCCAGCTGGAACTGACTCCACTTGGCTGATTAACCAGGTTAGGTAAATCCTACCCTAGTATCCTGCAGGATTTGTCTTCAGTGAACAGGTCAGGTGCTTTCTGGAGAGAGATCTGCAACCTCACAGTTCATGGACCTTACAGAATAGGTTGTAGGATTATTTGCTAATAAATGGTTGCCAAATTTGGTCTGAGGCTTTCACTTTAACATACCACCTGAAATAAGATTGTGGAGGAGCCCTATAGTTCAACCTATCTCTTAACTATTGGAGGCTACTTCTGTCTGCCCAAAAGAAGCTAGTAAGTGTGAATGACCAAACTGACAGGTTAATTTATAATTTCCTTCTCCTTAGTTATTTCCATCTAGAAGAAATCTAGTCCCAGAGAGTCTAATAATGTCTTATGAAGATTTATCTATCATACACTTCCATGTGGTTGCCACTGGGGCTATGGTCTCTGGCATGGAGCCTTTGCTGCAGAATGTTAGCCTTTGGAACACAGTAATGCCTGTGGGCTGAAATTTCAAGGAAGCAGCAGTTAGAAATTTAATGTTGTCTCCAAACACTGCAGATCTCCTGGGTATTTCCAATACTAATGATCCAAGCCACTGAAGTTAAATGATTGCAGTGGTTGCAATGGCCCCTGCCACCTTCCTTCTGGTCCACTGTCAAGGAAATCCTGTCTTAGTGACCCTGTCTCTCCTGTGCATCTATCTCATATATCCCCATTGCATGCTCCCCCATCTCAAGTAGCTCCATGTTCCAAAGACACCGGAGATTTTTGTCCTCATTGATATTTTGGTATCACAAGTAATCTGGTAATTGCTTGTGAATTACAGGTCTATTTAGATTTTGTGGTGAGAAGCACAGAATTGGTACTTTTAAAATGTTTTAAAAAGTAAAAAGTATATATGAATATAGGCAATGAATCAAAAACTAGGTTGATTATCCAATATAATTAGTGAAACTATGGACCATGCTCTCCAGACTGATTTCACACAAACATTTAAGTTTTCATTTCACAGTAATTTAAAAAGTAATATGCACAGTTAGGATAACATTTGGAATTCTTGTTTATTCCTAATTCATCTAGAACAATGCTGATGGAACTTTACAGAAAGTTCTTAATCTGGGGCACCTGGGTGGTACCCGACTTCAGCTCAGGTCATGATCTCACAGTTCGTGGATTAGAGCCCCATGTCAGGCTCTGTGCTGACAGCTCGGAGCCTGAAGTCTGCTTTGGATTCTTTGTCCTGTCTCCCTTTGCCCCTCCCCTGCTCATACTCTGTCTCAAAAATAACTAAAAACATTAAAAATTCAAAAAAAAGAAAGTTTTAATCTGTGCTGTCCAGTAAGGTAGCCACTAGTCATATGTGACTATTGAGTACTTTAAATGTGGCTAGTGCAATTGAGGAATTGAGTTTTAAATGGTTTAATTGTTTAAATAGTCACTTGTGACTCATGGCTACCTTATTAGTCAGAACATATCTAGAATACAATGATGACCTTATAACAGGATAGTCTGTCATGCAGCCACAAAGAACCCTAAAATCTTGATTTATAAGAACAAAGATTATTTCTTACTTGTGTTATCTGCACATTGGGGTTGGCTGGAGACCCAGGAAGATAAAGCAGTCACCATCTCACATGTTGCCAGTCATCGTGGAGAATCTTGCACTAGAACTTAAATCCTCTGACTCAGAAGGGGCGCACATCACTTTCTACTCACCACTCAATGGCCAGGACTAGTCACAGTCCCATCTAGCCAGGGAGCCAGCAAAACTGTGCCAGGGGACAAAGAGCCTCAGTTATAACTGGCACAGATATTAGCTTCCCTTTCAAAATACAGAGAAGGAGTTCCTAAAGGGTAAAGAAAGTAGTATTACTTGTGTTTTCTTGAAAAGTGAAAGAATCGAATTTCCTTAGAATTATCCTTTATCTCCTTGATACTCATTAGCATAGATTTATTAAAATCAGGTAATATGTGAAAAGTAAAAAACTCAAACACTTTGATTAAAAATAAAAAAAAAAAGACTTGGGAGTGCCTGGGTGGCTCAGTCACTTAAGCGTTTGACTTCGGCTCAGGTCATGATCTCGCCCTTAGCGACTTCAAGCCCCGTGTTGGGCTCTGTGCTGACAGCTCAGAGCCTGAAGCCTGCTTCGGATTCTGTGTCTCCCTCTCTCTGTGCCCCTCCCTCGCTCATGCTCTGTCTGTCTCTCTCTCTCTCTCAAAAATAAATTTAAAAATTTAAAAAAGAAAATGGCTTTAAAAAAGAAAAAAGGACGATATAAAGTTAGAGCTGACAATAGAATGTTTTTTAAATTATACTTAGAAGTATCATTTAATACGAAGTTCTACAATGTAAGCAGCAACCAATGGATTTTTATATGTTTGGGATGAAAATGGAATGGGAGAAAATGTATTTGTTATTTTTCCTGGTGCAGAACATGTATGGTACATTTTTCCCTAGCGAGGAATAAAAAAATCCTTTTTCTTTAAAAGAAAGTTTTCTTTAAAACTAGTAATTTCCTCACTAGGAACATTTGTGGATTGTGGTTGCCTTTAAAAAAAGAAAAACTTTAAATATTAATTGACCAGTGGATTGTTTCCTTCCAGACTGCACTGCAGAATCATAGAATCATCTAGTCCAACATTTACTAGCATGTCTTGATTCTTTCTAGAATATCTATAAGATTGTTTGAACACTCAAGACATAAGGGGCTCACCATCTGATAACAGATTTCCTATAAAGCTGGACCATTATCAGGAATTTCCTCCTAACAAATGTTTCAATATCAAGACACAGAAAGATAGAACTTGATTGTGAGTAAGAAACCGCACCGAAGTTACAAATGCAGGCCAAGCCCTGGTAAATAATATTAATGATGACAGTGATTTTATCACATGTCAAAAATGTCATACAGATTTTAGCATTATGAGGATTCTATAGCTATTGAATATCTGTAGAATATATCTGTAGAATGTAATTGAACCAAACTGATGCTCAAGAGAAATTTTGAACAACCTGCGCAAATTAAGCTGCCTGTTAGAAACAAGAACTACGTGTCACCCTGTTCCTTAGTGAATCACAACCATCTAAGCCATTCATGCAGCACAGCATTTGCTTTTTGTGTCCAGGATCTCTCAGGGTCGTCCACAGCTGGTGGCATGGCAAGAAAGAGGAGGCTGCAGAGACTGAAGAGACAGCATGCACTGTGGTATCCTTTATTTAAAAATTGTGAGCTAACTACAGTCGAAGTGTTCTCATTTACCATTCTGACGGCATAATAAACTGCGAGAACATTAACACGATTTCAAGACATTAAAAACCTGTAACAAACATACACACCACACATGCGCGCACACACACACAACATACATGCACGCAAAGATTATAGTCTTCTAAACACAGTTAAGTGAAGAAAAGCTTCAAATGCTCTAAATCAAATTTTAAAACCCTTTATTATAAATCGTGGCAATACTGTGGCTATTATGAGAAAAAAATCGTTAACTGCTAAAAAAGCAAAAAGAAAAAATACTGGCAAATTTGAAACTAGCAGCAAAAAGCAGATAAAAATAGAATGGAAGGTAACATAAGACTACTATCAAAGTTCTGAAGTTGATACTGTGTAGGGTTGCACTGAAGTCATTTCAAATTGGTTCTTGAGGAACAATTAAAAAGTCCCTTCAAATATTAAATTGCTGTACTTTACCAACAGCGGAAAAGAAAAAAGTATTTGGAATGTTACACACACACACACGCAGAGGAAATGTATTAGGCATATCAGTTTATAGTCTTTGTTTATGACCTTCAAAAAGTTTCTAAAGAAAAATTTAAGTGCCAATGTAGTGAAAGAAAAATTCCTAAAGATGCAAGTCTGAGTGCATTTATCAGGTCTAAGAATATATTTGAAGGCTGGGGGGCAAGGCATGACTGATGCACATTCAAGAAGAAAACATTGTGGAACCCACAAGGTAGGTAGAGTCCTCTGGAGAGTGTTTAGGTTTGAAGATGTGTTCAACTCAGACTACCCTGATGGAGATTCCAAAGTATGTGCAGTTCTACAGCCCTTCATCCGTTGAAATCTGTTTCACAGCGGCCGATAAATAATTAAGACTAACTTTTCAGCAAACTGGTTTTTCATACATTCAAACACAGAAATCTTTACCACACATGCAGAGCTGATTTTCTATAACAGCACAAATACAAATCCCAGTTTCAGAAGAAAAGCACATTAGCAAGGATTTTTTTTTCACGGGTTCTTAACAAAAATGTCTGAAGCTGCTAGACGTCTGCAAAGAGGGGATAAGTTTAGGTTTCCTACTGATTCTGGAAGAAAAGAGATTCTATTCTCCTAAGAAAGCTAGCCATCCGTGAGCAGGGGACCTGTCTTCAGAAAATCTAAGAGGCGTAATGTCCTTAGTGCTTAAACTCATGGCAAATTCAGATCCAGGAAAACGGGCAGGTAGATCAGGGGAGAGAAATGAAAAGTCTGAATGTGCACAGTATACTTTGGAATAAAATGTGCCTCATATGTTCAAATGGCTCAACTGCTTTCCGAATGAAGTGCTGCAGGACTGGAGGAGACTCGGTTCTCTGCAGTTAGGAGCTGGGAGAGAGAGATCTCTGTCTCCAGGGACCTTCCAGGCTGAGCTGTGACCATAAGGCCTTACTTTTCACGAGTGCTTTCAGTTAGGGAATTTATGACCTTGCCCAGATAAAGATTTCTTTTGGTTGCTTTCTCTTTAAAATCAACTGATCAGGCAAGTTACTGGTGGTATCTTAAGGTGCCAGCTAATTCAAATTAATGCCCATCAATAACTGCTGCTAGGTGTCAACTGCTATTGCTGAACAATCAACCCCCAAAAGACCTAACTAGATAAACTATCACACTAGGTGCTTTTACTATCTTGGCTTTTTTGAGCTTTAGAGAAATAGTCTTTGTAATATGACTTAGAAACTGCTTCTTTCTGGTTTTGTCTCACTCTTCCTCTTCTTCCTCTTCTCCTTCCCCTTCCCCTTCCTCCATGGTTTCCACAATGAGCTCTGCCGTGCAGGTGGCTTCTCCGAGACTGTTGACAGCCTTGCAGGTATACTTGGCATCGTCATCCCCGCAAACATCACTAATGATTAAAGAGCAGTTCCCTTCCTCGTCGTAGTCTATCTGGAAGTGGCGGGACTCCCGAATTGACTGGTCATCTTTGAACCAGACAACTTCAGGGTCTGGGTAGCCTGCAGCACAAGGAGAGAACATAAGTTCTTATCAATTCATGCAGGCAACTCGTAAGCAACCTCTATTGATGAAGGGGGTACAGGGAAAGTATCATGTGGTTGGCTTTTAGCGTCTGTTTTGAGATTTACATTTGGATCTGGGCATATGTTATAAATACTGATACCCGAAACCCCACAAAAAAAGGTGTTATACAGTCATGTCATTTACCATCCCTGTGGGGCTTGTATTGACTCTCACCTTTATACAGATCTAGAGTACCACCTGGGACACAGCCCTGACTCCAACTACATGCCTAAAGCTAAATAGGTCCTTGGATGCGAAGAAAATTTCTTGTATAAAAGTTAAACGTAAATAATTTTTTTAATGTTTATTTTTGAGAGAGAAGGAGAGAGAGCGTGAGTGGAGGAGGGGCAGAGAGAGAGGGAGACAGGATCTGAAGTAGGCTCCGTGCTGACAGCAGAGAGGCTCAAACTCACAAACCATGAGATCACGGTCTGAACTGAAGTTGGGTGCTCAACCAACTGAGCCACTCAGGCACCCCTGTTCTGACTCTTATTTTTTATTTAAATTTATTTATGTTCGGGTGCCTGGGTGGCTCAGTTGGTTGAGCAATTGACTTTGGCTTAGGTCGTGATCTCATAGTTCATGAGTTCTGGCTTTGTGCTGATAGGACAGAGCCTGCTTCAGATTCTGTCTCCCTCCCTCTCTGCCCCTCCCCTGCTAGCTTGGGCGTGCTCTCTCTCCCTCCCTCTCTCAAAAATAAATAAATTTTTTTAAATTAAAAAAAGAGAACAAATGGGCACAAGAGATCTTTGGGGATGATGGAAATGTTCTAAAATTGGTTGTGGTGATTGCATAATTCTGTAAATCTACAGAAGATAATTTAATTGTATGCTTAAAATGGGTAAATTTTATGGTATGAATTATAACTCAAAGCTAATAACAGCTCTATGATAAGTTAGAGGAGCTGATAATATTGGTTAAAAGAAAAGCCATTGTTTGTCTTAGTCTGATCCAAAGACAGATAATGTACTTATAGATAACTGGAAATTGACCACATGAGTTAGCCTCAGTTTATATGTTAGTCATGTTTCTGCAAAGTTCAGCATTTAAAAATAATAATATATATATGTATACACACACACATATAGGTCTTTACAAATATACAGGGGCGCCTGGGTGGCTTGGTCAAGCATCCAATTCTTAATTTCAGCTCAGGTCATGATCTCATGGTACATGAGATCAAGCCCCATGTCCAGCTCTGTGCTGACAGTGAGAAGCCTGCTTGATATTCTTTCTCCTTCTCTCTCTCTGCCCCTCCCCAGCACTCTCTCTCTCTCAAAATAAATAAACTTAAAAATATACATACACACACACACACACACACACACAATCTGAGTTCTTAAATTTGGGAGAAATATTTTTATAGGAAAAAATTTGCACATAAGAATTTAAGAATTCTAGGGGTGCTGGGTGGCTCAGTCGTTTAAATCTCTGACTTTTGGTTTTGACTGAGTTCGAGCCCCACATGGGCTCCAAGCTGAAAGCATGGAGCCTGTTTGGGAAGTTCTCTCTCCTTCTCTCTCTGTCCCTCCCCTGCTCACTCTCTCTGTCTCTCTCAAAATAAACTTTAAAAAAATTAAAAAAAAAAAAGAATTTAAGAATTCTAACATTCTTTTCAAGTAGAATTTTGTTTTTATCAAAACTGCCTCCATATGCTTTAATTCCTCCTTAGTGCTCCAGTTGAAGTTATGCAAATATGAAGGAAATGATCCCAGACAGAAAAGTACAAAGATGATAATCACTATGATGTAATAATTTTTAAAGAGGAAAAAAAGGAAAAAGAACTTCAGAAGACCAAAGACAGCGTGGTGATGGGGAGAATTTGGAGCTTCTTGCACACTTGCACACTAGCAAAGGCAACACATCCACCTTTTTTTTAATTGAATGAGAACAGAGAAAGATTATGATAGGCACCACCTTTACAAGGCAATTTGAGAATATAATGACACAGGAAAAAGAACGTTTTTCATTCCTCACTTTGGATTACTTTACCCAAAAGGCATTATCTAGTCATACTGCTGGAGAATCTTAAAATGTAGTAGGCATGATTTGTTCTGACCGCTGACCTGTGCTATGCAGCCTTAGGAAAGTTGCTTAATAATAAACTTCTGTGCTTTATTTGGTCAGACTGAAACAGAAGATAATCCTCCACTCTAGTTGGCATGTAGTAGTAGTCGTCACAGACTTGAAGCAAAAAAACCAGTCTTTTTTTGCCCTTATCTTTCTAGAATGTTGCAGTCTGTGGAACTGAAATGCTTTGTGTCACCAACATTGCTAATTTCTCAGGTGCTACGCTGAGATTCCTTGAGTTCCACTGAGCACCGACAATTCCATTCTGCCGCCACATTAGTCCTGGCTTCCTTCAGTTTGAAGTCACACTGCATGCTCACTCTCTGCACTTGCCAATCCCACACCTTTTCCCTTGACTCCTTGACACCTTGAACAGATGTAAAAGGTTTCTCCCTTTCACCTATGTCCTCTCACAGCATCCCCAGAATGACTCAGGCATTAGACATCATCTTCAAGTAACGGCCGGAGGCTCAGAAGAGTTAAATCACCACCCAGGTTCACACAGCCCGCAGCTGAGCAGAAGGGCCTCCGGCTCCACATCCTCTTCCTGCCAGCCTTCCTTTGAAGCTTCTTGTGGGCAGTTTACATGCTTCCCAGAAGCCTGCAACATGCTTCCCCGAAGCTTGGAGAGCTCATTTCATTAAGCCTGTTCCATAGCGAAATAGGTCTATGATAAACCACTCATGTCAGTGGTTGACTGAGTAGGTGGAATATCAGAGGTGCCCTGGGAGAGTCACTGAATGGCACCAACCTTCAGGAGGTGGAGTGGGGGCAGTGGGCCAACTCCTCCTGACCCAGTTATCCTCACTCACCTCCTGGCTGCCCAGAATGGACATTCTGCCCTGGAGCACACAGCAGGACCCACCCCCGCACCACACCACACTTCTGTGTAGTCAAAGTCAAGGGAAGAACCGCTACAACTTACCTTCAATCTTGCAGTCAAATCTAGCAGCGCTTCCCTCCACGACTTCTAAATCACGGATGGTCTTAGAGAAATAGGGTTTTACATGGGGCTTTTCCTCAGCAACAGCCTCAAGGAAAGCTTGGGACACATCTTCTAGGAGACAGGGAGGGAAACGGAGTCAGTTCTTCATTCCCTGTTCTCTCCTCTTCTCTGGTTTAAAAAAGCTGATTTTTTTTAAGTTGCTGTAATTCAGCAGATAATGTGGCTTAGGGGACTGAAGCAAGTACACCTTTCTCCTGGGGACAGGTTGGCCTGCTGCCACATGGTTTTGGCAGGAGAGAGGACCGTGGAGAAACTGCGGAAATGTTTGAACTCCCTGCTTCCCTTATGTTGACACATTGAAAAAGGAAATAATCTTTAAAAAGGATTTTTGGCTGCATTCCATGCTGTCTCAGGATTCAGTGGAGGGGATCTAAGAAGGACAAGCCACACCGGCCATCCTGATCTCTGTCCCTGCTTTGCCCTCCCTCCTATACCAGCAGGCCCTTCACCTGCTCTTTGGAAAGGGGGAGCTGGGTCCTAGACATGCCTCTGACTTGCCGGTAGTTCTATTCTCCACACTCACACTGCCTTCACGTTGTATGACCATGGACCAGGATTTGGGATTGGTCCAGGGAAAAGCGGTGACTTGGAGGGCCTCCTATACCCTCTCCCTTCCCTTCAGGCTATTTCTGGGTCATCTGGGGAGTGCGGATCAGGAGGGACCAGGCTCACTTGTTGCAGACTCTGCCTGCAGCTGCATCAGAGCAGCCCAGCAAGCGGCCTCGCCAATTACCCTGCCTTTATGCACAAGAGGGATCTAGACCCAGCTTCTCACCTTTGGATGCCCTAAACACCAGGCAGTGGGAGGTAGGGGGGTGCCTTTGGCCAAATGAGGGATCTCAAGAAGGTAAGGCCCAGAACCTGCATGCGTCTGGAGCAGGAAGAGACCGAGGCCTTCACTGAGATGGTCAGGGCAGCATCTCAAAGGCGGTGTGCAAAAATAGCTAACTAGCCCTACTGATCTCCAGGAAGAGCCCCATCACGCACAGTCTACCCCGTCCAAAGGGCATGTTTCAGCATTGTGACAAGTGCCAAAGGAATATGGACTAAAGCTCATTTAAAAAAAAAAAAACACAAAGGCAGTAAGAATATGGAAGGATATTTTTTAAAAAGATACTACTCTAGGTGACTTTTATGTTTACCTATCAATATACAAATCTCACCTTTCTAATGAGAAAAAAGGAAGCTTTCAAGGAAGTCTTCGCTAATTCTTATGTAAAACAGAGGGAAAAGAACAGCAGAGGTCACCTGGTCCTATGAAACAAATAACTTTCCTCTGAAAGTAGTTATACTTAAGGTTGAACTGTTAAAGAGTAACTAGCAGACTTAGTAATTTTAGGGCAACCTAAAAGTAGTTCTGAATTTTATTCTTACAGTTTATATTATTAAAAAAAAAAAAACCCAAACCCCTCAAAACTTCAAAATGTCCCTCCATCCCTCAACCCTTCTTCTCTTGCCAACTGGCTAGAACAAATCTTCCTGGAGCTCCTTACCTTCAGATTCTAATTTTTCTGCATTGAGCGGGCTGGTTGGTGATCCTGTTGAGGATTTCCTGCCACTGAGCCCTGAGATCATAGCCATAGAGGACAGTCTTCCAATGGCTCTCACAGCATTGCCCGTTTTCTGGAAAATAGACACTGGTGTTGGACTCAGGCCGTGTCCCCAGTTCCAGCTGGGCAGCGGGGCTCAGGGAGAAGAGCCTAGCCCCAGAGAAGCAGCTGTCTCTGAAACGAGGGCCTCCCAGTGCCGAGGCTCTGCCAGAGGAGTGAGCCCAACCTTGCTCTGCTCAGCACTATCAGCGTGTCAGAAGATGTTCAGAGAATGGAATGGGGCCTGGAACCAGTGTGTGCGTTAATGTGACTAAACAAGGTCAACATGAGACAAAAACCCTTTTCATACTGTGCTTCAACTCCCATAAAAGGGATAGTTTATATAAAGCAACTGCAGGCTGAGACAGCTCCAAAGACTTATTGCTGACGAGGCCCAGTGGGGCTGTTTCTCGTAAAACAATACTAGCTATAGGATTTTAATTGGTCCAGAGAAAGTTACTATGGATCCCACAGGTCCTGATGCAAAGGGTGGGGGGCGGGGGAAGCATTCCATTGACCTTGGGCAAGTCACTTAACCTCTCTGGCCTTCAGTTTCCTTCTCTGTATAAGGAGGGGGTTGGACAAGATGATCTCCAAGGTCTCATTAGTTCTGTTTATGATTCAGATACTTAAGAGATTTCCAGAAACACTGGTTGGCCCCAGTACAAGTCTGTGAACGTACAGTGAAGTTCTGGAGGGGTGCTCTTCCCTGATGTACACCCAGCCATGAAAAAGAAGTGCCCAAAGAAATGAAAAGCAGTGGCCCTTTGCTTTTCTGAGATGAGGAACCATGGAAGAAGAGAGAATTTCTGCTGAAAAGGATGCCAGAACTTGAGATGAAAATTTTCTTTGTATTGTGACAATTCTACCAAGCACAGGATTTAGGTCTGGAAATCCCCAATAATACACAATCATGTCTATGTTTCTCACCTTCAAGTGAAGTTCCTCTCCCCCTTTTCTAAGGTCAGTGGAAAGACAAGGTAAGAAACTAAGGCATTACCAACTCTTTCCACCCCTGCACTCAAAGCATCTTTTTAGACATCCAGATGCTGTACACCCAGGGTACAGATGTCACCACAGACTGGCTGCTCAGAGAGAAAAGAAACAGCTTGTATACAGGCCAGTGGCTAGCACTCACCTACTAGACTGTAAACTGCCCTGGCAAAGCCATTTCCTCCTGAACTAACTTCATGCGCTCAAGTATTTCAGCAAAGCCTCACAATTTTGGACTATCTGGAAAGCCAGTATATCTCCAGAAAAAGATTATTTTGAAAGTAAAGAATTACAGGGCACTAAGGATTCATAATGTGTGTGTGTGTGTGTGTGTGTGTGTGTGAGAGAGAGAGAGAGAGAGAAAGAGAGATTTAAGTGGAGATCTGCTATGACCACAGCCACTTTTCTGTGTGTCACATGCCATCCTTGTTGCAGACTATTTTCATGCACTGTGGACATTCACTTCTGCTCTGCCTTCTGGCCTTCCAACGTCTTGCATACATACATCACTGTGGTGTAGTAATGTTTCTGGCCCTCTGTCCCCATTGTGAAGCTGGATCACTCTGAACAACACAGGAAGCCCTGAGTGAAGGTGATGCAGTGGGTGGGGGAAGAAGGTGAGAAATGACAAATGACCAACTTAACTCTGTGCAGAAGCACTGGGGCCTTGCAGGCAATGTACCTGAAGACTGCACCCACTTGGCAGTCTTGCATGCTCTTCTGGGAGAGGAGGTTACTGGTGACATCACTGATCTGTTTGTTGTGCTAGCTGGAGAGACCCAGCTCTTCCCGTGGGAGCTTACCCTGACCTCAGGAATGGGTAAGAGGAGGTGCCAGCCACGGCAGCCCTCCCTATGGAGCTGACGTCAGACCAGACTATTTCCTGGTCAGCCAACTCTCAGATCCAGCTCTTCTGGCTCTTGATTCTCTTCATCCAACACAGATTGGTTTGCCTGGGTCAGGAGTGTGTCAACTCAGAGAGTTCGTTCTCAACAAAGGGATGTTACTGTGTGACTCTGGGCAAATCAGTTCCCCTCTGTGCATCTCATGTTCTTGGACCAGAAGATTCAAACCTCCCTATAGGTCTAGTCTTTTGCAGAAAGACTAGGATTCATACATTTGACTGTGTAGCCCACAGGCTCCCTAGTTCCAAATGCCCAGATTGTGACTGATCAGGACTATCTTTAGGTGTGGAATAAGGAAGTCTTTCCTCTTCCATTAACAAAATGACTAATATGAAGTTACCAGAACAAGGCAGATAAATGAGTTAGAATATTTCAGAGAAGGGAACAAATACACATTAACAAACAAGCTATACATAGGGGGAAATTTTCCATCAGATGGAGTGATACAGCATATAATTTCTAAGACAGGGAGAAAAGTAAGAAGTGCTTAGTAAGAAAATCTTTAAAATCATCTCCGGGGGCACCTGCCTGGGTGGCTCAGTCCATTAAGCGTCCGACTTCGGCTCAGGTCATGATCTCACAGTTTGTGGGTTCGAGCCCCACGTTGGGCTCTGTGCTGACAGCTAGCTCAGAGCTTGGAGCCTGTCTTCAGTCTGTGTCTCCCTCTCTCTCTGACCCTCCCCTGCTCATGCTGTCTCTCTCAGAAATAAATAAAACATTTTTTAAAAATAAAAAAAAATCATCTCCATCAGAATTCAATCTTTGGGAACTAATTTATGAAAAAAAATCAGAGGGAAATTGTTAGAACTGGAAAAGAAATATATATACCTGTATGTTTTAGTCTTCCAGTTTCATGCCTCTGAGCTGAAAATTGGTTGCTGCTTTACTAAGACTTCTGGAAATTTTTAGAATATCAAGAAAGTTTCAGTTCCCCAAGTTCCATCCTTGTTTGGAGGAAGTCTTTTTCTTGTCTGAAGGCAATTGACAAAGCTGGGTTCCTGTGCTCCAGGCGGGAACTGGCCTCCCCAATGCTGTACAGACTCCCTCCCCTGGGAGAGGCAGAGAGGGTGACTAACTAGCCTGGTTTGCCCAGGACTGAGGGGTTTCCCAGGATAAGAGTCTTTCAGGGTTAAAGCCAAGACAGACCTTGGCACACTGGAGCAAGTTGGTCACCCTCGAGCCAGCCAACCATCCTAGATCCTACATATATACCACCAGCTCCAAGACTCCAGTTTTCCCTGAGAAGTGCATAATATCCAAATGTGATGGCCAAGAGTACTCTCTGCTATTCTGAGTCAAAAGCTTTCTTCCCTGTGGCCCTGTGGTCCATACTGCAGAAGTCTTTGTGGTTCTCAGAAAATAAAGATGGCTGCCCACAGGCCTCTACTTCCTAATCCTTGGCTACCAGTTTTGCAAGCAGAAGCCCTGTTATCCTGCTCAACTCACCCTCAGTGCTACTGCTTATCACATCTTTTGAAAATTCTTTTCATATAAAAAAAATACCCTCTTCCAGAATAACTTCATTCTAAGATCAATACTATGATTAGTCATCTACATGTTGCCCCACTTGTAGGCATTTGCTCTCATGTTAGTTCCTTCCTCCTGGGTCTTTTATGGAAACCACACCAGAATGATAGCAAGGAACCTTCTCTCATGCAGCTTTGGAGATCTCTGGGCCACCTGTATCTGGCCTGGCCCTCTCCCTCCACCACAGTCCACCCCATTTTATTCCACGGCACTGTGCTCCCCACCACACAGAACCTCAGCTGCTCTGGGAGGGAACCTCTAGTCCAGGTGTGCTAAGGTCTTGGTATCTGGGGTAGAAAAATGTGGATCGTCAGATGCTGTTGAACCATTACCAGTGAAATTAGACTTGAGGGACGTCATGTGCCACGTGGGATTTTATAGACTACTTTTGTGTGTAATTTTGTGAAACCTAACCACTATTTTTGTGAATTTCCAAATGCTGCTATCTTTTTTAAGATAGGAAATCAGGGGTGCGTGGGTGGCTCAGTCAGTTGAGCATCTGACTTTGGCTCAGGTCATGATCTCACGGTTCGTGAGTTCAATCCTGATCGGGCTTGCTGCTATCAGTGCAGAGCCTGCTTCAGATCGTCTGTCCCCACTCCCCCCCCTCCCCGCCCCTCTCCTACTCATGCTCTCTCAAAATTGAATAAACATTTAAAAAAAAGATAGGAAATTAAGGTTTCTCCTCTGAATGCTATCCTTTTCATTCTCCTCTCACTTCCAGAAAAACTTATGGCTAATAACACTGCAAACAACAAGAAAAAAATTTAAGCAATCATTAAAATATCAGCACATATTATGGTTCCCTGACCCATTAGACTAAAAAATTCCATTTATTTCCTCTCCCATTTCCTTTTCTCTGCTCCTATCCCCTGGGTTTAGGTCCCTCAACCTTTGGTTGGTTTGGCTTTGGTTCATCAACAGATATGTCATTGCTCCCAGAGAGCCTGAAGGGACAAGGCTGCCCCTTAACCCATCCAAGAAAACTCAAAGAGACTCACTGCACTGAGGACCGCCCCACCCCCACACCAGCCACCCTATCCATACCAGAAGTACCACTATTTCTTAGCGATTTACCAGTCATAGGATCATTAATAAAGCCAACTTAGATTTTGTGGCCCCCCTTTTTGTTTTGTTTTTAAGAGCATCAGGTATTCTGATGTCACTGGATTCTAATGATACCAGAGGGTAAGGGAAGTGGCACAGGTGTTCTGACTCACGTGGCACTTGAGGGAGCCAGGAGGTCCATCTAACTAACAACCGACTCCCATCGTGCTAACCAACAACCGACTCCCATCGTGGGGGAGTCCTGGTCAAGCCACTTGGGGCAGTTGGTCCCTTAAACCCAAATACCCAAAAGCCCCCCCTTTGCCTCTGCTCCTCTCATCCTCCATGTAAAGTACTTTTTGAAGATTTAGTCATCCTGTATGGTAAATTACCAGTGTCCCAGTTGCCTCTAAAACAGAGATCTCCTTTTTCTCTGCCACACAGACAAGTTTTACATGCCCCAATTCCCCCCACCCCCTCCGAGCGCCCAGCTAAAGGACTCTGCTCCCGTCAGGGTGAGGTCCTCTGTGCTTTGTCCTCTGTCTGTGCGGTTATACCCTCTTCTCTTGTTCCAGCCCCTGGCAGCATTTCCTCACAACCATATCCAGCTCTGGTGTGACTGGCTCCATGTATCTACTGGCTCCCATCTACACTCACATATATGGGTATGGAAGGCTATACTGATCGTTTACAATTCTTGGTGTGCATTGTGTCCTTTTATGTCCATTTGCTTCAGTATCCTGCTACACTATACATTCCTTGAGTATAGAAATCATGTACCCTCCAGTAGCCCAGGAATGCTGTAATACTAATAGTGATAATAAAAATAAAACAGCTGATGACAAATTCTCAATGGTTTTGGATGACAATTTCATGCATCTGTTAATAATCAGAGGCAATTTTGTGTCATTGTTAAGACTGTACTTTGGAGCCAGGCTCTGGGTTTGAATCCTTCTTTTCCATTTACTAGCTACATGACCCTCAGTGATGTTCCTAACCTTTCTCTACCTCAGTTTGTCTGAAAAGTGGGGATAATAATAGTACCTGCCTCCTAGGATTAAAAGACTCACTGCATAGAAAGTGCTTTGAATGTTCCCTGACATATGGCCAGCCCTCCATATATTAGCTACTGGGGTTATTTTTGAACACTTAACTAGGTGCCACGCAAAGCACTCAAAGGACAGATGAAGATTATCTCACATATTTCCCACAACAATGCTGTGTGACACTGGCCACTATTATCCCCCACTTTACAGGTGAGAAAATGAAGGCATAGTAAGGTTGTCACTCACCCGAGGACACATAGTAATAACATACAATCTCCCTATGGGAGAGGGTGGGGACTGTATCTCTCTTTGTAGATCATGTGCCCTCCTCCTGCACTGTAAAGAAATGTAAGCCTATCACACTACCTTTAAGGAGATCACATTCTCCAGGGTTGCCAAGTAGTCTTAAAGGTGATATTCCTTATCCCTAGCCATGAAGACATGAAATACCAGTCTTGGTCCCAGGCTATTTTAGAATAGATGTAAACATTTTTGGATTGAGGGTTGCTTAAATAAAGCAAATGTGAAGGGCAACATCCAAGTCCAAAGTGATGACTTCATTACCTGCCATTTCCTTCTTGCCATGTATTTCTTCATCCGGTCCTTGGAGAGTTTCTTGGCCTCCATGTTCTTGGTGTCTTTCATTAGCCATGGATGCTGAAGGCACTGGGTGCAGTTCAGGCGGTTTCTGATGGAGGCAGAGATCAGAGGATTTCTGAGCAGGTGGGGACCTCAGAGACTGCTGGTTAGATCAGAAATGGGAGGTCACCTGTCCTTGGTCACACAGGGCAGAGCCCAGGGCTCTCTGCTCCCAGTCCATCCACCATGATCAGGGTCACTGCGCTCTTGGCCTTTTTCCTCTCTTAGTCTGGGTTACACTGACTAGACCAGAATAGGTTAGTGTTAAGGCCTAACCACCAAGTAAGGAGCTGGAGTCTCATGACCTGCCCTTGGGTCTAAGATGTGTAAGTGCTGGAGGGCAGATGTATCTGGGAATAATATTCTAGGGTGGGGGAAGGGGACTGTGGAGGCCTAATCCTTTAGCCTCCCTGTCTGGCGGAAGGAAGGGTAAAACATGAGGCTTAAATCTCTAAGAATCACTGAGCTCTCATGTCTTGTTAATTAAGTGGCTGAATATCGGGTTTTTCCTTGTTAAAACTCAGAAGTATGTCCTGCATAGAATTTATGCATTATGACAACCTTACAAACTGTACTCAAACTCATTTAATCTCTCTGAAAGCTCTGGGAATCTAGAAACAATTCAGGGCCATCACTTTAACTATAATAGGACTAATAAAGCCCAAAGAACCAAATGCTAACACATATAGAAAAATGAATATAAGTAAATTTGCTAAGCATGACAAAGTGTAGTGATCTTTAAAGGGATATTATTTTAATTTTCCTATATTCAAATTTTTTACAGCTTACATGTATAAATTTTATAATAGAAAAATATTTTTCGAAGTGCCAATAGTGGAGATTTCTGGTAATAGAGATGATAAGTTCAAGAGTTTATAGGAATCGAGTATCTTGACATTTGAAATCAGTTCTTTGGTGAATCCATTTTATGAGCCCAGAGGGTCAGCTCATTACTGAATTAATTCAAGGTCAGATGAGAAAACAGATATATCCATAATGCCACATTTACCAAATCTTCAGTGAATGAAGCTTGGTGGACAAAAACCATCCTGGACCAGAGTAATTAGGAAGGAGGTCTGCATCTCCATAAAGCATCTTGGGAGCAAGGATCACTCACACTGGAAGGGAAGCTAGGTCCCCACAACATCCAGATTCTACCCAGGTAATGTCTACTCCTCCAAAGGCTGTGAGAGCAAAACAGTAAGACGGCCTTACTGAAGGAGTGTGGATGTAACAGCCTCTGGAGGAGTTCGGCCTGAGGTAGCTACAAAGGACTGAGAGGTGGACACATAATGAGAAAATCAGAGCCATCTGAGAGACCTTCCAACACTTTTTTTTTTTTTTTTTTTTTTTTTAGCAACTGTGCTCTTGGTCCCAAATAGGGTTTCTCTCAGAGGGGGACAAGATAACTGGTAGCCTCAGGGGTCTGTGGGCCAGGCAGACAGGATGGAGCCTGCACCATAAAGTCACCCAGCGAATGCAGTCACCTACCTGTGGAGTCAGGCAGCCCTTCACCTTTTCATCCTCTGGTGCCTGACCTATTTCAATAACACCCTTCTAGGGCAAAGTGTAGAACTGCTCCCTGGTGCCAAATGCTGCTTGGGCAGGGAGGAGGTGGGGGTTGGAGCCACGCCCTGCCTCATCTGGCCACCTATTTACAATTGCGTTTCTGACCTGCCCTCCTGGCCTCAGGCCATCCACCAGTCACAACCCTTTTATGTGTTCCTCCACCAACCACAAGGGCAGCTCCCGGCAGCCCCCAAAGTGGGGAACCGCACAGTCTGCACTGTGGGCGGGGGTGGGGGGTGGGGGGGGGTGGGGGCGGTGCAGAGCCCATGTTGGGACAGGGCTGAGCCAGCGGTCTGAAATCACAGCCTCACTTTGGCCAGCGGGAGAAGGTACCGTATTCAGGCCGGCTGTTGTTAAGTAATTTAGATATGGAAAAACACCAAGCCAGAATAGCCTGGGGGTATGATCAGGTCCACAAACAGGGTACTTTCCAGAGTAACCCCTGAAGAGGGGCTGAGGTTTCAGCATGGCCTCCCCGCCACAGCACACAAAAAAACAGAGGCTGTCCATATTCACACACAACAAGCTACCCCTCTCCCTGCAACATTGGTGAAGTGTTGCTTTTCAAGTGAGGTTTCTGCGCTTCTAAAGACTAGTAGAGTGTCTGCAACCAGGGAGCAGGGGGACCCAGGAAGACCCTATCCCCTCCCCTGTTCTTGCAGTGCCCGCCCTCTCCTCCTCAGTGAGGAGGGGCCCACGACAGGCAAAGGAGGTCCCTGCTTCTGGACACCAGTCCAGGGAGTGGGGAACCTGGAAAGATGGAAATCTCAACTCATTACTTCATATCTTTCTTCAGCAAATTGCTGATAAAATCCTTGGCATCATCAGAGATCTCATCGAATGCTTCATCATCGAAATCCCAGGTGGCTGAGGTCACATTGGCTAGGGTTTCATTATCGTTGTCACCCATGAAGGGGGAAAGTCCACTAACCCTGGAAGATAAAAGCAGGACAGCAGATGAATGGAGGGGGGAGTGGCTGATGGCAGGAAGGGTAGGGTGGGACAATCCCCCCAAGGGAGTGCTGAGGTCAAAGGTCAGGGCCCTCAAAGCCCTGCAGCCATAACACTCCTGTGCCTGCCTCTCCTCCCACTGGAGGAAAGGAGAGGGTGTAGCTGCCCAGGCTTCTGTGGCCCAGCCTCTTCTCAGTGCTCACTGTACTTCTGCTGTGTCACCTGCCTCTTGTCGCCACCTGCCTGTGAGGCTGAAGGGAAGGAATTTACTTGTTTACAGCTTCCACGGTACACAGAACACACCTCTGTTCTCCCCCAAAGCCCAGAACCTTCTCCAAGGCACCCATCATCTCAGTGCTGCGGCCACCCTCGTCAGGCACTGGTCACATGGTACAGCACTCATCACTGCACCTGCTGTCCCTTTAGCTTCTACCTGTCATCTTCACACCTGTCCGCACCAATGAGAGGGCCCAGCACAGTTGGGACACTTCGCAAGCTCGGACAAACAGTAGACTTGGAATCAACAACATGGGTTTGGTAATCTGTCTACACCAGTAAGCCTGAGACACTTAGGCCAAACTGGAAAGCTTCCATAAGAGATACCAAAGCTGAGGAAAAAGCATAGTGTGTTCATTTGCTGGGTGATCTTGGACAATTTCCTAATCTCTCTGTGCCACATTTTCCTCCTCTGCATGATAGAGAACCAACTACTTAACTATACAGCAGTTACCACTTTTACCAATTCTCCTTCTCCTCTGCCTCTTTCTCCTCCATCAGCATCAGTGTGGCAGCAAACATTTACCAAACATTTACTATGAGCCAGGCACTGGTCAAACAGCTTAAAATAGATGAACTCATTCCATTTAAAAAAATTATTTTTTCATTTGAGTGAGAGAGAGAAAGCGAGAGAGAGAAAGCAGGCAAGTATGAGCAGGGGAGAGGGGCAGAGGGAGAGAAAGGGAGAATCCCAAGCAGGATTCACTCTCAGCATGGAGCCTGACATGGGGTTTGATCCAACGACCATGAGATCATGACCTGAGCTGAAATCAAGAGCTGGACGCTCAACCAACAGAGTCACCCAGGTGCCCCAAACTCATTCAGTCTTAATACCACCCTATAACACAGGCAACTCATTACTTTAACAGATGAGGAAATGGGCATTGAGTGGGGTTAGGTAACTTGCCCAAAGATTCAGTAGGTGAGATCTGAACCCAGGCATCTAGAGCCTAGATCTTCACTGCTGCTTTATACAAACACCCCCGTGATGGTGAAGTAAATCACAGTTAACAGCTCTGGCACCAGGCCTGGTCCATGGGAAGGGGTTCTGTCCATGACTGTGGATATTACACGGTTCTTCTGTGAACAGTTCACCCCCACTGCCTCACCAATCTGTGACCTCGGGAATGACACACTTACCAATAGTTTAAGCCAAATTAAATTTGTAAGACAAGTATCTCAAAGCCAAGTAGAACAGATTTACAGCTTACTGGCCTCACCTCTCGCTCCTGTGTACCTCCTCTTCATGCCAGCCATCCCCCTGCCATTCACCCTGACGTGGAGCCAGCCTCATGGCTGTCAGGCCTATGAGGATACACAGAGCCCCACCCTTAGTTTAATACTCTGCTGTCATACTGAAATTTGCAGTAATATTTGAACAAGTCATTCCATCTTTTTATTTTGCACTGGGCCCCACAAATTATGTAGCTGGTCCTGCCCTGATCCCACCTGAGTCCCATGAGATAGATCCAGGGCCTTCATGCCATCATTGTTGCAAATTAAGGCTTCACTAAGGTCCCTGTCCCCCAAATTCATATGAATCCATCATCCTAAACAATAACATGAACCCTTCTGGAACTGTCTCTACATTCATAAGACCTCAGCTTATGAAATGTAATAGCACCTGAAAACTAAGTTTTGTAAGACAAAGTATTTCACAAAACTTTGCGAAATATTGCGAGGTGAGCTTGCCATGGGAGGAACCCTCTGGTGAAACGTATTGTTAAAAAAAAGAAAAGAAAAGAAAGCTTTTGTAATGTGAGTGACCTTGCCCTAGTTAATACATTGGTGTTTTAGAATAACAGTTGGGCAGATGGCATTAAAATGTCTTATTTCAGTTCTGCTTGAAGAAGGCACAGGGCTAATTATTCTCAATTACATGACCATGAAGGAAGGGTGGGAGCGTACCACTCCTGAGGCTGGGGGGGGGGGGTTATGTGCTACTCCCGCCCCCCCTCTCTGGGCCTCAGTTTCCCCTTTTTACACCAAGGATACTGGGCTAGAATTCCTAGGAGCTCCCAGCTCTCCCCATCTCTGTGATCCTGATCCTGTGTGACTTCAGCTAGTCCCATGGAGAAACAGCCTGACTCTTGTGTGTCAGCTATCTGCTTCCTCTGGTCTTTACATTTTCCATTTGAAACGAAGAGGGGGAAAGTCCTGCAGCATTCCAACCACTGCAAGAAGAGCAGACAATGCTGCTGTGGAATGCTGAGACGTCCCCTTCTGTGAACTTCCTTTCCTAATTAGGGACTGTAATCCTGCAGAGATAGGGCTGAATCTCTGTCAAGTTCACAGCTGGTGACAGCCTCCTGTCTCTGGTGCTCCTCCTTCCTGGCAGCCCATCCATCTGACCCCCCCCCCCCACCAGCCCTGGCTGGCTCCTTGCCTGCCAAGCACCTACAGAATTCCTCCTGTTAAAGAGTATGTCTCTAAAATAAAACTTGCAATATATGCAGAGCATGATGACAAAGAGAGTGTTGGAATTTTAGTAATGTTTCTTGGTGGTGGAATTTGGCAGGATACTAAAAAAAGTTTTTTTGGACTTTTTATTTATTACTAGAATTTGCATAAGAATCACGTATGGTTGGGTTGATCAACCCAATCAACAAACATAATAACATTAGCATTAAAAACACAACTATCCACCTCTCTTCCTAGTTTTATCTCATTTTTTAATTGAAGGGGATCAGAGTATGCCACTCTAAAATATGCCACTTTGGCATAACGATTGTTTTGAGCTGAAGGCATTAGCTCTTTGCCCTCCCTTTCTGTCTAAAAGCAGGACAATAAATTCTCTTTATTAAGGTGACAGAAATTTCCAGGGCACCTGGGTGGCTCAGTTAGTTAAGTGTCTGACTTCAGCTCAGGTCATGATATCACAGTTGTGAGTTTGAGCCCTGTGTCGAGCCTGCTTCAGATTCTGTATCTCCTCCCTCTTTCTGCCCCTCCTTCACTCATGCTCTGTCTCTCTCTTTCTCTCTCTCAAAAATAAATAAACATTAAGAAGAAAGGTGACATATATTTCCATTTGTAAATATGTTCTCTCCCTTACCAGAAAGACTCATTTTCTTAACAGACCTTGCCAAACAACCCTTATTTACTATACATTTCCCAGTCACCTTCTCACAACTTACCCCCTCCAGAAGCCCCAAATCCCTCTCCTTTGTCTTATAACAACAATTGCTTGCTCTTTGTTAAAATAATATGTAAGCCCCCAAATCTAAACACCTTCTTGAATCACATTTCTTTGTGAACTCCTATGCATCTTTTTTTGTTGTTGTTTCCTCTTGTTAATTTATCTTTTGTCAGGTTGATTTGCAGACCTCCAAGAAAAGAACCTAAAAAGGTAGAGGAAAGTTTTTTCTTCCTCCCCAACATAACCAATGGATTTATCTGGTTTTTACAAAACTATAATCAGAGAGAGCATGTCTTGGAGGGCAGGGGCAGCTCTTAGTGGGGCTGTCTGTTCCCTCTGAAGAACCCTGCACCAAACCCCAAGTCTGAGTAGGTACTTGATGCTTGGGCACTGGGCCTTCTCCCTCGCTCACTGGGCTGATGTCCCCAGAAGTTAGATTTTGGATGGCGATGGCCCCATCTCTCTGGACCACAGTAGGTGCTTAATAAGTGAGCTGAAATAGGAAATCTGTTGCTGAGCCCAATAGGAAGATGGTAAGGAGAAAGCAGTAATTGCCCTCCACCTTGGCTTGAAGCAGGGGAGGGAGAGAAGGAATTCTGGAGTAGGGGTGAAAGAAGGGCACAGAGAAGGGTTCTGGTGTCCCCACAGGCAGTAAGGGAATACTAAATCCTCAGAAAATAGGGGAGAGGAAAGCAAGAAAAGAAAGGGGGTCTTAGAAAAGGAGGCAAGGCTTAGAAGTGTGGCCTAGAGCACTCCTGTTCTCTCTCCTCCTGCTGGAAAACAAATGGACATTGCTAACCAGAAGAATCTACAGGAAGTTCACAGAATCTACCATTTTGCTCTGGAATCAGGGATGAGAGAGTAGGGGGGCCCATAACTCCAGCCACTGCATCTCTACTCTGCCTGGAAAACCTGGGTCGGACCACAAGGCCAGGTCTCTAGTGTCAGAACAGGGTCTGCCTTGATCTCCCTGAGGGGTTTCAGGAGCTCCTTCAAAAAAGTCAGAAAAACCTACAGGAACAGAGCTCGTCGCTTAGGAAGCACTCACCAAATATGCATTGAGTAGTAAATGAGTTATCACTTATTTCCACAACTCCCTAGCCTCCCCATCTCTCACTGGCCCCAGAAAGGAGATGGGGGGTTCTTCTGGTACAGATGTGGAAGGTGGCCCTGACAAGGACTGTTAGACAGACAACCAAGCTCCCCCCAAAGAGAGGGACAGAGGGGACATGAGGGCTGCCATAGAACCTCTTCTGGGGACTTCCAGAAACAGCTCCAGAATCTTGCAAAGTAGGGTCTGAAAAAAACCATTTGACTGGCTCCACATTTGGTTTTGGGTGCCACATGCTCTGCTGAGAGCCCTCACTCAGAAGAGGAGCTGCCAGGCCTCAATCCCCACTGTGAGAGCTAACAGGAGACATCCCAGAGGGGAGGGCAGCCCACAGTGGGGTACGCAGGAGCCAGTACGCCAGGGGGCTGCGGGAGGCTCTGCAGGGTCGGCCTGTGTCCATCATGTCTGGCCCTCACCTGCCTCCCTGTCACACATACTTCTCCCCTCTCCTTGCACCCTGCTGCCAAACACCTTCAGGATGGTGCCCCATTCATCAAAATTATTTTCTCCCCATTTCAAAAAGCTCTCCCCTATTTCTTGGTATTAGCTTTAAAAGTAATCTAATAAAGCAATATGACATAGAATCCAAATTATTATGTTTCTCCACGTAAAAGAATTTGCATTTTAAAATACATTTATGACTCAATAATTCTAGTTCTAGATTATATCTACATCCAACAGAAATACATAAATGCATTCACTAAAACACACGTAACAGAACACTTGAACTATCCCAAACTGGCATCTGTTAAAAACCCATCAATGTAGAAAGGATAGATAAACTGCATGATGTTCCCATAGCGGAATACTACACAGCACCGAGAATGAACAAGTTACAGCTACATACAATAAAATGAGTGGGTCTCATAAACAATGTTGAGCAAAGGAAGCCAGACTTACTGTATGCTTTCGCTTATATAAAGTTCAAGAACAGGCAAAACTAGCGCATGACGTTAGACATGATGATGATGCTTACCTCTGAGGCACAGTGACTGAGAGGGGCACAGGGAGGGCTGCAGGGCAGGCTGGGTACAGGTTACACAGGTGTGTTCACTGTGAAAATTTAAGGGCAGTCCAGGCACTGCCCCGTCCGTGACTAGTCGGGAGACTGACTGTCCTGGTTTCCTGGATTATCCTCACTTTAGTACTGAGAGCTCTGAACCCTGGGCAAGCCATCAGGTCTGGGTGAACTGGGAAGGCTGGTCACCCTCCAGGACTGTGGGAAGTGGGTGGCCACGTGCACTTCCTTGGCCCGTCACCTCCAAGCCAAACAGATCAAATCCCTGCCCCGATTCACTTCTAGGTTTGTTCTGAGGATCAGAACAGGAGCCCAGGTGAAAATCTGTGGGAGCAGATGATCCCATGTGCAGCAGTGGGAAAACCGATGAAGACAGTAATGCAAATCTTGATGGCTGCAGAGGGACCCAGGGACTGAGCCAGGACACAGGACAACTATATGTGGACACAATAAAGTGACCGAAGACTGTTTCTCAAGTGCCAGGTCTCTCCCCTGGGGCCAGAGATCCAGAGTGAGCACCGTGCAGCCTGGGGCAGCCCCAGAAGGGGTGACTGGGCCCACTGCCCTGCTCTTTCTTATTTACCAAGGGAGCCAGGAGTACAGATTGGGTGCGGTTTCCTTAACTCATTAGCTCCCTTTCTCCCGGAGTGAGGCTGGGGTTGGAGGACACAGGCACATGCACTCCTGGGCAGGGAGTTTCTTCTCCGCTGCTCTGGGGGAGGAGGAGGAGGTGGTGTTGGTGGTGGGGTGACCCTGGGCAGGGGGGAAGATGACTCTCTGGGGTACAGAGTCCATGACACAGGCTTAACTGAGGTAGGCTGTCCTGACACGCTACAGTGAGGAAAACAACTCCTGAGCATGTGGAAAAGCCACCAAGCACACACACAAAATCACTCCACTTCTGCTAACGCTTTTGTAACAGTGGCTCCTAACCGTGGCTGTGCAGCCAAATCACCTAGAGCCACTTCTCACACTGGGGTCTAAAAAAGCATTCTTAGCTCTTCCTCAAGTTTTCTATGAAAACATTAAAAATTTCTGTTTGCGTCAACAATGAAAAATATTATTTTCAAAATGAACGCACCTTCAGAGAGACCATCCCATTACTGTGTGTTGCTACCTAAGATCAGGGGCTGCCTCTGCAGCTAATGACGATCTGCGGCCTGGGGTTTCAGAGACTAAATCACTGAGATTTAGTCTCAGTGTGTTCCAGAGACTGCTCCTCAAAGTGCGGGCCTTGGAGCAGTACCACTGGTAACCTGGAATCTGTTCAAAATGTGGATTCTTAGGTCTCCCAGACCTTCGCAATCAGAACCTGCCACCAAAGGAGAGGCCTAGGTGATTCGTGCACAGTACTGTTTACAAAGCACTGGTCCACATTACTGGCCTCCCCTCTTCGTTTTTTTTTTTAAGTTTATTTTGAGAGAGAGTGTAGGCCTGTGTGTGAGTGGGTGAGGAGCAGAGAGAGAGAGAGAGAGAGAGAGAGAGAGAGTATCCCAAGCAGGCTCTGAGTTGTCAGTGTGGAGCCTGACACGGGGCTTGATTTTAGGAATGAACCATGAAATAGTGACCTGAGCTGAAATCAGGAGGCTTAACCTACTGAGCCACCCAGGCTCCCCTCTTTTTCTCTAGCATTGTTAACTGAAATGGTTTCATATTTTCCACCCAATTTCCCAATTCTAATTACCGTGTGGCTTTTTGTTGTCTGCTCGCCCCACTTAAGGCTCTATCATCAAAAGTGCTTATTAACTGGCCCATGTACTAGGCTCAGGGATGAGGTTGGCAGTTGGGGCCCCCTGCCATGAGGATGGGGTGCTGTCTTCTGCAGATAATGATGACACCTGCAGGAGATGTGCACCTGGGCTCCCTGCCTCCAGAGACCCACCTACACAAGTGAGGGCAAATTCCACCAGCCACATTCCACCCTCCTGACCAAAGGCCCCAGCCTGTCCCGCATTAGGGACAGTAAAGGACCCAGAATGGGGTCTCAGTGTCAGCGCTAACCACTCCTACAGAAGGGTGACATGGGCTGCTGACTTCTTCAGGAAATCAGGAGTAGGGCAGGCTGGTGGGAAGCAGATAGGAGCTGCCGCCCTCCTAACTCTGGGGTGGGCTCCCACCATGACCCATCCTGGCCCCTTCAATGTCAGGGCAACCTGGGAGCCCTCCTGTGGCCCTCTCTGCCCCTCCCCCACGTGCCCTGAAACTCACAGAATGTAGCAGATGACCCCGATGCTCCACATGTCCGTGGCATAGCTGATGGGCTCATAGTTGATCACTTCAGGTGCCACAAACTCTGGGGTGCCGAAGAGGACCTTCAGAGATCCTGCATTCTCTGAAACCAGGACGGAGAGGGATCAGTTGCCAGAACATTCAGGAGCCAACCCGTGGTAAGCGAATGCCATCTGTGTGCATGGGAGGGATACAGACAAGGCCTGACCCTCAGCTGCTTTCTCCTTGAGAATGGGACAGAGACACTTGCCCTCCTTGTAAACAGGGGCATCAATGTGCCAGTGAAACTGACAAACTGCACACTCACCGGGGTGGGGGGTGGGGGGAGAGGAGGCTGATACAGCCCCTGCCCCTAAGTGGTTTTCCATGTGTCTGTCTCTTCCATGAGTTCCCTGAAGAAGGGACCGTGCCTTGTGCTTGGCAATAATCTCTAATATTCACGGAGTTCTATGTACCCTGCTGCCTGTTTTATAAGGCAGCTATTTTAAATTTGCTATTTAATATTCTCAACAACCCTGAGGAAGGTATAACCCTCATGTTCCTGAGGAAGAAAAGGAGGCCCAGGGAAGATGTGTGATTTACGAATCTTTCACATGGTGGTCAGGACCCAAACCCAGGTGGTCCCACTCTAAGCCATGCCCTCCCGCCCCCACCTTTCAACACATAGTGTCCTATCTCCTTCCAGGAGCTGGCGGGAGGATGGCCAGGAAAGACCTTAACCCCGTGGGGGTGCCTCTGAGCCTTAAAGGACCAGAGATGTCCAGTAGGATGCGCAAGGGTACCAGCTCCCGGGGGATCTCATCAACAAAGGTGTAGGTGGCACACCTTTGGCATGTGGGCCACACCTGGTCTTGTTCAACGACAGAGCCCACAGCAAATATTCCAAGACAAACCATCTAACAGTCTTCAGATGTGAAAGCTCTGCTCTAGCTCCCAGCTGAACCCTTCCTGCCACATGTTAGCCCATCCCAGTTCTCAAGGTAGTGGTAGACATGACTATCCCCACGTCTCTCACCAAGGGAGACTGCGTGTTGTGTCCCTTGGGGTCTGACACTGTGAGCTCCTGAGGCCAGTGGTGCCCTATTCATTCAAATTAGGAGTGCTCCATGCCTGAAGGCAGGCTCTGGATACCAGCTATTGCCCCTGCACCAGGCCCTCAGCAGGCAGAGCAGCGCAGGCCCCCGTGCCCAGCATCAGGCACTGATTCCAGGCAAGCCACAGCCTGGCAGGACCGTGCTCCCTCAGTACCCTCTCTGTAACAGGGTGCCCGGCACTCGCTCCCCCCAGGGAGGTGAAAGGCCAGTCTGTGCCAGCTCTCAGGCTCCTGCTGACAGGGCAGCGGTCAGGAGGTAGAGGGGGAAGCTGTTGCTGAGACATCGAAGAGCCACACGGGCAGGGAGAGTGTGGGCAGGGTGTGCGGCGGCTGGTTACAGACCAAAACGGCTTCAGGTTCAGGGCTGGGTACGCAGGGCTGGGTCCCTACCACCTTCTCCCGTGTCCCTGCCTGCCCAGGGCAGGAATAGCAGAGGGGCCTCAGAGAACCCCGAAGTAGCTCCAGGGTCCTTGTTCCAGCCCCAGCACCTCTCCTGGCCGGTCCAGGTGGGACCTGTTGAGCAAAGCTACAGTTTCCTCGTCTATAAACCAGGGCTCAAAATCTGCCCTGTCTCATCCACAGGGTTGCTGGGAGAACTGAATGAAAGTATGAGAAAATGCTCTGGAAACTGCAGGGTAGGATATGAACAGGCACCATTGCCAAAATGTGCTGCTGCACCAGAGTGGCAGCTAGAGGGGACCGTGCCAACAGCAACAACACTAATAAACAGCTGACACCTACACAGTGCTCACTATGTGCAAGGCGCCGCTTGCATTGCCTGACCTCTGTTCACTCACCTGAGCCCCCAAGGGCTCTATGAGGTGGGGACGACTGTTATCCCGTTTTACAGATAAGGAATTTGAGCCTCAGTCAAGTCTACTTAGTATCAGGGGCAGGATCCGAGTCTCAGCGCCCCCCACGGTCTCTGATTTTAACTCCAACACAGTGTATTCCCTCTCATGCCCAGTGTGTGGGACACAAATGGCCACTGTCACCCCATGTGGGTGACAACAGGCCAGGCAGATGGCCTTACCCAGCTTTCTGGCCAGACCAAAGTCGATGAGCTTGATTCTGGTGCCGGTCTTATTGACACACATGATGTTTTCAGGCTTGAGGTCCAGGTGGACGATGCCCTGCTTGTGGATGTACTCCACCCCCTCCGATATCTGCCTCATGTACTGGATACACTCCCGCTCCGTCAGCTCAAAGTCCTCGTCGATGATGCGCTCGAACAGTTCACCCCCTGACACGCTGCGGGAGCAGAAGGGATGGTTAGTTCATGGGTCCCAGGGCTGGCAGGGGGTCTGGCCAAGAGGGATGGTAGGGGGATTGGCAGGAAAGCCCAGGTTAAAAGGAGCCTGGCATTTCTGCAGCTTCCTGAGTTCCAGTCCCTGCCCTGTTATGTTGGTCCCCGTTTTCACTGTGTGAGGAGGGCCTGGGCCTCCCGGTTTCGCTGCTCGGGGGACCCTGTTTGTGTCCATTTAGCTGCTGGGGGACTCAGAGGAGCATCTAGGCTGGGCAGTTTCAGAGGTGGTCATGAACTGAGAGATCTAGACATCATCTCCTCAGCACAAAGGGTAACCACCAGGCAGGGTGTATAATGACAACAGATGTGTAAGGGCTCGTTCTTACAAGAACTGAAGCTTGAAATACAGCACCCATAAGCATCTGTTTTGCATAGCCAGGAACAGAAAGGTATCTTCAATAATAAGGAGCCTTGGCACATTTTCTAAGATTCACGGGCTGTAACTCACTCACAGTTGTGATCAGTTTGCCTCCTCTGGCCAGGTCTATACTATCGGTTACTCGTTCCAGGTGTAACTAATGTTACGCCTGCTCCCTTGCCCAGGCTGGAAATATGGTACACCCTCCTGCCTGGATAGACTTTGGATCCTGACTGTGGTGTTTCTGGAGCTCACAATGGGCATCTTCTGCTAAGGACTGGCCCAGAGGCTACAGCCAGCCAGCATATCGCCCTTCAGGATAAAGGTATGGCCTTGCTGCCTGAGTTTCATGGCTCCTTTCTGTTCCCCTGTCCCAGCCCTCTGACCCATCTTCCTTCCTTGCTGCTCAGAAAGTTTAAAGCATCTCCCTCGTGACTTTTATAGCATCTAGATGTCAGTAAACTCTTTTCTGCAATGGCCTATATGTCTACCAGCTGAACAAGGCTGAGTAGGCTTCCTTCTGGGTCTGTCCTCTTCCAAGGGCCTTCCCCTTCTTTTTGTGGGGAGAGGGGACCTTTCCTCTTCTATGGGGATCTATCATGAAGAAGGGAAAGAGCTGAGTGTGGATCCTGTCCCTGCCTTTTACAAGCTGTGTGACCTTGGGCACATTACTCAGCCTTTCTGAATCCTGTTTTTTTTTTTTTTAACCTGTCCCTACCTCACAGAATTTTTGGGAATGAAGGAACTTCTGTAAAGCATCATTCCTGACACACAGTAGGTACTCAGCACATATTAATTACCATTTGACAACCTGTGGTGAGTCAGCTGGATCTTGTCACTGACCCCTGAGGGAGGGACAGACAGGGATGCAGCATGGGGCCCAACACACCACGGCCTCTGTGGGCCTCCATCACCAACACTTCCGGGGAGGGCTCAGCCAGTGGCCACTGGGGACGCTAGAACTGACGCTCTAGAACCAACAGAGCAGGAAGTCCCTGGGCGGCCAGCAGGTGGCGCCTTTGTACTAAAGCCCTCCATTTCTATTGCTCTCTACCAAGGCTCCAAGTCAAAATCTAATCGCCATTTCCAGGTCTCTTGGGATCCTTAACTGTCTCTGTTCCTCAATGTCCTCATCTGGAAGATGTACATGAAAACAGCACCACCTCACAGGGTTGCTGTGAAGATTGAGTGATTTACTACAGTAAAGTGCTTAGCAGAGTGCTTGGCACATAGTAAGTGCTGAATAATGTTATAATTACCTCCCCCCCCCCAAAAAAAAAACAGTTGGGGCTCTTATTGAAAATACAGACTCTTAAGCTCTATCCCTGAAGATTCTGATTTAGAAAATCTTGGGAGGGATCTGAGGATCCAGGTGTTAGTCAGATAATTCTTATAATAGACAAGTTCAGGAAACACTGGCTTCCAGCTTATTAACTAGTCTCCACCTTTGGGACGCCAGCTGAAATTCACCAAGAAATTCCTCCGAAAAGTCACTCCTGATTTCCCCATTTGAAATGATCTTTTCCTTCCTGGATTTCCATGGTCTCGTCTCTGCGGTTTTTGTGTCAAGCCTGCCTTGGCTTATGCTTGTTTGCGAATACGTGTGGAAAAGGTCTGGCTCATCTCTAGACCTTTATTTACACCTGGCAATATCTGGCACCGACAAGGTGCCCCAAAATGTGTGCTTTTAAATTTAAGATATTCTGGAAAAGCAAGCAACCATAGTTTCAGTGCCCTTAGGAATGTCTGAGGCAATGTGTAGTAGAAATCTGAGCCACGGAGGTAATTACTACTGCATTTCTAGAGGTAACCCATTCAATACAAGTTCAAATAGGTTCAAACCTATTCAAATATACTTAGTGTATTTTGAAAACTGTCCCTATGGTCCATTTTCTAGGATGGAAGGGATTATATAAACAGGATTAATGCTTCTATGTAGGTTTCTCTTCAAAATACTCAAGATTATGGGTGGAAAGATGCAGCTGCCCACAGAGATGAGATAATGCCAAGGGCCAAGATTGGAGCAGAGGAAATGTATGCTTAATAAATGCATAGTGAGTGAGTGAGCGAGTGAGTGAATACCTACTACCAAGTTTACCTAATCCCAAGGGATCAAAATCATTCCCCAAACTATAGACCTTGGCCAGCCCTTACTGGCAGCCAGAAGGTATAGTGTTTCGGGGGACTCCAGACTCTACACCCAGACCCTCTACTCCTCACTGAATATTTTTGCTAAATTTTGCCAACGGTAGCACAAAAGTGCAATGGGTGGTGGATGGCTTGGCCTAGATCGCACTTCTGCTTCAGTGCGGAGGGTCCTACCACCACTTGGAGTGTCCTGATCACAGGACAAGCCCAGATGGCAGGCCAGGAGCCTGAGGAACCCCCGTGTCTGGGCAACACTGTTATAAAAGTGGGGGGCCTGTCCCGTAATCAGAGGTCAGAAAGGCTGAAGGCACACATTACTTCTGATTTCTCACTGTATCTGAGGCAGCTGAACCGAAGGAGGGCCCCCTGGAAGATATTTTCACTTTTCTACATCACCAGGCATTATTCTTCTCTTCATCTCAGTTTCTCCATCAAACAAAGAGAAGAGCAAATTGTACCACTGCAAGCCAGCCTTTGCCCTCCCATGGCGGAGTCTGTCTAAGCTGGAGGGGAAGTACAGACCGAGGGTAAATGTGCTCCCACTTCTTTGGTTGAGCTCCTATCAAGGGGCAAACTCTTCACCCCAAGTGCAGAAGAGTCATCTGGGACCTGTGCATGTCAGATTGCTCTGGCCCCTGGGAGAGATGTGGGGAGGAGGGATGAAAGCCAGGTCAGCCGAGGCCTTCTTACGTTTTCTCTCAACATTTTCCATCCAGCTTGCCAACTCACATTTCCACGCTAAGTATGGTGTTCTGCCCACTGGTGCTGCTGCCCGGCCTCGCCCGGGCTTGGCTGCCTCCTGCCCCCCTCCTGCACCCTTGCACAAATTTGCCCAAGGCTTAACTCCTAAACATAAGGCATTTCTTCACATGTCCCTGCACGCCCACACTGCCTGGACCCAGCAAACTGTTTTAGAATAAATGTGAAACGCTGGGGCCCACAGGGCTATTGGAAGGGTGTGATCAGTGAGGCCACAGACACGGGCTACTCTTGCCTGGAAGTGGGGAGGGGCTTAGCTTAGATTGGGGCTGAAAACTGATTCTAAGATACAAATGCAGCTTTTCTTCGACTCATTTACAGTTCCACAGAATTGCTGAATTTTAGAACCAAAAGGGAGTCTAATCCAAATATGTCTCCTTGCTGGAGGGACTTAAGAATTAGAAAATCACAGCTCGGCAGTAATAGGACCAGACTCTAGCTTTCCCGAATTGTAGAGTTTGTTCCACAACACCTAGTTGTATGTTAAATGCTCACAAAATAATTTTAAGTGAAGAAAAAGACCACGACACAGAAAAAGTCAACGTATCATACTATTAAGTCCCAATTATACACCACAGTGCCTGACATTCATTATTCCACTTAATCCCCACATTATTCATGAAGCAGCTTAGCAGCTTATATCCTCTGTGTACAGATAATAACACTAAGGATTGGCAAAGCTGAGTTACTGATTCAAGGCCACACAACAGGCATGAGGCAGAGCTGGACTGGCGGGAGATTTATTGGACTCACTTTGGACGCTGTGCTTTCAATGTGTACATAAACCGAAAGGAAACATACCAAAGTCATCACAGAGAGGAGAAAAAGTCACACCTCAAGCTTGGGGAGGCCTCACTGGCCTCACCTTTCCTGGGAAGGGTGTTGACAGAGTCCTCTCCAAAGGACTGAGAGTCTTGAAGCTCAAGATGATCAATTCAAGGATGCGGAAGGCTATTTCCCAATAGCTCTACACATTTCAAATGCACATACCCTTTGATCTAGCACATCCACACTTTCAGGAATTTACCCCACAGATGTAGGCAGGCATGTGTGAGAAGACGTCAGTGCAAGGTTACAAACACTGCTTATTTGTAAAAGCAAAGGCCTGGAAGCTGTGAAACCTCCTTTCAAAAGAAGACTGCTTGAGTAAACTGTGCTTTATGCATGGGAGGAAATCCCACAGGGCAGGGTGAATGAGGAGGCTCACCAGCTACTGATATGTTCACAGCGGTTCACACCGAGATGAACTCTTGAACGAAAAGAAGCAAAACACAGAATAGTGGGTATGAGTTATCTTTGTGTGAAAAGGTGGGATATATTTAAAAAAATAATATATGCTTATATTTCCATAAAGAAACTTTGGAAGGTTACAAACAATGAAATAAATAAAAATGGTTACTGGTGGCAGTGGTGGGGGGTAGAAACAGGGTAGATGGGGGACGGGGGTTGGAATGGAACTTTCCATTGTGTATTTTCTTACATTTTTTTTTGATGTGATTGTATCACATTAAAAAATTATGATAAAAAAAAGGAAAGGAGGGGCATCTGGGTGGCTCAGTCGGTTAAGCGTCTGACTCTTGATTTCAGCTGAGGTCATGATCTCACAGTTTGTGAGTTCAAGCCCCTCATATGGCTCCATGCTGGCAGTGGGGAGCTTGCTTGGGATTCTCCCTCTCTCCCTCTCTCTCTGCCCCTCACCTGCTCATTCTCACTCTCTCTAAAATAAATACATAAACTTAAAGACCAAAAAAAAAAAAAAAGGAAAGGAAACTCTGAAAAACACAGATACCTCTGCAGGGGACATCTGGCTTACTGAGAGCGGTATGTGCATTTATGTTTGTATGTGTGCCTGTGCGCACGCGCACCTGTGTGTGCATGTGTGCACACCCACGCCAGTGGCTCAGAGGTGAGACAAGTGGAGGATGGGGACTAGAGGAAACCATGGATCCCAGGAAGCATTGGTGGGTGGTCATGTGATGCATGCTTCCGCCTACCTACAACCCAGCCCAGAGAGCACTACTCGCTGCTGAGTGAGCAGTGGAGAGCACAACACGCATGGACGGTGGCATGCAGGGCACCGGAGAAGGACAGGAGCAAGAGTTACACTCTCGCGTCCCAAGTCCCTAGCCCAGGGCCCCTCTTCTTTTGAAGGCCATACAGGAAGTTACTCCGTCCCTCCCCTTCCACTCCAAAGCTACCTCTAGGTGAGAATACCCCCGAACAAAAGGAGCCTAGCAGTAACCTTGGCCTTTTCACAGGGAGGTGAGTGTGAAAGGGCGCCGGGGTCCTCAGAGATCCATCAATCTGTTATGGCAGTGAACAGAGGCTGCGGTGGGTTGGTGGTCATGGGTTAGGGCCACAAGTGAGCACAGATCTGCTGTTCTGAGAGGGCGGCCCCTGGCCACATGGGCTGGGGAGTGTCCTTCGTGTCACAGCCCCACCTGCAGGGCTCTCCATCTCGGGGCAGAGGGGTTTGGGTGCGGGTGGTGGGGGACACACACACAAGAGGCCCCCAGGCCCTGAGCAAACCACTCACATTTCCAGGACCATGACGATGTTGGCCTTTTCTTCGAAGGCATCCACACACTGGACCAGCTTGGGGTGGTGGAGGCAGTTCATAATGCTGATCTCCTGCCGGATATTCTCTTTCTCTTTTGCTGAATATGCCTTGAAGAATTTCCCTGCCCAGACTTTTCCAGTTTTCTTTTCTACAAGTCGAAAGACCTGTCCAAATTTCCCACTGGAAATGAAAGGAGGAGGAGAGGAAAGGCAAATTTAGCCAAGCTTTCCACTAAATTGGTGCTGCCAAATGGTGGCCTGTGGGACAAATCTAGCCCACCTCTTTTTAGAAATACAACGTTACTGGGACGCAGCCACACCCATTGCGTGCTGAGCACACTGTCTGGGGCCACTTTAGTGCTTCAGAGGCAGAGTGGGAGTTGCGACAGAGACCACATGGCCCACAGAACCAAAACCACCCATTAGCTGGCCCTTTAAAGAAAAGCCGACCACCCCCTGCTCTGGATCGTGAAGCGCTCCTCTAACACAGGCAAACCTCCTCTCCCTCACTGTCACCCCAGCCTGCGCCTGGCCCACATCACTGCCCAAACACCACACTGGTTTGCTGTTCTTTCAGGGTGATCATCTCCTTGGGTTGAGGTCTCCATCTTGGCTGATGGACCTCTCTCCCCTTCCCCAAAGACAGACCCATGAAGCTGGGTGGAGGAAGTCCTCCCCAACTACAGAGAACTTCTGAGTGACTGCCTTCCTTCCCTCCACTGCCCGGCACTGGTACCCTGGACACAGCCCAGGAAGGCCCCTGCCATCCACTGCAGGGGAGGGGAGTGAGGTGGTCCTCTGACATAGCTCCCGTGGACAGAGAAGGCTCCTTGTGCGGAACTGTTATGAGGTTGGTGTCACTCCTTTCTTTCCCAGAGACTTCCTAGATATCAAACCTGAGCCCCAACCCCTTTCCTTCCACCCTGCTCCTCCAGGGATAGTTAGCAGGAGACAGGTGGCTCTGGGTTCGAGAGGACGGTGTGGCTGTGATGAGGGCTCAGGGCTGGGGTCTCTACAGGGGAGATCCAGAGCAAACAGTGCGGGCCAGATCCAGAGAGTGGGCCTTTCAAGGGTGTGCATTTTATGGATGCAGTAAAGCTACAGTTGTTGACCAGCGAGACTGATCAGGCTTGACTGACTCCTGCAGATGACACAGATGGTGGCCTCAGATAGTCTGACCAGATCCAGTCACCTTATTGGCCCCGTTGGAGGGTGGCACAGGAAAGGAAGGGCTTGCTCAAGACTCTCACGGAGTTGAGCCAGTTGCACAAGGAGCTCCCAAGAGGGCCCTGGCAGGGGATGCTCTCTTGGGGTGCTGACTGGGTCAGCACCTCCTGCTTCTGCAGGGGGCTGTAAAGCGGGAAGCTGGCAGACCCCAGGAAAAGATGGGAAGACAAGGCACGGAATTTATTGATGGGATCTGCACCACCCCCACCCTGGGGACTGTGAAGGTGCTTCCTGCACCACTTACGAGCCTAGTCTCTCTTCAATGTCGTAGAAGTCAGACACTTTGTGTTCAGTATTGACAATCACCGTCCGGTAGTCGACCTCAGGTTCCTTCTCATCTGTAGGTGAGGGCGAGGTGAGTGTGAGCCATGAGATTCCTCGCTTGCCCCCCTCCCCGCCTCGAGTCTACCTGAGAACAGGTGGCCAGCACTCACCATCATCTGATACCTCCACTTCGTCCTTTGGCTCTGGAGGGAGACAGGGACAGACACAGAGGACACAGTGATTAGTACTGAAGACCCACTGAGAGCAAACGTGCTGGGGGCTTCATCACGCCTCGGCCTTCCCAAGCCCAGAGCTCCGGGCATGGCCTTGTGGTGGACCAGTCCACGCTGCAGCAGGGCCATGAATACACCGGCAGGCCCTGGCCTCCTCACCCCACCTAGCAGCTTCTCTACCGGCTGTCACTTCCATCCTTCCTCTGTAACCTCGTGGTCCCCTAGACATTGCCTTCTTCACAGCATTTCCAGGCTCTGACTTTCAGAACCTACACATGACCATTACAGCCCCTTTCTGCTCTCGCTCGAAGGTCAGCAACATAAATTGTTCCTGGTGTCAAATCTATTTATCCATTTGATGTTAATGGTACATGGGATTCCAGCCCCAGACCAGGTATCTTGCCAGGTATTGTGGGAATACAACCAAAATACACAGAAGGCATGATCTCTCCTTTCTTGGAGCTCATAATTTAGTGGGGGAGGCAAAACCACACATCCTAGAAATATCCATTACAAGTGTTCTATAATCAAGCACATGATATAGTACAAATATACATATACATATGTAGGAAGTTGACATGAAATGGGGCATTTAGAAAGAGCAATTATTCTGGGAAGAAGAAGCCCTTGAGTTGGGTCTTAAAGGAAATGCTGGAACACATCAGGGAAGTGGGTGAGCTCACACAGTGAAACCAGCAGGTGTTAAGAGGTATGGCGAGAAAGGACATGGGCAGCACATGCCGGCTGCTCACATGGATGTGTCAGACGTGAATGGCGGGGGGGGGGGTGTGAGGGGACAGTCAGGTGCCCACTGGAACACTTCCACTTCAGAGCTGCAGGCTCTCCTTTGGCACACATTTGTCCCTATTGGGCCACTATGGCTTCTTGACCTTGACCAAGTGCCTTTCCCTTTCTGGGCCCCAGTGTCCTCATCTGTAAAAGGAGGGAGTTGTACTTCTTAGATGATTTCTAGGGTCCTTGGCTAGCTCTGGATGCCATGTTCTGTGATGCGCTTTATGCTCCTCAGTCATGATGTGGGCTGTGGGCTGCTAACAGAGGGAGCCAACGCAGGTTTCCCAAGATGGAACAAAGACCTGAGAGAAGTCAGAGAAGGAGGACAGAGAGTTTCCAGTGTGTGTGTGTGTGTGTGTGTGTGTGTGTGAGAGAGAGAGAGAGAGAGAGAGAGAGAGAGAGAGAGAGAGAATAAGCCTTGGGGGGACAGGGTGTGTGACAGGGGACAGCATGTGGGTGAATCTCCAGGAGCTGTGATTTGTTTAGGGTCCTTACAATGCTGTTGATGAAGCTTAGCTTTAAAAAACTACACAGAAGTGAGATGGGGAAGAATATTCTGTCGCAGGAAGGAAAATGCTCTGGAAACATAAAGGATAAGATAGATGGGAACTCTCAGATCCGTGGTGGGGTTCACAGATAGTGCCAGGATAGGGGCCTAACTGGCCAAGTCTTTCTAGCTCACATACTTGAGAGTGGAGAGTGACCTTGTCAGTTCATAGATGATCAGAACACACCTGGGAGCAACACCTGGAAGGCACGATGGAGTCACATTTCAGGGAAAATGGAGACATTCATCCTTCTGGGCGGGACAAGCCTCAGGGCACCTAGTGAGAACACAAGTGTGGGAGCCCTGTCCCTCAACTTACTGTTCTGGCCAGCAGAATGCTGTCACGGGTCGGGGGTCTGGGGTGGGGATGAGGGTGGTTGGGGGGGGGGTTGAGCCCTGGCCATAAGCAGGTATTATTCCTCTGTTCTTGGCAGAGCCTGGGGCCGTCTGCTCCTGGAACCAGGACTGTCTGCACTTAGGAAGTCACCCTGGGGCTGGAGGAGGTACAGAAAGCCACTGAAAAGCAGAGCTGCCTTGTGAAGATGGTCAGAAATGGTTAGGCATCTCTGGTTGGAGAAAAAAGTCTGTAGCAGATATGGCTTTAAAAAAATCAGTGGCGCCTGAGTGGCTCAGTCGATTAATCATCTGACTTTGGCTCAGGTCATGATCTCGAAGTTTGTGAGTTCGAGCCCTGCGTCAGGCTCTGTGCTGACAGCTCAGAGCCTGGAGCCTACTTCAGATTCTGTGTCTGCCTCTCTCTCTGCCCCTCCCCTGTTCACGCTCTGTCTCTCTCTCTCTCTCAAAATAAACAAACATTAAAAAAATTAAAAAAAATCACAATGGCCAAGGGTAAGATTAAGGTTATAGACTTATCAACTAATAAGTAGAGAGAACGTACTCTCTTGGAGAGAACAATTTAGTGTTGTGCCTCACATAGGAGGAAGACTGTAGGCATACGAAACTCACATCTCGAGATGTACCATAAGAATAATAAATAGGTTTAACAGATGTTTAGGTCAGTTCAACAATGGCACTTCAGACAGGGCTGTAAGGGAAGCAAGGGGTTCAAGTCAGTGACAAAGAATGCTGTCACTGGCTGGGCCTTGGAGATAAAATACCAACAATAATAACGGGGAGGCCCAGCATCCTGGTCCATGGTGCCCCTGTCTGAGAGAGTGGCTCACCTGTTCCCAGGCCACCCACCCTGGTGGGGAATGAGCAGCAGAATAAGAGAGAAAGGAGAAGGCAGACTTCTTTGGCCCGGCATCTTTAGGAGAAACTGTCTGTATTTCCCTAGTGTAGGGGCATCAGCTGTGCTGTGAGCCCATAAGGGGTTTTCCGGTGGCCTGGCAACAGGCGGCCCTGGGGAGGGCATGCCGTTCTAGAACTGGCCTCTCCCAGTCACTCGGACACCAGTTAGAAATTACACAGCTGGCCTTCTTGTTCGCCTCACAAACACCACACCTGCCCTTCACCTCTGCCTTACTTTCCCTTGGCAATTAAGATGCAGAATGTTCTGATGCTGTGGTTGTGGGGACCTAGATCATTCTCAGGGAATTCACGTCCCTCTTCCCTGGCTCACTGTTACCAGGCAACTTTTCCTCTGTTTGAAACGGGCCAAGACTCCTGGCTGAGATGTTTCTCTTCTTCTTTTCCTTCTCACTCTGCCTCCATTCTGCTTGGAGGGGGGAGTGGCCACATGGAGAGGAGCAGGATAGAATGTGGGGAAAAGCCATGGTTCAATTGGCCAAGCTTTCAGTAATAAAGGGCTGTGGTAATGGCAGAGGTGAACCACTCGATTTCCATCTTTCCACCACAGAAGGAGCTGCAGCTGGAGGAATTTCAACAAGACATTTAAAAACTATCTATTCAGAAAGAGTTATGAGATCCAAGAGCTAAGCACAAGAACTACTTGGAAGATGGTTCTGAGATACTTCTGCAAATAGATGAGTCTGATTTCCCTGGAGTGGTGTCTGGGACAGGACCAGATGAGCACTGGGGACCCTCACGTGGCTGAGCTCTAGGCAGTGCCTTGGACATAGCCGTCCGTGGCCGAGGGCTGTCACACCCCCAGTGGGCGCTAGAGGGCACCCCAGCCCCAGAGAGGCCTCTGCAGCGGTGGACAGGGTGAGCAGCGCTAGGTGGATCATCTCTGGACCTCAGGGGCTCTGCGTCTATAACTGCCCTCCGGCTTGCAAAGAAGCCCCAACTGTACAAGATGCCTTTCTCACAGCTGTTTTGCTAATAACTATATATTCTAGAACAAATTAGGATCAGGAGCAAGGGCGGAGTGGATTTAAGACTTAGAGTAGGGATAGGGTAGGGCAGAGATGGAAGTCTGGCTGGATGGGAGAGAATGTTGTACTGGGGGACAGTGGGTCTGTTTATCCAGGTTTGGGGAGACAGGGAGGGGAGCTGGCTGGGTTGGGGATTCTAGTCTGAGGGGCGGCTCTGGCATAAGAAGGTCACTAAAGCTGGGTGGGAACACCTGTGCTTTGTCCTGTACCACCTGGAATAGTGCCAAAACACAGGAGGATTGCAGGACACTCTGTGAGTGAACACAAGGTGAGGGTTGGGGCACTTGGCAGGGATAGAATGGAGAGGTCAGGATGAAGGAAAAACCCAGGTTGCTAAGGCAGAGGCAGGAGGGGTACTAGTGGCAGTGGGGAAGGTGAGAGCCAACGTTAGCTGCGCTTAGTGAAGGGAGGGTTCGTTGGCACTGCCATTATGATGGCCACCATACCCCGCAGGCTCCTTAGAGAGGGGTTGCCATAACCACCTCTCCCATCTCTCCTCTACACGCACAGGCACGTGCACATGCACACACATGCATGCGTGCACACACACGCATACACACCCTACTTCTCTGAGAGCCATTTCCCTTTTAAGGTGGAGAGAGATGACCTGCCCAGGTTATAACTAACAAGCATCTGACCAATCCACAGAGGGTTTGACTTGGAAACTCCTTACACCCCACCCTCCCCACCCCTTCCATCCTCTGCCCCTCAGGCCTAATGCTTGCCAACTGTTCTGCCCTCCCCTCTCCCCCACATAATCCAGCTGGCCCTGGAGGGTGGGGGGCAGTTTTCAGTCTGGAAGCCCTGGGTGGCCTGGACCCCTCCTCTGGCTTGCAGGCTATTTTTGCATTTCCTTTTGTCTGCTCCCAGCCAGGAGGGGCCCTAGGAGGAGAGTCAGAGGACCACAGTGGGATGTGGCTGGCTGTAGAGGAAGAAGGGAAAGACCACCTGCTCAGAGCCCAGGGGTCCTCACCCCTTATCCCCACACTCTCCCTACAGGCCTGGGGCTGCTGTCCTGGCCTCCTGGGAGTCACACCTTGCAGCTACCATGTCCTCCATCCTCTGCATGGGGCTCATCAGGGATTCTACCATTTCTCTGGTGTCTGCCATGGAGGGCCTGGACACTTTGCTTCCAGCTAAGGAACATTGCACTGCAGTGTTTTCCCTTGTCACTTTCCAAGAGGTGGGGAGGGTTCTTCTTCAACAAAGCAATATGCTACAAACACAAAACTGAATGCCTCTCCTGGCACCCCCACGCTAACCTGCCCGCTCCCCACTCTGCTCATGTCAAAGGAGGCCAAAGGGCAGCAGATGGCCGTTTTGTTACCCCATTTCCCTCAGCAGACATTTGTGAGCAGCTAGTGGGCAGGAGCCCCAGGATAGCTGTGTGGAGGCCCAGCGGGGCCCTCCTGGGGGCCAGGATCCATGCCCCCATGGCTCCCGTGTTCCAGAGCTCGGACATAAGTGTCCCCAAGCCAGGGCTGCACCAGTGACCTTGTAAATTTGGAAGGTTTCCCATTGGCATCCTCCAAATTTCTTTCTGGAGCCCTCATTTAATATGAAAGTAAAAGGGGCTCCTGGGTGGCTCAGTTGGTTGAGTGTCCTACTTCCATTCAGGTCATGATCTCGTGGTTCATGGGTTTGAGCCCCACATCAGGCTCTGTGCTGACAGCTCAGAGCCTGGAGCCTGCTTCGTGGATTCTCTCTGCCCCTCCCCCGCTCGTTCTCTCTCTCTCTCTCCCTCTCTCTCTCTCTCTCTCTCTCTCCCTCTCTCTCCCTCTCTCAAACATAAACATTAAAAAATATTATGAAAGTAAAGGTTTCATGTCTATTTTATATCTAATACGTTCACTAAAGAGGGACATCAAACTGTAATGGCAGTTCCATATTCGTGATGCCTCTGGTAGTTTGGGGACTTCAGACTGGCCCTGTCCAGCCCCTGTCCTTCACTCTCCCCTCTCCTCTCGGCCTCACAGCCTTAAGCTCTCCCTCTCCCAGTGCCCTTTCCCTTGGTGTCCCTCCACCCTCCTCCCCGCCCCCCCTACCTCTTCTCCACCTTCCACTCACAGCACACTTTTCTTCTCTTCACATTGAACTTCTGAAATAATATTCCACCCTCCTGGCCTCTCTTCTCCCACTGATTCCTTAACCCCAGCACAACCATTTTCCACCCCGTGGAAACGCTTCAGACTTTTCTCTCAAAGATTGCTGCATCTCAAAGGGATAAATCCACGAGTCCTCATCTCTTTCCATATTTAGCACTGGCTGCCCCTCACCGAGCCCTCTCTGCAATCGTGTTTCTTCAGCGTGGCTCCAGCTTCTGCTGGTTCTCTCTGCCTCATCCTTGCTTCCGGCCTTGCAGGATTCTTCATCTCGGTACCCACGCTGACTTTCTCTACCACTCTCGGTGACTTCATCGATGCCCATGGCTCTAATGATCAGCTAAATACAGCGGAGACCCCCAAATCTGTAGCTCTGACATAAACCCTTCTCCTCAGCTCTAGATTCAGCCAGTCAGCAGTCTAAAGACGCTTGGATAGCCCTTAGACACCTCATCTACACAGGACTGAGACCAGAACTTGCATCTTCTCCAGGACACCGGGCTGCCTAACTTCCAAGTCCCTGGGAGGCAGCCTGACCTCCTCCTCCAGTTTAACCAAAGGACTACAGGCTTCAGGTCAGACAGCCCACCAGTTACATGCTCTGGGATCTTAGGCAAGCAGCTTCACCCCTGCAAACCTCATTTCTCCTATCTGTAAAATGGGGGTAGTAACAGTATATACTTCAGTGACTTAGATGCATGAAATGATGCATGTAAAGTGCTCAACACACTGTTAGCATATAGCAAGTGCTTGATACATATGTTAGCCACCAAGAACTATAATACTAAATGCCTCTTAAATTTGTGTTCAATTACCCAAGCCAGGAACTGGAAGTCATCCTGAACTCGTCTAATTTTTCCTTCAATTCTACCCAAAAAGTCATGAGAATGGTCAGTTGTACCTGGTGAGGGTTTAGTTCATGCCCTTACCTATCCCTCACCTGGACTACATCACAGAGCCCCAACTGGTAGCTCGCTGACTCCAGTGTCAACCCCCCTCCTCTTGGGTGCTTCCCAAACTGTCAAACGCATCTCAGTCCGTGGGGGTGGATCATGTTGAAACGAAGGTTCAGAAGGGACCAGAGGAATGGAGGGGCGAAGAGTCTGCATTTCCAGCAAATCCCAGGATCCCAAGACTCTGGTCCAGATCACACTTTGGGTAGCAAACCTCCACTCTTCCTCCAATTCTCTTTCTAAAAAAAAAGATGTGGGGTGCCTGGGTGGCTCAGTTGGTAAAGTGTCTGATTCTTGATTTTGGCTCAGGTCATGATCTTGCAGTTCATGAGTTCGAGCCCCATGTTGGGCTCTGCGCTGACAGCATGCAGCCTGCTTGGGGGTCTCTCTCTCCTCTCTTTCTGCCCCTCCCCAAGCAAGAATCCTGCTTGCTTTCTCACTCTCTCATAATAAACATTAAAAAATAAGTAAAAATAAATAAAAGAAACAGATGTGATCATATCAATCCCCTGCCTGGAAACTTTGATGAACTTCACAATTTTACTTGCACTGCCCTTCAGGGTTTCTTCCCCCTATTCTGTCTTGCACAGCATATGCCCTGGCCACACACAAGCATCTCAAAATGCCATGCATTTCTATCACTTTGCACCTTTGCTCATGCTGCTTTCTCTGGGAGGCATAACTCTCCTTATTTCCCTGCCTTTTGGAAGCCCGTTCCTTTTTCTAAGACTTAGCATACGTGTCACCTCCTCTAGGAACCCTTATTCAACTTGCGTGGCAAACTTATTCATGCTTTCTGCTGTGTCTTCTCTCTTTGTTTACATCACTATAATCACATGTATCCTCTCTAATTATAGTTACTATCTATACAGCTGTGCTCCTAGTTAAGATTTTAAGCCCCTTGTCTAATATGTCTTTGTGTCTTAAGACTTGGTACTGAGTAGACAGTGCAAGAGAAGGAGGGAGGTGGGTGCAGGGGAAAGTTGAAACATTAGGTCCATCTGAACTCCTGCCTTCCAGGTCTTTGCTCCTGATTAACACACTATCACCCCGCGTTGGCAGTATACCAAAACTGCTGGTTCAATGTGTTTTGAAGGGTCATAGGTACTCCTTCTAAAGTATGGATCAGCATCATAACCCTGGAAATCAAGATCCCCAAAGACTCTGCCAGCCGTCATTAATGTCTTCTCAGTTCTCAGTCCCCCCCTCAGTACAGGTTTCTACATGCACAAGGTAAGTCATGCACACTTATTTCAAGCGAGTGATAAAGTGAAGACAGCCTACCCTCTGGTTTCTCTCCCACTGCTGTGAGTTCAGACTCCTGGCTTGGCTCACTGGTTCCATACACGTTGATTGCACGCACACGGAATTTATACTCTCGGTCAGGCAGCAGGTCCTGGACGTTAAAAGAGGTGCTGCGGCATATGGCTAGTTCCTCCCACGTTTTGTCCACCGAGTCCCAGATTTCGACGCTGTAGGACTGTACGGCACTGCCTCCATCATATGATGAACCGTACCAGGACAGGGTCAACGAGGAGCTCCGGACATCAGAGGCACAAGGTGTGCCGGCTGGGGGGTCTGGCTTGTCTGGGGACAAGAGAAGCACAACATCATGCAAGCCTTCAGAATTGCAGGGGAGAAAAAAAAGAATTGTACATAAAGGACATTTCTGAATTAGCTTTGTCTTGGGAAAGAAGCCCAGAGATCCCAAGCTGCCAGCCCTGGTCCTGGCTTTCCTCCTTTCATCCACAGAGTCACACCTATGCACAAACATACCTACATGGAAAGCCCCACAGAAACCTATTCGCTTGAAAAAAAAAAAAAACCCTCCTTTTTTGGCTAGTTTTCCAGTCTACAAGTCATGATTTCCTGTACTTTGCCTAAGTCATAAACATATTTCTTTGAGTAAACAGATCTAGGAAGCTGCCCAGAAGGCGTGGACTGCTTCCCATCAAAAACATGTTTTGAGAGAGAATTCAGAGTGTGTGTGTGTCTCTGTCAGGCCCTAGGCCAGTGGCCTGCGACATAACTAGGGTCGGTCTCTACTTTCTCTGGGACTTGGGAAACATCTGCCCCACAGCACAGTGAACTCTGAAGTCAGACAGATCCAAGTTTGAACATGGCTCTGTCTTCATTCACTACTTGTTCACCTCTCTGTGCCTCAGTTCCCTTATCTGTAAGCAATGTAGATAATAATAGCACTTGGATCACAAGGTTGTTGTGAGAAGTTCTTGGAAGACTGGCTGGCTTGAAGGACCATTGCTATCATTATTGTAGGAGTTTATTTTTAATTTTATAATACATAGAAAGTTACTCCTACCCTACCTCTTTTGTCCTCAAGGAACTACTATAAAATGAGATAAAGAATTTCAAAAGCAAACTGCAGTAACTATTCACAACCATCCCTGACCAAGGCCGGGGAATGAGCAGTGGACACAAGCAAGCAGCGGCCCCTTGGGCTGGCTGCCTTCCCATTCAGACCAGTAATGCTGCCGGCTTCAAGGCAAATCTCGGTAGCCAATATTTTAATGAGGTTCTCGAGGTTTGCTGATCTTGTAAGTTGCTCATCTGAACAAAATTCTATTTTCAGATTCAGTTTTTACAGGTGGTTGATTGCTACAGATAAGAGTATTCAGTAACCTCTATCTCTCACCTCCCTCAAGGCAGTTTGAGGTGCAGAGTTCCCCAAACTAGCAATGAAAACCGTGCTTGTCATGCTATGTGATTTTATAAGCTATGTGAACTCAAGTGAATTCCTTAACTTCCAGGTTTCCAAACTTCTAGTTCGTCTTTTTTATTTGGAAGATGGTGCTAATATGCATCTACCTGTTAGGGGTTTTGTAAACATCAAGTAAGCAAACCCAGGTAAAGTACTTGACTCCTACTCTCCCTCCCTTTGGCAAGGCAGGAAGGCCAAAGAGAATTCCTGCAGGTGACTCTGTGCACACAGGGAAGAAAAAAACATCCTGTTGGCGTGCATGTGTGTGTGTGTGTGTGTGTGTGTGTACACATCCACACACACACATCCACACACACACGTACATTCTCACCCCTCCCCCAGGCCCCGTGGCTTCCACATCCCGGCTAAGGACGGCCTGGAGGCCGCACACCCCCTTGCATACCCAGCCTGGACCTCACCCGGAATGCTTCTGGGATTGGGACAGAGCTACTTCCCAGCGTTGGCAGTCACTCCAGAGGCCTCCTGTGATGGAACCACTTTCACTGGTTGTTTAAAGTGTTCTCTTAGAAAAACTATTTGTTCTGAAAGATGTATTGGTCTTTTTAGAGATATTTCTGGTGTTGGCTAAGATGTTTATTACTTTAAACTCTTGTAGAGGCAAGTGGTTCAAGTCCTCTCAAGACCCAGCAAAGGAAGTAAAAAAGCCCAAAGAGGGATGAAAGACAGATTCACTGCTTCCCCCAAAGAAACCCTGCCTGGAAAACATCTGATTGGACATGTTTCGAGTCATGCAGGTTTATGTAACAAATGCAGACACACTCCATTGACTGATTTTTCTTCCTTCTGCTTTGGTTAAGAAAAGAGAATGTTGGGGTGCCTGGGTGGCTCAGTTGGTTGAGCGTCCGACTTCGGCTCAGGTCATGATCTCATAGTTCGTGGGTTCGAGCCTCGAGTCGGGCTCTGTGCTGACAGCTCAGAGCCTGGAGCCTGCTTCAGATTCTGTGTCTTCCTCTCTCTCTCTGACCCTCCTCTGCCTGCGCTGTCTCTCTCTGTCTCTCAAAAATAAATAAAAAAACAAAAAAAATTAAAAAAAGAAAGAAAAGAAAATGTTGAGAAATGGGTATTGCAGAAGAGGTACTATTTGTGCCCTACCCTGTTCCAGATGTCTCTTGGCTGAAAGGATGAGAAAAACGAACATATGATATATGTCACCTCCTGAAGCACAAGAGAAGATGTGAAATTGGAGGGGGGGAGCTTTAATTCCGAGTGAAACTTCAATGCTTTCAAGGAATTTGATTCCAAATTAAAGAGTTCATGAAAGACTCACAGGTCTGAAGTGGTGGGAGACAGGAAGCGCCCACACCCATGCCTGCCCTTAGGGCCATGGGCTGTGCCTGATGCTTTCTGTTCTTTCCATCTGACAGAGCCTCAAACAGAGGCTAGACTAGCCAGGGCTGAAAATCCTTGGGACAAAAGAGACGCCCTCAGAACAGAGTGCCCGTGAGCCTCCCTTACACACTAAAGACACAGATGCACTCGGGTTGGGAGGAGGGGGCCCTGGGCATAGCCTGGTAAAGGCAAAGGCGGGCTCAGCGTCTAGAACCCTAAGCTCCATGCCGCCTTGGAATTCTCCCATGGCTCCCTGGAGATCTGACTAACAGAATGGGAAACGCTGGGTCTAAGGGAAGAGTCTCAGATGGCACCAGCTTCAGGGTTTTCTGTTCAGTCCTGGGAAAACGGAGAATTGCCTCTCCACTGCTTCTCACTGGAGTAGATGCCTGGCAGTCTCCATGTGCCTGTGTGCCTGAAGGTGATCTGTGGCTGTGCCTAACCTCACCTGGGCCTCCCTTCACTGTGCCCCAGGAGCCGCCTGTGGCTTATAGAGAAGGGCAGGGGACATGACCCCCCAGAGTCATCTACCTGGAGAATCCAGCCCTTGAAGGCCAAGGTACTTTGCTTACCCAGAATACCCAGCTAGCCGGTGGCAGAGCCAAAAGGAGACTACAAAAAAAAATCTCCAGACCCTTGTTCCAGGGGCCTGTTATTTTACAGGTCATCAGGCAGAATAAGATCAAGAAGCATCTTGCTTAAACCCACGCCAAGCATTACAAAGGGAAATCTCCTGCCTTTAGAAATCTTGCAAGTTACAAGCTCAGATAGTTTGAGGGGGATTACCGGGTGTTTGGAGACTCTCTCTACTTTGTTTTTCTCCTTTAAAGATATGCGAAGTGACCTGTTTTTCTCAGGCCGGACAAGTTACAGGAAGGAATGCATCTGGGATAGCACCTCGAAGGGGCCGCTCCCTCGCCCCCCCCCAGAAGTGGAACTGGAGGGGCAGGCGTCTGCGGGGGGGCCCTCCCAGCTCCACGCACGCCTGGGCTGCCTTTTAAAACATAAACCTCTCAATGAGTTAAACATCCCTCGCTGAAACTAACCAAGGGCAAGGCTACTTTTTATTATCATTTTAAAAATAGGAGTCATAGCTTGTATGAAAAGAAAATGGTATTTTAAAGGACCTGCAAGAAGAGAACTTTACTGCGAACAAGTAGCAGTTGTGTTTAAAGGGCCTGCTTTAGCGGGCCTGCAAATGGTTGCTTCCAAAGTGCCTGAAAACTGTCCTGGGCAGGCTGAACAATTTCTGTTTCATCTCATTTATATTTGACATCTACTTAATAAGCCCTGATCAGATAATACACAGATGTCCCCAGAGACACGCAGGTAAATCTGGGCCTAATCCAGGTTTACTTTGGCTAGTTCTAAATCCTTGGGCTCTGAATGAATGTGGCTTTGCTAGGTCCATCAATGCGAGTCCTCCTTTTATTGGGCGATTCTATTCTTAGCTCTGCGAGGGGGAGGCAGACAGAAAGCCCGTTCCCCTCCATTCCATTCCCCTCCCAGGACGGCATTTAACTTGCTGGTCCTGCCAGCTGGCGGGCAGCCACGCCAATGGCCCTGTCAGCACTGGCCGGCCCGGGAGAATGAGAAACGAAACCATAAAAGGCCAGAACTGCAGCTGCGTGGTGGTGCTGGGGGAAGGGAGTGTGTGGCATCACGGAGCCAGCCAGAGTGGGGGCGGGGGCGATGGTCACAGAAAAACAGTTCAAAGGAGCTGACCCCCAGGTCCCCCAAGCTGGAGCAGGTAAGAGGAACACTGGAGACCAATGCTTGCTGACAGCTGGGGCGTGGGGCCAAATAGATACCTCAGGTACAGGTCTAAAAAGGATAAGCAAACTGGATCATTAGCACCAATCCCCCACACCCCAAAGGTTCTTGACTCCTGGGGGAAAATTCTTGAAACAAACAACTGGTGTCACCAAAGAGAGTAAGAGTGAGAAAAAGGGGTCCCTTTTCTTTTATGGCTGAGACACCTATTCCCTGACCTTTTGGCACACTTGGCCTTCCCAGATTTAAAACTCCTGATCTAGGGGCACCTGGGTGGCTCTGTCAGTGGAGCATGCGACTTCAGTTCAGGTCATGCTCTCACGTTTCGTGGGTTTGAGTTCCGCATCAGGCTCTGCACTGACAGCACGGAGCCTGCCTCGGATCCTCTGTCCCCCTCTTTCTGCACCTCCCCCACTTGTGCTCTCTCTCTCAACAGTGAATAAACATTAAAAAACAACAACAATAAAGTCCTGATCTAAAGAAGCAAAAACAAAACAAAACAAAACAAAAAAAGAGAGAAAAAAAGAGGATCGGATCAGAAACTGTCAGGTCATAGCCCTCCACACACATAATATCTGAAGGCCCCCAAATGCGTAGGGACATAGCCTGCTACCCACCTGCCCACTCCTTCATCTGCTATTGCTTCGCCGTCCTGATCACCTGCCATGTCGGGGGTCAAGTTGCTGAGCACAACCCACAGTGTAAGACCAGTTAGGAAGGTATTTTGATATTTCAGGAGTGAGTTCACCAGGACATGAAAAACAGTGATTGGGATGGAGAGGAAAAAGTGAACTTGAAAATCAGTCTGGAGACAGACTGAAATCAATACTGGGATGCAGGAGGCGAGAAAAATGAGTGGATTTAAGACCGGGAAGTCACGGTGACCTCAGAAGGGTGGTCTCAGAAGAGTAACGGGGGTGGAAGGGAGGCTGCAGGGAGGCGAAGAAGCAGAATCAGAGCAGAGATTGGCCCCTTTCAGAGGCCGAGGCCGTGAAGGGAACAAGAGAGAGATGGTGGGGTGGCTAGAGTGAGCCAGGATACTGCAGGAGTACCTGTTTGTGTGTTTGGCTGGGATGGGAGAGCCCTGGCAACATTTATGGGAGAAGCAGAGGAGAAGGTGAAGACAAGAGAGAAGGGGACAAAGATATGGAGACACCTGTAGGCATAGGGCACGAAGTTATACAAGTTCATGCCTGATGCCTCCTATTTCTCAGAGCAGCTGGAGACTGTGGCCCCACAGGGTGACAAGCTATCACAGAGAGTGGGGGAGGCCACTGAGCCTACTGACACTTCCACCTGGACCTGGGCGGAGTCCCGCACGAGTCTGAGGGCTGTGATCTTCCCGATGCGCCTGATGTGGAAGCAGCGCAGTGTAAGGCAGCACTGATTGAGGGTGAGGATCTGCAAGGAGACGGAGTGACCGGGCGGAGGGGTGGGGGGCGGGAAGGCAGTGGGCCAGGGGAGAGGGAGCAAGGGTGCTAGAGGTGGGTCTGGAGTAGAGTGGCTCAGGGTTTTGCAAAGGCTAGAGAGCGAGAAACCAGGAAGGGACTCCTAGGAAGAGGCAAACATTGTGGGGGGTGTGTGAGGATCTGTGCTTCCCCAGGAGCATGAAGCACAGCAAGAATATGAGAGCATGGGAGGCCGTGGGCGGGGTGCCAAAGGAGCAGGCCCCAGGAGGTGAGGCCCTGAGGCCCACCATCCTGCTGGGGGCCTCTGCCTTCCCTGTCCTCTGACCTCCAGGCTACCCTGTCCCCAGACTCACCCACAACAGTGAGGTTGACCTGGGCCTGCCTGCTGCCCAGCTTGTTCTCCACCAGCAGGGTGTAGCAGCCGCAGTGTTCCTGGCGTGCAGCCAGGATGGTGAGCCTGCTTCCATTCTCAGTGTTCTCCACCTTGATGTGCTCGCTCTCCTGGATCTGGGGGCAGAGAATGGTGCAGGCGCTAGAGACTTGGGCAAGAAAGGAAGAGGGCTCGGACCTCTACTCCCCACTGCTAGGGAATGCCACAGGACAAGCAGTATGAGGCTCAGTCTCCTCTGAACTCTGAGCTTCCCCTTAAGGTCCCTCCTCCCCCGCACCCAAAGCCAAGCACTCCTGAGGTGGTCTGGATCTGGGGCGAGCAGGGAGGGTGCCGACCAGGGTCTGGTAGATGGACCATGTCTGCACTTGCTGCTCTAGACCAGAGTTGAGGAGTGTCCCCTATCTCCATGGCTTTGGGAGGGATGGCAGAGAACACGTCCAGCAAAGTCACCTACAAAGGCCACCTACAAAGGTGTTCTGACCTCTTCTGTCCTAATACGGTAGCCACTAGCCACATATGGGTACGTAAATTTTAATTAAGTGGAAACAGCCCAAATGTCCATCAAATGATAAACAGATAAACAAAATGTGGCATATCCAGACAACAGAATATTATTCAGCCATAAAAAGGAGTGAAGTACTGATTTATACTACAATATGGATAAGCCCTGAAAACATTATGCTAAGTAAAAAAAAAAAAGCCAGATACAAAAGAATACATACTGTATGAGTCCACTGATATGAAATGTGCAAAAAAGGCAAATCCATAGAGACATAAAGTCAAGTCAGTGGTTGCCAGGGCCTGGGGAAAGGGAAGAATGGCTGCTCATGGTCCAGGGTTTCTTTTGGGGGTGATGGAAATGTTCCAGAATTAGATCATTGTTATGGTTGCACAACTTGTGAGTATATTGAAAACCACTGAATTGAACACTTCGCAAGGGCAAATTTTATGGTGTATGAATTTTATGGTTATTGTTAGAAAGAAAGCTGTTATAACAATTTTTAATTAATTACAATTTAAAACTCAGTTCCTCAGTTGCACTAGTCACACTTCAAGTGCTCAACAGCCACATATGGTGGTGGCTCCCATATTGGACAATGGATATAGAACATATCTATCACTATAGAAAGTTCTCTTGGACAGATGGGACCTGGCCGAATATCTCTGAAAAGGGAGAGACTCCATCTTACTTCAGATGACACTAGCCCAGACATAGCACAGAGCAAGCATCCTTTGGGATGATGTTTCAACTTTTGAGACAACCTTCCATTCCTTCCTGGTACTAGCCTCCCATCCCTGGGCCTTAGGACAATTTGAATAGTTTGGAAACGGAGCACCAGAGAACTCAAAAGAAATCTTCACATCCTCTCCAAATTTCCTGATTCAGTGCCAGCCACGGTTTGGGCCTCTGCTGATAACGTACATGGGCACACGCTACCAATATGGGCTCAGAGGGACGGTTGGGTTCCCCCTCTCCCTATAAAAGATGGTTGTTTAGAAATTCAAACATTTCTTTCATAGGATCATTCTTATAAATGGTACATTTCTGGGTCAGTAAGCCAAAGTTCCATTTAATGTACAATTTATCTATCCAAATACTCAGATTCACTTTTATCCCTTCAGCACATGGTAAGTTTAAGCTGTTGCCACTGATAGGGTTCAATGGGCTGGCACAGAATCACAGAAATTTCACAGAGTCTGAGAGGTCCTTTTGGTCACTGGTTCGATTTTCCTGACTCTGAGTAGGATGCTGGACTAAAATATCAAAATCAGGTGGGGGCCATGGGTGGTTTCTATTTTTTCCTTCACACTTTTCTCTATACACAAACTGTCTGTAAAGCAAGTATTAATGGCAGATTCAGAAGAAAAGGTTATTAAGAACTCAGATTTGGTGGGTGGTGACAGGTGGGGGAGGGTACCCTCCCATTTCTAAGGCCCCGCCCATCAAGAGTGATGCTGCCTCCAAGAGCCGGCATTTTTCATCCCTTTCCACTTGGGGGTTGGGAGGGCTGTTCCCCTCCATCACTGACCTGCTTTCGGAACTTCATCCAAGTACAGGTGATGGGCTGGGTGCCTGCCACTTTACCAAACAGCTCCACAGACTCTCCTGCACGCACCTTTTGGTCCTCAGGAAACTGGATGATCTGAGGGGGCATGGCTGGGAGGGGACAAGTGACAAAGTGAGCAAGGAGGAAGGAGACTCAGACAGACTGACCTCACTCAGTGCTGCTGTCCACACTGGTCTGTTCCTCTCTCACCTTCCAGAGCCTTCAGGGGAGCCCTGAGGACAGTGGCTGCTGCTCTGGAATGTCTGAGCTGATGGACCTGCTAGCTCTCTTCATTTCTTTACTTTGATTCTTCAGAAGTGGCCCACACAATTTACGTGGCATAATTCTCCATCTGTCAATTGCTCTGGAATTTGCATCTCACCCTAAATTTTTGAATCTACCTCCTAACTCCTTTATTAGTTAAGCAGCAACTTGCTTTCTAATCCTCAGGTTACCCTGGCTGACAGGTTCAATATGGCTGACAGGTTCAATATGGGTCATGTCCTCAAATGTCTTTCACTGGGAAACAGACAAGGGCTCTACATGACAAGGACATACAGAACAGAGCATTAAGACAGCGTAAAGTGGATCACCCCCTTAAGGGGCGGTATGGAGGGCAGAGGGTGATGCAGAATTTCACAGAAGGGATGGGAAAGTCACTAGTACTGCATGATGTCACATGATGTCCCTACAGCTAGGGACACTATAAGAGGGAAGCAGGAAAAAAGACAAATAGTGGAAGAGGTAGGGGACCAGGCTGTGCAGAGGCTCTTGGGGAAAATTTGGCCTGAATGATGCAAAGCTTGAGTCAAGGATGGGGGTGGTCTCTTGGGAGCTCATACCAGTGGTCAGTCTAGCAGGACGGAAAAAAAAACCCTCATGGCATATGACTCCCGCCCCCAAATGCTGCTGGTGACCAATTACCTGCCTTCGGAGGTGTCTTGGGGGCAGGTTTCTTTTTCACAGTTGCATCACCTGAAACAAAGAAGTTCACAAGTTATTTTCTGTTAATCCTGGCTTTTCACGAAGCTCCGGAGGCCTAGGAGCCTTGCCCACTGCTCCTCTGCCAGACAGAGCCCTCACCTAAGTGTGGTTTTCAGGAGATCCTGCACTCCTACACAGATGACCTCATTACTGAATGAATATCAGTTCTCAGGGGGCCTCTGGAGGGTCTCTGGAGCCTCCATTGACATAAAAACTAAAAAACACTCGATTCTCCATTGTCCATTTCAACAGTGATAACCCCACACTCATTATTCTCTCACCGTAATGTCAGGAAACTCAGAAAGGAAATTATGTCAGATAAACCACCTAAAATTAGCCTTTGGTGTGGATCCAAGGGTCTCAGGCTTCCTTTGGGTCACAGACTGTGGACTAGCGGGTTTCATTTTTTTTTTTTTAATGTTTGTGAATGGATCCATTAATGAACGACAAATGAATGAACCAACCAACGGTCTCTTCCATTCCTACTCTATTCCTTCCAGTTTCTCCAAATAACTCAAATAAGAAAAATGACCCAAACAGACCAATTTCACAGCACAAACATTCATTTGGCTAAATAACAATATGATGAATATGTAAAAAAATATCATCAGCTATCTTCATGGCTTATTTTCATCTTTCTTGCAAGTCTTTAATCAAAACCTATCTTTCAAGATGGAATGAAAATCTATCCACACACAAATATCTGTATGTGAATGTTTACAGTGGCTTTATTTGTAAGTGCCAAAAGCTAGAATTTATCCACTTGTCCCTCAGCTGAAGAATGGATGAACTTTGGTATATACATAAAATGAAATGCTACTTACCAATAAAGGAACAAGCCACTGATACACAGAACAGATGAATCTCAACGATTCATCTTTCTCTTTCACTAAGAGAAGCCAGACTCAAAAGGCTATGAATGTATAATTCTATTTATATGCCTTGTTCTAGACAAGCCAACACTAGAGAGACGGAGAACAGATTTGTGGTGGGTGGGGCCAAGGGCTGACCATTAAGGGGCACAAAGACATGTTTTAAGGTGGTGGAACCATATCATGATTATGGCAATAGTTATATGACTATGTGCGTTTGTCAAGATTCACAGAACTGTGCACTAGAAAGGGTGAATTTTACTGTATATAAATTATACCTTAATACAAAAATGGGAAAGAGTCACCTAACCAATGAGATCTTCCCTAACCACTCGATACCAAATAGCAACCCCCCTGTCCCCAGCATGCCTTATCACCATTACCTCCCCACCCATGGCACTTAACAACCATAAAACAAACTACCTATTTACTTGTTTATTTACTGTCTCCCTTCTTCTGTCCATTAAGTATAAGAATTTTGAAGGCAGGGATTTTTTCTTCTTTGTTCACTGCTGTATACTCAATGTGTCTGGAACATAGTAGGCACTTGGTAACTATTTATTGAGTGAATGAGTGGGGGTAATGTTAGTAATGTTAGCAATTATTCCTCCACAAAGCTTCACCTCTGCAGATTACTGAGAAGAAGCACTGTGTCCTGGCTTGGACACTGCTGTGTGCCCACAGGCAAATTATATAACGGTGTGGATTCTCAGCTGTGCCTCTGTAAAATGGGGAGAGGGCTGCTACCCACCTGAGAATTGCAAAAGGACTGTGTAAGGAGGTGATCTCAGATCACAGAACTGATGGTTACTCGTTATGGGGTTAAGCCCAGGGTGAGGCCTGCTTCCACCAAATTTACCCTGGCTTGTCACCATTATTGATTCATCTGTCCATCTCAAGAAACTTATTCAGGGCTTGCTATTTGCCAGGCAAGCCAGTCAATACACACTACTAACCTGGGTACCAAGAGGAAAATCAAACAAATGTAAGAAATCAGAGCTTGTCTGCAAGGGCTTAAATGTCAAGGCGTGTGTCGTCCATAGGAAAGCTTTTTTTTTTTCTTTTGTCATAAAGGACATTGATGGAACAACTGGAAGAATTTGCATAACGTCAATAAATTAGATGATAGTATTGTATCAGTGTTCATTTCATGTTTTGATCACCAAACTGTGGTGAGACTGTCCTTGTGATTTTTTATTAAAATAATGTTTATTTTATTTAGTTTTGAGAGAGAGAGGGAGAGACAAGCGGGAGAGAGGCCCAGAGAGAGGGAGAGAGAGAATCCCAAGTAGGCTCCATGCTTTCAGTGCAGAGCCTAATGCAGGGTTTGATCCCATGACCATGAAATCATGACCTGAGCTAAAATTAAGAGTGCGACACTCAATCGACTGAGCCACCCAGGCGCCCTGAGACTGTCCTTGTTTTTAGGAAATATACACTGAAGTATTTAGGTGTAGAGGATATCATATGCACAATTTACTTTCAAACTACTCATAAAAATTATATATACTATGTGTATGTATGTGTATATGTGTGTGTGGAGAGGTAGAAGGAAGGAGAGAAGGGAAAAAGCAAGGGAGAGAAAACACAACATAAAGCAAACGTGGTAAAATGTTAATATTTGAGGAATCATAGTGAGGGTATATAAGAATTATTTGTACTATTTTTGTAACTTTAAGTCAGAAATTATTTCAAAATAAAAGTTAAATAGAAAGTTTTTAAAAAAAGTTTTACCCAGGGGGCACCTAATTGGCTCAGTCCATAGAGCATACAACTCTTGATCTAGGGGTGGTGAGTTAAACCCCACACTGGGCATACAGCCTACTTAAAAAAAACAAAAAAAAGTTTTATCCCTCCAACATGATGCAGTTGCTCAAATGAAGGTGTGCACTGTGGGCTGAGGAGATGGTCAGGAAGGGCTCAATGATGGGACACAGGATGGAACTGAGGGACTGAGAACATGTGAACTGGAGAAAAGAGAAGGGCCCCATGGCTCAGGGGTGAGGGTCAGGTGTTTGGTGGAAGCTGTCCAGAGTGTAGGGCTAGGATTAGAGAACAGTGGTGTGAAGGTAGTGTGACAATTTAAGTTAAATAAAATTAAAAATTCAGTTCTTCAGTCACAATAGTCATATTTCAAGCACTCAATAGCCACACATGGTTCGTGGCTACCATGCTGCGCAGACACGGAACATCACTGTCACCACAGTGCTGGTCTAGAATCCCAAGTTTGAGAGTTAGGTCTTTGTCCTGAGTGAACAGGGAATCCTCACACAAACGGGAGTCTGGTTGGGCTCGAGGACCCCTGGAGGTCTCCCCACCTCCTGGGGGACAAGGCTTAGGAGGCTACTGCCATCCTTTGGGAAGGAAGTGATCAAGGTCCAGCCTTGGTAAAGGCAGTCGCAAAGAAAATACAAGTAAGAGTCAGAAGAAAAGTTAATAGAATTTAGGGGCTGAACAAGAGGGAGGTACAAAGATTCCTGAGAGATTTCTGGCTTAGATAAATGGAGAAAATTACAGTGACAGAATATAGAATTTGGAAGGGAAAGATGAAGCCTTTGGTTTGGTCCAAGTGAATGTGGTGGATGAAAGAATTTAACCCACTCGTAGGCTAAGAAGCCCAGGATCAGAGTTCTAGAGAGAGGTTGGTGGGGACTGGAAGTGCAAGACTCCAGAATCAAACATGCAATCATAATGGGAAACTGTGAGGATGGGTCAGTTCTTTGGGGGCGAGAATGCAGTGAAAGATGAGAAGGCGCCAGGGCCCAATCCCCGGTGATGCCCATGGTGAGGAGCTGGGATGAAGGAGAGGGCTGTGGACCCCAAGCGATGGAAGGACTGTCACTGCAAGCAAGAGTGGAGGAGAACAGGCACTGGGAGGTGGGCTTCAGGTATGATCAGCACTGAGTGATGGGTAAGGTTTGAGAGGGCAGATGCCATGAGACAGCAGGGTCAGAAGTCGCTCCAGAGGAAATTCTCATGGAAACAGGTAGAGAGTCAGCTAGTCTGACAAGAACTCTGGGGTTAGACAAGGAGAAACAGGGTGATGGAAGAGGGAATGTCAATCAAGTAAGGTTTCTTCCCAGGTGAGAGAGGAGCACAAGTTTGAAAGCAGAAGGCTAAGAGTAGGTAGAGAAGGGAAGGCCCCAAGATGGAACAGCACGGGAAAGACAGACCCTTTGGAAGTGAGTACCACCAGATGGGCTATGGGACATCCATGACAGGCCAAGCCACGAAGCCCCTTCCCCTCTTCATCTAGGGCTGCTGGGAAGGGAGGGGCACAACCGGGAGAGGCCCTCACAGGAAGATGAGGGCTTCTACCAGGGTCCGGGTCTGACCTCCTGTGGAGAGCAAAAGCCACTTGTTCAGGGTTGGTATGTGGAGCTGCTGTTACCCCCCAAAATTTATATATTGAAACTTAAGCCTCCCAGTACCTCAGAATATGACCATATCTGGAGATAGGGCCTTTAAAGAGGTAATTAAATTACGGTGAAGCCATGGGGCAGGGGTCCTAACCCAAACTGCCTAGTGTCCTTATAAGAAGAGAAAACGTGAACACTCAGAAACACCAGAGGTGCGTGTACAGAGAAAAGGCCATGTGAGGACACAGTGAGAAAGTGTCCATCTGCAAACCAAGGAGAGAGGCCTCAGAAAAAACCAACCTGCCAACATGCTGAACTTGGACTTCCAGCCTCCAGAAGTCTGAGACAACATACTTCTGTTTAAGCTGCCCAGTCTACAATGCTTTTTTGTGCAGCCACAGTGGACTAGGGCAGTGCCTGGGCTCTGGAGGCCGGGAAGGAGCTTGACAGCCCCAGGAATGGCCAGACAAGAGCTAGTCAGGAAGAGGGCAGTTAGCACACCATGCAATCCGATGACTCCAAAGTCCCAATCTTTACAATCCTTGGCAGCCCTAGTAAACCTGTGTGGCCCTAGTGAACCCAGAAGTAGGGCCCAACTAGCACCTATCTTCTTCTGTCATGGTTAAATGGATTGAGGGCCAAAGTTTCATGTTTGTTCTATAAATGAGCATCTTCTGCTGTTTGAATTGGTTAGCATTTGACGCTGGTTTAGTTTCTGTTAGTAAAGACAATTTTAAATGTTAATGATGTTTTATATCCTATTCTATACGTATTTTATATGAGCATCTGCTGAAATCCATTAATTGTGTTCGGGGCTTAGAAGAATATATTTAATAGGTTGGAAAGGAGAATCCCCTGATTCTAAAACCTGGTTTCTCTCAGCGAGCTGGACTCAGTGCATGCAGTTTGTAACCCACGATCTCATTGTCCTTTTTCCCACTGGGTCCTTCCTCCAACCACACACAAGCAGGGCCCTTCACATTGTTTCCATGTCGTGAAAAACGGGATAGGTTCCCATAAAAGCCAGGTGATTTGTCAGCCTCCTAACACCAGATGGGGCCAGGTTAGACACAGGACCCAAGCCTCCTGATGCCCTGGGTGGCTGCCTCTGTGGCAGCTCACTCTCTGCTCCGTCCCCAAATCCAGGCCCTCCAGACCCTTTTCTGTCCCCTTGTAGAAAGGCAGTGGGCACAGGCTCTAGAGCTGGGGTGGGTTTAAATATTGCCCTGTAGCTCTCTAGGGTGTGTGACTTCAAGCATGTTATGTAGCGGGGCACCTGGGTGGCTCAGTCAGTTAGCATCCAATTTCAGCTCAGGTCATGATCTCGCAGGTCATGAGTTCGAGCCCTATGTAGGGTTCTGTGCTGACAGCTTGGAGCCTGAAGCCTGCTTCAGATTCTGTCTCCCTCTCTCCCTCTCTCTCTCTCTCTGCCCCTCCCCTGCTCACACTCAGTCTCTCTCATAAGTAAACATTAAAAATATATATTTTTTTAAAAAAGCATGTTACTTATTAGTCTTTTGGAGCTTTAGTTTCCTCATTCGAAAAATGTGAAGGGGATGAGTAAAATTTGTTGTAAAGCATTAAGGTACGTTGTAAAGAAGGTAGAGCACAGGGTGCATGCTCTAATACCAGTCCCTCACCCCAGTCACCCCTCTTCCCCAGATGGATCCCCAGAGGACTTCCCTGTCCAGTCCTTCACCTATTTATTATGACACCCTGTGTCAGCTGAGCTCTGTACCTACAGGATGTCTCTCATGCTGCTCCTAGAGTTTCTTCTCCCAATTCAAGTCCTCAGGTAACCCTCTTGCTGGTCCAGATGCTCAAGCTCTCAGCTCTCCTTGGGTTACTAACTAGTTTTCTCTCCTCTGGATTCATCTGTCTTACCATCTCATTATCTTATTAATGGCAGCCCTTTGTCTCTCATTCCCTCTCCAATACCTTAAACTTTTGCACCAGCCATTCTCAGAGAGGAATATCCTAGAAGGAAAATAAAACCCAACTATCTTTGTGAATCCCATGGCAGCTACCGACCACACTGTCAGGCTGGGAGGCAAAACATCCTCCCGCTGCCTGCCACTTGGTCTGTCTTTCTGGGGAGGAGCTCGGTCCCCTCTCCCAGACAGTCAGCCCCAGGAAGCACCCCCCTCCTGGCATAGCACTGCTCTCCAAACTCTCAAGCCCTCATGGTACTTTGCTCACTGCTGCTCTTAGAGTTCCTCTTCTTCTCTTCTTTTTATTTATTTTGAGAGAGACAGAGAGAGAGAGAGAGAGAGAGAGAGAGAGAGAGAGAGAGAGAGAGAGCGCAGGTAGGGGAGGTGCAGAGAGAGTGGGAGACAGAAAATCCCAAGCAGGCTCCCTGTTGTCATCAGACAGTGGGGAGCTCGATGTGGGGCTTGAAACCACAAACCATGAGATCATGACCTGAGCTGAAGTCAGATGCTTACATGACTGAGCCACCCAGGCACCCCTACAATTCCTTTTCTTATCTCTCTCTCTGCCGGCCTCCTTCTACGTGGAGCCCAGACCTCTCTCCTCAGCCCACCTATACATCCCACTACCTGACTGTTCCCTCTCCTGGCACATACTGCAAACCCAACACGTCCAAATCAAATCCAGGATCTTTTCCCCAAACCTGCTGCTTGCCCCAGTTTCTCCCAAGGCCCTCTCCCTACCATCTCCAGTCACTAGCATCAGTCAATTCCGTCCACTACATACCTCCTCAGTCTGCCACCTTCCACATCCCCACTGTCACCATTCTAGCCAAAACTGTACTACCTCCTCAGCCTCCAGTCCCCTGTCCCCACCCTAATGCAGCCATCATTCCAAGGCCATCACTCCACTGTTTAAACCTCTCCAATGGCCACCCACTGCCACTTGAGACCAAGTTCAACTCATCTTACAAGGGCCTCTGAGATCTGTCCTCAGCTTTTATCCTGTCTTTTTTCTTCCCTCTTAGGGAATACTGTTATCCAGACCCTCAATGCTCTATGTCAGTGGTTTGCAAAATTGAGTGTGCATTATGAGCATGTGGAAAATTTGCTAGAAACCCATCTCCTGGCTGTCCAGGACATGCTGATGCTGGTGGGCCCTGCATCACCCTCAGGGAGGGGGTGCTGCTCTATCCCCCACACTGAATGCCTTTCCACTTCTGCAGTTACCAGTGCGTGGCTGCCAGCTCTTTGCCGACTCTGGTACCTTCTTCCAGCAGGCCTCACCTCAACCATCACTACTGCCAGGCTGGGTTCCATGCCACTTCGAGGTGGTTCTTTCTTAGCATTACTCACAAGGCATTACAATGCAGAGACACCCGTCCAACACGCATACATCACAGCACACTGCCTGGAGACAGGAACAGGGCCCATTTTGTTCACCGATTGTGCTGCCCGTGCCTAGTGTGGTACCTGGCACATGCTTGAAAAGCTATTAAAGGAATGAGTGGAGCTTCTGAGGATCTCTGTTAACCTGGGAGTTCCCAAGAACAGTCCACCCCCCACTCCTACCCCTGAACAGTCCACCCCCCCACCTCTACCCCTGAACAGTCCACCCCCCACCCCTACCCCTGGGGCTCTGACACTGAGAGATAAAGCCCTGGGGCTTGAATCCCTGTCCATTAAAAGGAGATGCCTCTTTGCTCTGTTACCAACTAGATCAAAGACCTTAGGTGCTGAGCCTTCCACTCTAAAGAGGAGACAGGCTGGAAAAGGTGCAGCAGCCCAGTGAAAACATCATGAACAAAGCACTGAACTTGGATGCCTGCTGGGAAGCCTGGGCAGCCATGGGGAGACTGGCCTCCCGGCTATCTGGGCAATCCAGCATTTTGCTTCTGCACCGGGCCTGCCAAGTCCTGACCTACTCCTGGCCTGGTGAGCCTTCCTGCTTCCCCAAGTGATGGTGGGGGGAGGGGGCAAAAGGAGAGTAGGTCAGTGTCCACAGGAGTTTCTAGACTGCTCAGTCTGAAAGCACAGGAGTGCCTCTCCCATGAATCAGGAGGGCAGAAGTCCTGAGCAAGCATTTGGAAGATATCTGCAGAGCCTAAACGTGGGTCTCTCAGCGTCAAAAGGGTCTGAGATATTGGAAAGCAAAGGAGAATTAGGGAGGTAGCACGAACAGCCTCGGGTACAGGGAGGTCCCTGGATGTCTGCTTCTCTGGGGACATTTCCCTTTTTAGGTAGTTAACTAAAAATAGACATCAAACCCTTCACAATTCCCAAACTCAGCATTAACTTTCTACCAGAGGCTCCTGAAGGTGACTCAGGCTGGGTGAAGTGTGGAGGAAGCATGCACGCACAGGGCTGTGTCAGAGAAGGAGGGCGGCTGTGCGGACTTGAGGATGAAAGGCCAAATCCCACTCGGGCAGACTCAGGGCTCTGGGTGACTTGACAAGCCCCCAACACTTCCCTGCCCCGGCACACACCAGGCCCTTCCAGTATGTCTAATAGACAGACCTACAGAGAAATGTTGGTCATTTTCCCAGAATTAATATCTCTGGGCAAATTTCCTGAACACATCTCCTCCTAGCAAAGGCTGTCACACAAGAAGATTCCAGAGGAACACTGCTCCTCTTGTTACTGCAAACGCTTATTCCCAAGCCCCCAGGATACAGAACGTCGGGATGGTTGTGAAAGAGGCAGCCCGGCACCGCCAGGACGGCAGTGCCAACATCCTCTCTGGGGAGAACCCGTCCTCCCACTTAACAGGATCCTGGGAGACAATGGAAGAACTGGGGAAGGAGCTGGGAGCAGCAGCCCAGGGGTGGAGGTCACGGGGTCACATACACAGTCGGGGGGGGGGGTGATATTAGGCACTATCACTCCTCATGGACAATATTTTGGTTGAGAGTAACTGGCAGTTGGTATCAGCTTTCAAAGCCATTCGTGGAAGCACCCCAGCTCCTCTTCCAGGGTGCCACATCATCCAGTGTCAAGCAGGTCTTGATGCCAAATCCCCACCTGTCCAGCATTTCCTTCCAGCTCTTTGAATCCTAGGTGACTTAACATTCCCCATGACTCCAAGAGAATATTTAAAAGAAAGATGTGATCCTGAGGGAATCTTCCAGGAAAACTGGACACTACTTTTGACATCCAAAGATGCTTTCAAATTGATGTGACTTTTGGTTTCAGAGAGAAACACATATGGGGGCCAAGGCAAAGACATCTAAAAGCATAATCTGGAATGGTCCATCATGGTGACTGAAGCCAAAGTGACCAATGTCAGGCCAACGCCAGGCATGGAATACAGAGGGGTGTTCTCTCTGCATCATCCCCCAAATCCCAGAGGTGCAGTAGAGGCAGGGACCCTTGAAGCATGGGAACTCATGAATCAATCTGAAGAATCACATGCTCATTATATCCCTACTTTGGATGAGGCACCGACGTTTCCAAGACAAATAGGCCCTGGTTCCTGTCCTCAAGTTACAAAAGTGCCCTATGCTCACTGATCTCTTCTCAAGAAGACTATCAGTTCCACAGACTGACAGGAGGAATCCCTTAGTCTGTTATCACCCTGGCATTGCCTCATCTATATATTTTTTAGTTTATTTATTTGTTTGTGAAAGAGAGAGAGACAAAGTGACAGAGAGGGAAAATCCCAAGGGGGCTCCACACTGTCAGCACAGAGCCTGATGTGGGGTTCGAATTCACAAACTAAGAGATCATGACCTGAGCCGAAATTAAGAGTTGGATGCTTAACTGACAGAGCTACCCAGGTGCCCCTTCATCTATATTTTCTAAAACAATTTCTCAAGCCGCATCAATACCTCCCTCACACAAAATTCCACTCAGACCCCCTCCAGCTGAATTCCCCTAAAACTGTACCTTCTGCTTAAAGCCTCCTTCCCATCAGGATGTTTCTGCTGCTGTGTAACCCAAGCCACACTTGCTGTAGCATCAACCCATCACCTACTGGATGATATAAAGGGGAGTTAGCTGACCTCACCTGAACTCTCTCTCTCTCTCTCTCTCTCTCTCTCTCTCTCTCTCTCTCACACACACACACACACACACACACGTGCATGCGCACACACATGCACGCAGAGTATTCCACTGAATGAACTGATATCAGAGCTGGAAAAAAAACCTGGGCTCAGTTGGAGATAGTCGCCATCTGGCAGGTCTGGAGACGAAGGGCTTTGACCAAGGCCACATGTTCAATCAGAGGCAGAACCAAGACTTTTGTCCCTTGCTTTCTAGCCTAGTGGCTTTCTGGCTATGTCTTGTGCTGGAGCACTGCCCCAGAGCCGGACACAAGACATGCGCATCTGGAGATCCAACAAGGAAGCTGCTGCCTCCCACGCCTGCTCAAATCAGGCAGTCATGGATGCTTCACCCCGGGCACCTCTTTCTTGCTCTTTCTCCAAAGGTAGGGGATGACCACTGTGGACTGGAGGAGTGGATGAAGGGTTCCTGGAGTGCTGACAGTAACTTCCCATCGGGGTGGGAGAAGCAGCATTAAAAGATATCAGGACAATTGACTAAAACTGAGTAGACCGTGCATTAAATAGCGGTATTGGTTCAATGTTAACTGTCCTGATTTTAGTAACCACATTGTGGTTATGTTCTTAGGAGATACACAATGACATATTTAGAGGTCAAGGGCATGATGTCTCTAATTTATCCACAATGATGTCTCTAATTTACCTACATGATACAGGTGAGTATATATAAATGATACAGGTGAGATATGTATGAATATCTGATGAACAGTGAACATATTTATATGAATACATACATAGAGAATGCTAGGACACTGCAACAAAATGTAAATAATTGGTGGATCTCAGTAATGGGTACATACATGAGTTCCTTATACTATTCTTGCAACTTTTCTGTAAATTTAAAATTATATCAAACTAAAGTTAGAAAAAAATTCCTCTTGAGAGGCATGCAGCAAACACCCTGCCAGGTCTCAGAACCCAGGCAAGCATGCCAGCTGTCACCCTCCTCATCCCCCCCAGTTCTCATGGCAGCAGACCCCAGCCCCCTCGTGGGCCCAGGCTCCTGTGGACCACACAAAGTATGGCTCTGAGACCGGCAAGGCACAGGGCGCTGCAGCAGGAACGTGGATCAGGGTTGTCCTAATAATTCCAGATCATATCAGCTGTCAGGCCCTGGGCAGGACACTTTAGTTCTCAGAGGCTCAGTTTTGCCCACCTGTAAAATGGGAACTACTCGCAGCTCAGTTGAGTGAGACCTGCCTGAAGTGGTCTAGGACTAAGCACCTTAGATGATGCCTGCTGCACGGGTGCTTAGTAGACACGAAGCGAGAACCTGAGTCGGGGCCTCACAGCATCCCTTCCAGAATCTATATGGTTCCTCCCTCCAGTGCTCCAGCAACGTCATCATTCCTCTTCAAGCCACACTCCTCTCTCCTTCATGACCTGGCCCAGAGTTTCCCTGGTCCCAAGTCACCCCAAACGACCACTCCTCACTCCTGTACTTGGGAGTTGGTGTCGGGCGAGTTAGCTCGTATTTCTGTCTGTTTTCTCTCATCCTGCTGCCTGGCTTGGCAGGTGGACCTGGCCTTTCCCTCATGGTCCTCAGCAGCACTCCCAAGGGCCCCCAGGCCGCTGTGTGGACATATGCCCTCTACTCTCACACCTGACAGCTCACACTAGGACTGAACAACACAGCTGGGGCTGGGGAGAGGTCATCGAGGGAGGGATCTGGCTATGATCTGTTTGACAAGAAAACCACTTGGCCTTCCCTCGGTTACTGGCAGGAGAGATGGACTTCCTGGTTAGATTAGGTACTTCCCAGCCCTTGAAAAAAATGAACACACATTACAGCCAGACCATTCAGGGACAAGAGAATCAGTCTAGGCTTTCTCGTGGGATCAGAGATGTCTGGGACCGGAGATGGCCATGCTAAGAGAAAAAGGCAAGTTGCAGAGGTGTCCAGATTACATGATGTATTTACATAAGTATATGAAAGTGCATAGAAAAAAAATTGTGAATATATTTGAGGATGGGAGTGGAACTGGGTGTAGATGAAAGAGGGTTTTCATGTTGTACCTGGTATATTTCTATACTATATTTAGAATGTTTTAAAGAAGACTGCATGCATATGTAACTTATATAATTAATAAATACAAATTATCCCAATAAGTGAGAAAAGAATTGGGGGTACAGGCCTGAAACATACCTCCTTCATTTCCTATCTCTGAGCAGCTGCCTTTTTAGGAGCCTCTGGGAAGGAAGCCCCATAATGTTCTAGAGGCACCCAGAGAACTCTACAGGTTTCTACATGAGCACAGGTGTGTAAACAGGTGGAGGGGCCGCCAGAACCACCCTGCTAATGTTCTCAGTGCCCAGCGGGTCATGTGTTGGGGTGATGAGAGGCTGGGCCCGTTCAAAGTGATCACTACTGTACATGGAGACACACATTTCAATCCCCTTGGGGGTAAGACATCTGACTGTAACTGCAAGATTAAGGCTAGAGTAAAATTCCCCTTCCACGGACAAGCAGCATCCGCTGGACTTAATCTAGGCATGGATATATTTATTTGCTATGGAAAGGGAGACCAGCACATTCTGTCAGCCTGCCCTCTCCCTAAGCAGTGCCACTGACTGAGTCCCACTCCCCACTCACTCTGTAGGGGTAAGAACCTTGGCTTCCAGCATCTTGCTCCTTCCCTAAAGAGTGGAGACTGGGGACTGGTGCCGGAGGTTGTCTGTGGACCTGGGCATGAGGGTTCCTAAGGCGGTGCCACACTTAACAGAGGCAGTAAGGGAGGCCCCCTCTGCTTCTGAAGACCAACAGTGCTGGCACAGGGTGCTTCTAGGCTTCCAGACTGACCAACCACCCCCTTGAATGGCCTAGGGGCTTCAACAAATACTAAAGCCTGGATCCTACCTCCAGAGATTCTGATTTAACTAGGCTGGGGTGCCCAGCAGCAGAGGTTTTAGAAGCTCCACAGGTGCGTTGGGAGCCCCCGCCCCGAAATCAGACGACGACAACTAGATCGGTGTGCCCCACCGCCTTCTCTCCTCTAGTGCAAAGGCCCAGATCCTGGGGCTGCTCACTGTCCCCAGCTGATTTTCTCCTTCACAACTTTCCCCTGAGCTCCACCTCACCCCCAGCCCCCAGATCTGCCTGTAATGGATGTGCCAGAGTGGAGGGCAGCAGACTGCTGAGGGCCCACCTCAAACTCCATGCACTCCTGCTGCTTCCCCCAGGAGAGGTGAATGATGGTGGTCATCACCCTAAGTCACAACCACCTGGTGCTCTTCTAAGATCCCATTTTCCCGTGACAAATAGAGCATGGCCCCAAGTGATCCTCTTGGAAAATAAAATCACCAACCCATTTTCACTGGGTTTTTCTTACGGTTATATGTGCATTTCCAGCAACGTATTAAATGTCTACTCCTGATAATCTGAGCTCCTCACTTCGGTTAAATATCCATTAGACATCGTAATTCCAATTTGGCTGCCCCAGCACACTGAAGGCTAAGCATCCCCCTGGCAGCCGGCTGGAGTATGCACAAGAAACCCAAGCTCATCATTAGGAGGGTAAATATGCAGCTTTGAAAAGAATAAGAGGAGCATGGGTGGCTCACTCGGTTAAGTGCTGATTCTGGATTAGGGCTCAGGTCATGATCTCACGGTTTGCGAGTTTAAGCCTTGCAATGGGCTCCATACTGTCAGTGCAGAGGCTGCTTAGGATTCTCTTTCCCTCTCTCTCTACCCCTCCTCCACTCTCTCTCTCTTTCTTAAAATAAATAAACTAAAAAATATATAAATAAAAATTAAAAAAAAAGAAAAATATATGCATATGCACACATAACTTATATTTTACAACTGCATTGGTGTAAAGATGAATATATTGTGAATTAAAACATTTTCTTTGACCCAAAAGTTTAGTTTTTCTTCTAATTCTATAAGATACTGAGATATTTTTGTGGATGCCGGGTGCTGTGCCTGATACATCAGTGGGCCCTGGGGGAAGGTGAGACTCAGGAAGAGGGAGACAGTTCCATAGAGTCACAGAAGTCCTTCCCTGCATAGCTATTTTACCATAGCTGCGACTCTGCACCGTCCTCTATGAGCAAGGCCTGGACCCTCTATGAGCAAGTTTCGGCATCCCGGAAGCCCCAGAGGCAGCCCTCAGGGGACTTACAGTGGAGGAGGGCTGAGTAACATACACTTTGCCAGACACTGGGCAGAAGGCAGTGGCAGCAGGGGGGTGCTGAGTGCTCTGGGAGCACACGGGAGGGAAGGGTTCCTTGCAGCTGGAGCAGGGACAAACTCAGGGATGAGGTGGCTTCTCAGTGGGAGTCTGTCCCACAAAAGAGGTGCCTCACGGAGGGAGGTGCTCCCAGAGCAGAGGCACGATGAAAGGGGCACGGGGACTTCCAGCGCACATGGAGGAGCCCAGTCTGGCTTGAGGATAAAGTAGGGATTCAGGAGTTGGGGGCAGACTCAGAAAGAAAGGCCAGACCACACAGCAGAACATGTGTGCACAGGTGTAATGTGTGTGAGGCTCACTTGTGTGGGACGGGTAGGCTCTGGGGACCGCCAGGCACTGCAACCAGGAGTGATGGGAGCAGAAGCACGGTTTGGAAGGGTTCTGCCCGGCAGGAAAGACTCACCTGGGAGAGATCAGGAGGAGGAGTCTTGGTGAGAAGCTCAGAGGGCCTGAGTGAGGTGGCGAGTGGACGTGGGTGTGCACCACTAAGGCCGTGCAGAGGCTGGGAGAGATGGGCAGTGCTGGGTGGCCACTGGCCCCATCATCAGGGCTTCACGGGGCTCGCTGGGGTGCAGGCAGGGAAGCTGGGGCTCAGTCCTGGGGTTGCCTAGGAAAGCTGAGCGAGTACTTACTCTCTGTTCCTAGCACGGGGGGAAGAGAGCTCTTGGGCCTCCGGGCTTTCATCTCCGGGGCCTTGGCATTCTCGCTGGCAGGAGCATCTGCGACACAGCAGGTAATGACACACATTAGTTGGCTGCTGCCCAAGGAAATGAACAGAGGAGGCGTCTCAATAAAAATCCCACCTCAACCAAAACAACAGCCATCCCCTCCCTCCCCTGCCCCCGGCTCCTCTTTTCACTGTGGGGGCCTTCCCTGCCTGCTGAGCAGACGGCGCCTGCCTTGGGCACCTTCCTCCTCCAGAGCACCAAAGAAGGAGCGTGCACGTCCTCCACTGCGCCTCATAAATCAGGTGGAGAGAGCAGTTGTCCAGGCAAGATGGATGGACAGGCTATCCCGGGAGCTAGTTATGCATTCCCCTGTACGGCAGGCGCAGGCTACCAGGAATCACATTGCTGGCAGGGCTGGAGGAGCGGCGGTACCCCTGTGCTCAGCTCTCTCCCATCTTTTCCCTTCGCTGGGTCTTTACTCACTGGGGCTAACTGCTCTATATCTCCAAAAGCCTGCTCTGTCTAGAGAGGTCTCTCCGCCAGAAGGCGGGGATGGGGTCCATGCCTCGGCTCTGCACTTTCTGATTTCCCAGACTTCCTTCTACAGATGGTCACTGACAGACTTTCAGACCAGATGAAGGCCTCTGAGCAGGCAGCCAGCACGCCTCACCCCCTCTGGACTGAGCCTTGGGCCCATTCTGAGAGCCTGTGCACTCCTCAAAGTGGACCCAACGAAACCCTGCAGAGCCTTCCGGGTGGGCCTGAAATGGTACGTGGATGAGCGCACAATGCCTCGGTCCTCTCTTCCACGTTCCCTATTCCATGTTAATGTCAAGTGTGGACATTACCACGTTTTCTCCCTTGTTGGGGCAGAAGAGTAACATCACGCTGGGCTGGGCCAGGCAGAAAGGGCCTTGCTGGGCCCCAAGGAGATGAGACTTCAGGAAGCTTTGGGGAAACCACCCAGGAACTCGGATAAGAAGGAGCTGGTTAAACAGCTATCACTGTGCTCCAGCATTTTCCCCACAAGGAACTCTCCTCAGGGATGTGCTGAGAGGGAGCCTCCCCGTCAGAGTCCCTTCCTGCCATTCCTTTTCCGGCTCCTGAAGACAGGAAACTCATAAGGAGGAAGGAGCGGGTGGGACTTTCCAGCTGAAGCTTGGTCCACATTCCTGTGGCTTGGCTGGGGAGGAAGGGCAATCTTGCTGTCTTGCCTCCTGAATGGGGCAGTCCTAGCTGCTAGCACATGCCCTCTCCCAGACTGGTTCCTGGGACTTTGTGTGGTAGACACAGGTTGCCCAGAACTGGGGCCTGGGGATGAATACTTTCCTAGCACATGGACTTCTGACGCTCCCATCTGGATGTACTGCTCCTTCTAGATGGCATTTGGGTCTCTTTTCTGCTTCAGAAGGTGGATCGGCCCATATAAATCCTCCCGCAGAGGATTCCTTCCCAACCTAAAGCCTGCCCACTCTCAGTTCTAGCTGGGTATTCCAGGAACGGAGACCCAGTGTGGGTATCGTCCAAGCTCACCGGCAGCTCCGAGGCACACAGGCCTCGGGGCCCGTGGGGGCAATTCTCTACTGAAGTCAGCCAAAGCTGTACACAGGTCACTACAGGAATGGTTGAGTGTAGGCCTCATGAAGAGCTTTCTAGCAGTATATGGGAGGGAGCAGTGCTGAGAGAACCAAGCTGGAAGTCTACCCTGCCTCCACTACTCTCCTTCTGCCAGCTTCTGTAAGAGCAAAGGGAACCCCGCATGGTGAGACAGGGGTCCCTGCCTTCCATCGCCGACTCCGCCTGTGTCCTGTCTCCTCAGTGGCCGCCCACACTCCAGGTTCCGTGTGGATACAGATGGAGGAGCAGAAAGTCCCGTGGGGAGGGGATGCTTTCACTTCCTCACAGTGGGTGTTTTCCTCTGGCCTCCTGGTCATTCTCAGCTACAGAAAAATCCTCAGTACATATTTGTCAACTTCTGTGGTTCTCAATATCGGCTGCCCATTAGAAGCAGCTATACGTAGGTGTCTCACCCCCCACATCCTGGTTTAATTGGTCTGGTTAAGGGCCTGGCTGTCAATATTATCCAGAAGCTCCACAGATGAGTTGAATATGTCACTCCTAGTCTGTGTGCAACACAGGTTGTGTGTGTGTGTGTTCATATTTGTATATTTGTATGCACGTGTGTGTACGTGCCTATGTGTCTAGAGGTGGACATGGAGGGTCTCAGGGACTATTCTGAGAGACAGGAACACCTATCAGTGTATCTCTTGATGTCTGGGGACTAGGGTGCCATAAACCTGGGTGTGGGGGTAAGTCTATGACTCCCTTGTTTAGGGCCCTCCTCTCTTCCCTTCCTTCAAGACCTGATAGGCACCAATGACAATTTACAGAAAGGTACACTCCAAAGTGTGTGTGTTTCCCCCTTTTTAAAGAAGAAGAGGAGAGAGCTAAGTGTGTACAGAGTTCTGTGTTTCTTGGCTTGAATACTCTCTTTGCCCGTCTTTCTTCTGGTGAGTTCTGGGGACATCACAGGAGGGAGGTATAGAAGGATCAGGGTTGCTTTGTTTTTTTGTTTTTTTGTTTTTTTTTTAACTGATGTGTAACTTGAGGCATAAGCAAGCCATGGATGACAGGTCCTGTCTGCCTGGGTTCCTAAGGAAGGGACACAGGGACAGAGATTCCATCTCTCCTCGTGGGGTTGTGTGGGTCTTTGCTTCCAAGTGGCAGTAGAGTAGAGTCTCAGAGATGAGGGTACTAGTTTTGGCTTTGTCATTAGCAGTCTTGGGATCATGAGCAAATCATGTCAACTGCCCTGAGTCTCTATTTCTACATCCATACAAAGGAAAGTACACTTATTCTTTCTACCGCAGAGTTAAGATGCTCAAAGGAGAGAATGTATTCAGTAGTGCTTGGGAAAGGAGAAAAATGATCATGTACCTATTAATTTATTCCTCCTGCTCACCACATTTCCTCAGCTACCTCCCAATCCCCTTTAAAATTCTCCACTTTCAAAAAGCCCTGCCTGACCAGCCCCCACCCGCATGTTTCCAGCCTCCGCATGTCTTCAGCTTTTGGGTGCTGGCTTTTACACTGATGTGTGAGTACACTACCCTGTCATGTGCTTTGAGCTTTGTTTTTAGAAGTTCTGTGTACTTTATCTTTCCATCTGACCCTGAGGAAAGGGGCTCAAGTTTCCCTTTCAAACCAGGCACACCTCCAGACTTGGAGCCCCCTCTTCCCTCTCAGTCATTCTGCCCCAGGGGGCTGTGTGTGCGCCAGGAGCCACTGGCCCTCCGTGAGGGCGGCAGCAAGGGGTGGGCTGGAAGGACTGCATGCTTAATCAGAACCAGCTCTGTGCTCACATGAGTGCCCAGGGGATAAAAATAATAGTAATACAAGTCTAAGAGCAGCTTGTATTTTCTATTTTAATCAGTTTGTGATGAAACTGAACTCCATTTCTAGATCTGGGCCCCAGGGCTGGAGTCCACGGCTGGCCTGGTTGTGCCCCCAAAGAAGGGTGGGAAGATGGAAGTATAGGGAGGTGGGGGGCCTCTACATAGGGAGGAAAATGTGTCCTTATATGGACAATGCCTCACCCTATCCACTTCTGGGCTAGCTCTGGACCTGGCCCTTCAGGGCAGCCTTTTTGTTTCTGTCTTCCCCAGGAGGGTGGTTCCCTGAATTACAAGCCTAGGGCAGGGGGAGTGAGGTCTTGGAAGGCTTGGGGGGGGGGGCGCGTTTCAAGCTTCCAGCAGCTCCATGGGAGGCAGGGCAGAGGGGCTGGCGTCTTTCTCTGCAGTGGGCAAGCAGCAAGCTGGCTCAATCAGAAGAGGGGTGCTCTGGTCAGGAAAAAAAAAACTCCTTTCTGGCTCTGCTGTTTGGGGCCTGAGTCCTTGGACAAGTTCCTTGAACTTTTTGAGCTTGACCTTCACCAGGAAAACAGGAGTAACACCCCAACAGGGTGAACAAGATGTAAAGTAATGGCAGGCATTTACTGGGTTACTTAGCCCATGCCTGGCACGATGCTAAGTGCTTTATCTGCTTGTTTCGCATGGAACAATACCATTTGCCAATATTCAAGTGTCTCTGGCCTACTGGGGAAGTGGGTCTATTTAGTTCAGTCTAATGCATGTTAGCTGCCTGTGGCGACATGACCAAGACATGCGAAAGTAGGAGCAGACTTATGAATGTGGCAGGAAGAAGAGTGCGTGGCTATCAGCTCAGGCACAGTCAGAAGTCCTCGATGGCCATGGTGGCAGCAAAGTGCCCTAGTTTGGAGCCACGGCTTGCATTTAAATCGCTACCCAGCTAGTTATTAGTTGCATGGACTTCAGCGGGCCACTCAGTCTCTATATGCCTCAATTTGGACTTTTTTACTATCGCTCCACTAAACCCTCTTGTCACAGTCACAAACCCCCTGTGAACTGTCAAAGCCGATGGTCTCAGCGCATCCTGTTCTACTCAGCAGTAGCACCTGACACACTGATGTCGTCATTCCTTCCTTATGCAAATGGCTGCCATTTGGCTTCTGGGGCACCTCTGTCTCCTGGATTTCCTCCTGTCCCACCGTGGCCATTCCTTCTCAGTCTCCTTCCCAGACCTCTGTCCTGCCCTCCTCCTCCTCCTCCTCCTCCCTATTCCAACCATATCCACCTTAGGGACCTAATCCAGTCCCAGGACATTCAATGGTCTCTTATGTGGACAGCTCCCCATACCCTGCCTCCAACATTGACCTCCTTACTCAACTCCAGGTTCATCTAAATGCCTGCCTATGCGACGTGCCCACCTGGATGTCTAATGGACATCTCACACTTCATAGGCACTTGATTGGCCCCTGCCCCCTGCATGCCTATCTCAGAAGGTGGTGCCACCTTTGATCCACACTCCCCCACGGACACTAAGTCACTCTGACTTCCCTTTCTCTCTCTCTCTATTTCTTCTTCTTTTTTTAATGTTTATTTATTTTTGAGAGAAAGAGAGAGTGACAGAGTGTGAGCGGAGGAGGGACAGAGAGAGAGAAGACACAGAATCTGAAGCAGGCTCCAGGCTCCGAGGTGTCAGCACAGAGCCTGACACGGGACCCAAACCCACAAAACATGAGATCATGACCTGGGCCAAAGTTGGACGCTTAACCCACTGAGCCATCCAGGTGCCCCCCTCTCTCTCCATTTCTAATGCATCACCAAATCCTATCAGTTCTACTGTGAGAACGGATTATGAATCTCATCACTTCTTACATGTTCCATAGAGCCTAAGCTGACATCAGCTCCTGCCTGGGCCATCACAGAAGGTCTCCCTGCTCTCCCTCTAAACCATATGGGGACTGGGTGACTCCGGTCACCATGGTCACCTGAGTGATCCTTCACCATGTTGGAGCTGGCCCACCACACTCAGGCTTCAGATCTGGCTGCTGGTCGTCCTCACCTCAATTCCCACCACCCTGTCCCCGGCTCACAGCTCAGACACCCTGGCCTTCCCACTCCTGGGAATGCCTCAGGTATAGCCTCCACTCAGGGCTTTACTCTCATTATTACCTCCTCCAGCTTACTTAGAGACTTCTTCACACTTCCTTCAGACCTCTGTTCCAATGTCACTTCCTCACAGAGGCCTCACAGCCACCCTCTCTAACAGCAACATCTCCTTCCCCACACCCTATTGTGCTTCCTTCACGGCACCTGATATTGCCCGAGATCACATGTCTGTTCATCTGTATTACTGTTTTCCCCTCACTAGAATGTAAAGTTCCCAAGAACAGGAACTTCCGTTTTGTTCACTGATTTTAACCCAGCCCCAAGAGCAGAGCCTGGCACAGAGTGGGATGAACAACCACAGGATGCCTGCTGGAATGTCACCTCCTACCACGCAAATGTACAACCCTCCATGGTCATGAAGCCCTTGATCTCACTGGTAGCTGTGGCCAGGGCGGCTAGGGAAGGGTGGCCTAAGCTGCCCTGTCTTGGGATTTGGGCCTACAAAGGGTTTTGTTTCCCTACCTCTCACCTGGGTCTGAATGAGAGGGAATGGGTCATTCAGGCCAGGTGAGCAGAAGGATTTCCCAGTAGGAAGGGATATTACTAAAGGTAGACCTAGATCTCTTGGACAGGGGACACTGCCGTGCTATTCACTAGACAGAGAGGCCACACCAAGTTGTGGAAAGGGTAGGCTTTAGAACCTGACACGCCCAGGTGTGAGCCCTGTCAGGGTACGTCTTGTTCTAACTCCCTGCTCAGGGTGGCTTGAAGGGCAAGGGCTTTGGGGTCAGAGACATTCAGAGAGTCTGCACCTTCTGGGTATTGTCTGTGTGACCCAGGAGGGCTGTTGACCCTCGCAGAGCCTTGGTTTCCCACTGAGAGCTACTCTGCCCAACTATTGTATAAGCTAAAAATGCATATGACTCTCTGGCCAGAGCAAACCTTGAAGGTCAGCTTTTGAACCCCTTGATAAGTTTTCTGGCAAGTCCTTACCCACTTCGGGCTTCAGGTGCTTTCGGGGGTACAAGGTTGACACTTGCCCTTCAGCTGCACTTGGAAGGAACAGGGGTGTGAGAAGATCAAGAAAGTGCATGAGACCAGCCTTTTTCTTAGGGAAAAGACACACAGCATGATGATCATAGCCAGATGTGCTGAGTTATAAAGGCTATCTCCCTTTGTCTTTAAGTGGGAAAAACGGGAGTGTGGCTAATACAGAATGGCCAATGAGCCAAAGTCATTTTTATGAGGTCCTGAAATATATCATTATACTGGCCACAGATATATAGTCTTCATGGTGTTTGGCACAGGCTGTGTGACTGAGAGCTAGTGACTGTCAGGGGATAAGACCAGCGTGATGTCAGCAGGAGCTATAGTCCCCACCCCTAGTGGAGAGGGACCTCACTGCCCCTTGGCAGGGAGGGACACAGTTCTCTCAAGAGGTTGAGCAGGCAGCTGCAGATGGAGAGAGAAATCAGGAGACCCCACACAACGAACGAACTTGCAAATTCAGTGACAGTCCCTTCTTAGGCCAAGTTCGATTAAAACCTATGGGTGCTCTCTTCAGAAAAATGCTCTGATCTACAAAGACACAAAATTTCGCCTATAATTTCAAAGAGTCCATGAACCCCCTGGGATCCTTAAGTTAGGTACGACTACCTTAGGGAGAGCTGGGAGGACCGGGGGACAGACGGAAGACAGGAAACCAGTTCGGCTGAGGGGAGCACAGGAGGGGAAAGGTGCCGCAAGGTGGCAGGGGAGAAGTTAGGGAAACTGCAGTCCTTTGTCTAGAGGTGGCTCATGGCTGAGAAATAAAATTCCATATGGCAAGTAGGCCACCTACCCGCAGGACACTAATATATCTCCAAGTCTAGCAACAGGGAAAAGAGTGGGTGTGAAGGGGGCTGCCCTTTTTCTCTCTGAAAAACAAAAACCAATTAACTGAGAGTCAGTCCTGTTATCTCAGCTGGTCTCCCTCTGATCCCTTTGCTAGCTCTTCTAAGACCCAGCTCTTAGTCGGCAGCCTGAGGCCAAACTAGAGATAAGTAATGGCGATCAAGATTAGCGGAGAGTACAAGGGAATCCAGTAGAAGGAGGCCAATTTATGGGTCAAAAAGTCCCGTATGTTGCTGAATGAATTCTCCAAACCTTAAAAAAGAAAAAAAAATCCCCAAATGTACTCAATAGGGAAAAAGAAAATTTTATTTTGAAAACAGAGTTTGGTTTTCAAAATAAAACATTTGCTGCTTCACAAAAAGGTGCTGACATTTTGCAGATAAAGAGAATGAATTGCTCTCCTGCCTTCAGTCGGCCGTGTAAATAGGACCCAAAGGGTCCAGGGATCCCCACAGCAGATATGCTCATTAGCAGGCTGGGCTTCCTTCTGGATTGGTTGGGTCTAGCATGGGTCTCAAGTGCGGGCTGTTTGGAGTCAAGTTCCCAGAACCACTTTTTTTTTTTTTAAACTGCAGCACATGTAGGGAAAGGAGCAGGAATGTGACCTGGGCAGGTGACAGCCTGGGTCACACACTGGAGTACTTGGCAGCAGCAGCCCCTACCCAGAGCCTCAAAACATGGGTTTCAAGCCCCCCTCTGAAGTAACCCATCAAATCTGCTCCTTCAACTCAGAGCCCCAGTGACAGACACATTCACAGAACTCCAGGGAGACACACACAATATTCTATCATTTCAGTTTTACTGCTGGCTACTGGCAATTTAAATTGTTTTGCCCTTGTGTGTATATTTTTCTTAACTTTTCTTTTCAATGCTTTTTTTTTTCAATGCTTTTTTTCCTTAAAAAAAAAAAAGGGACTTATTTTCTTTTCTTCCATTCCTAATATATCACGGATCTCAGTGTTTATGATCGAGAAATCAGATTATAAAGCTGAGAATGGGGACAAAGGTTCTATATCTTGTGGAATGGCACTGAAGCAGGTCAGGACTTTATACCCCAAGTGATCATATTCAGGAGTCAGAAGAGCAACAAAGCTGGGCTTTGAGTTGCCTTATTTGGACACCAGTTTTTCACATGTCACTAAGAGTTACTAGCCAGGCATTTTAAGGGCAAGAAATTATTTCCCCCACACAACCTTTTCAGACAGTTCCAGGCAAGTAACGAAATAAGAAGAAAGGGCTCTGCATTGTGAGTCCCACTACAGCATTCTGGCTCTAGCTGGAACCTCAACAGACCAGAGGACCTCGTGTGGGATGTGTTCCTTCTCAATGGCCTTGGTTTTTTACTGTTCAAAATGAGGGTGGTCGCCTGGATCATCCCAAGGACTGTTCTACTTCTGAGGCTCTAATTCTAAACTTCACACAGAAGAGAGAAAGAAGAGTCACAAACACACAGCCTCCATTTCTCTGGGACAAATCGCAGCCCCTCACAGCCTGGCCTCCCCCTTTCCTCACTCAGAAACTCCATTCCAGGGACGCGGAGTGGCTCAGGAGGTGAAGCATCCGACTTTGACTCAGGTCATGATCTCCTGGTTTGTGGGTTCCAGCCCCGCATCGGGCTCTGTGCTGGCCTCTTGGAGCCTGGAGCCTGCTTCCGATTCTGTGTCTCCCTCTCTCTCTGCCCCTCCCCCACTTGTGCTCTGTCTCACTCTCTCTCTCAAAAATAAACATTTAAAAAAAAATGAAACTCCATGCAGATTGGGCAGCCCTCTGCCCTCACATGTTTCTTCATCTCCCTCTGCTGCATTACAATTACTTTTTCTTCTTGCAGAGGTGGGGCTGTCCCCTCTACATAAAGACGCAGCCCCAACTCACCTCCTTGGGGAAGTGTCCCCACATGGACCCCGCTCTACTCCGTCCTCACCTCACCACGGGTCTGACCTGCCAGCACTGACACTTGTTGGCTGCAGCTTGTAAAATACTACGTAGTCATTTTCCTGTGGGTGTGTCTTTTCTCCTCCAGCCCACTGCCTGGCTTCCCAGCTCAGCAAGCTTCTGCATGTGGGGTCAGGACTGGGGACAGGGCGGGGACAATAAGGTGAGCAGCCCCTCCTCTCAGTCAGGGGCAGGGCTGCAAGGTCATACAGGGCCATCAAGTAGAGCTTCCATTTTTCTTTCTGGCTCATTTTTTTTTGCAAAAGATGGCTCAATACCCATGAAACAAATGACTCGGGTAAGGATGGCAGCCTTGGATGCAGTTCTGTTTAGGTATGGTTGGTCAGGGAAGGGCAGAGAAGTGGGACTCTGTATGGCAGTGATGGGTGAGCACGACCTACCGTCCACGGTGACTTGGCAGGAGCACTCAGCCTGGCCGGCACCATTCTTGGCTATGCACTTGTATACGCCTCTGTCCTCGGGCAGTGCCTTCTCGATGGAGACAGAGCACAGTGAGCCTAGGAAGGGAGAGGAAGAACCATTGAGTGGACCCATTATAAGCCCAATACTTGCCCTGGTACATGGAACACGGCAGGTGAATGTTATTCATAAAGGTATCCACCGGGAGCCCAGAAGCCAGAGGCCCTGTGGGAACCAACCCTCTCTCCCTACCAAGGTCAGGGTAGTTTTTGCTGATAATGCAGGTCCAAAATAACTGATCCCTAAATATATTCCTTCCTGGTACCGTCTTCCCACCTTCCAGCAAGCTCTCTTATGGGGACATAATGGAAAGGTACAGAAGAAGGGAGCAAAATAGTCTCAGCCTTTGGAGAGCATCCAATACAACAGAAAGAGCAGAGGGATCCTGAACCTGTACCCTGGCATGTCACCAAGAGAGATAAGCAGTACTCAAGCACAGGTTTATAGACCCGTGTTAGGAACAATGGCAGGTGAGGAGGCTCTGCCCTGCTTATAGCAATTATTTATTCTGGGAATCTTAGAAAAGGGAGTTCTGAACAAAGAGGTGGGTGAGAGAGGAGCTGGCTTCTCAGGAATGGTATGTGAGCTGAGAAGCAGGGCCAACGATGGGCACTGGGCTGGGAGAGGGGCACTTTGGGGCTATCTCCCTTCACTGCAGGGTCTTTTGGTGACCTCAGAGAAGGGTGGAGATGGCCTTCTTTCCCCATGAGTCTCTCCACCCCAGTGCACCTCTTCTGGGCTGGTTAGGGAGAGGAGGAGCCAGGCTGGGCACCCACAGGAATTGAGGATCTGGTCCCTGCCCACCCTAGCTCTCTCACCCCAGGGCTGGCTACTTCTCTGGAGTACCGCCCTTGGGGGATTTCCCTCAGGATGTAGGGAGAGGCCGGCTGAGTGCTTGGACTGCTGGGACTGCTGGGCCAGGCAAGAGGGCAGTGGCACCGTAGTTCCTGCCTTCAGACACACAAACAAGCCAACAGCATGGCGTCCTGCCCAAAGCTGCCCCGTTGTCAGGGCGGCAGTCATCACACAAAGAGGAGGACAGAGCCAGGGCCACGTGCATCCTACTACCTGGAGCCATAGGCTGCAGCTACCCCACTCCCCCTGCCAATTGCTTGGCATAAAACACTGGCCCTGGGTGAGCAGAGCTGTATGCATCCCAGGCATATGTGCGGGGCAGCATAGCCAGAAGGGAGGTCAACGGGCACTGCTCCCAAAGGGTCTTTGATCTCAAAAAGTACCCTCACCCCCATTAGGCAGAGGCACAGACTTGAGAGCAACGAATACAAGGATAATCAGAGAACCTCACTAAGGCTGGAAAGGAAGGCAGAAGCATAACAGTTCTCTTTGCTTCTTGGCACCTGGGTTATGTCCTGAACAGGGAAACCTTAGTTCTCCAGACCACCTCCCTCCTATTCATATAGACCTTACCTCTCAGGAAAGGCCTCACTACATTCTCCCCCGGGGAGGGCAAGGGCTCGGAATCTCTTCTCACTGCAGTTAGGAGACAGAATTTGCAGAAACTGCAACAGAAAGGGTTCAGGCTGGAATTTTAGGAACTCCATCATGAGGTTGAGGCACAGAAATCTGGGATTGGGGGTGACTGTCCTCTCTAGAGAAGACCTTCCATTCATCTGAAAGGGCAGGGGGATGCTAAAATGACCTCTGGCATCTGGATTTGAGGCTTAGAGGAAACACACCCCTTTTTGTCACTTCCCTTCAGACTGAAGCTAAGGCTCTGGGAGCAGACATCCCACTCCCAGTGTATATCCTGCTCAAATGCCTGATTGTGCTTCATTTTCAGTCCCCCCACTGCCTTCAGCCTTCAGCCCAAATGGCACAAACGGCAAAGACAGTGTGAGACCACCAGGAGAAGAGGGGCAGTTAGACCACGGCCCTCACCCCCTCACCAGGGAAAGCAGTGGAGCAGGCAGCTTGTCAAGCTTCCCAAAGCCTGGACCCCTGGCCACGTGCTTGCGTGGGCTGGGGGAGGGCCCCCAGGCAGGCCTGGAGGCCCGGCTAGCCCAGATTGAAGAATCTGGTATTTCCTGTGGGACAGCTTATTCCTGACCTCCAGAAGAAAAACTGTTTCCCAGAGGTTTTTTTCGAGAAGCCTCAGCCTGGTGGGGAATTTTGAGAGGGAGGTGAGGGGGATGGTAGCAGTCACCACAGAACCAAGCCTCCAATAAACGGCTCAGCTAGAACTGTCCCTGGGAGAGCCCCTCATGGCCATGGAGTCTGAAGGTACCCCATCTTGCTCCAAGTGTGTGGAGAGAGGGGAGGACGGGCGGGGGGTGCAGGGTGGGAGGGAGTAGCCTAAAGCCCTGGAGGTTGTGCTCTGAGGATGCCTTCAGTGAGCAGTGCCTCCCCACCCTGGTCCCCTAGAATGTCTCGACAGTGCAACTCAGCTCCAGGTCACCTCCTCAAGGATGGCACCTTCCCTGTCACCCATAAGCATCCCCCCATAAGAAGACGGACCTCTTCTGTGCCCCGAGTTTCCCTTTATCAGAGCATGTCTTCCAAGACCATTGCTGAAACACATGTCTGTCTCCCACACTAGTTCTCGGAGGGCAGTGACCGTGTCTATTACAAATATTTTTCCTGAGCCTGGAATGCAGTCACAGTGAAAAAAAAATGCCATCTGAGAATGACCAAGGCGCATTTCTGTAGCAGGTGATCTGGGAGGATCTATGCAAGAGAGTCATGAACATTTAGTCAAATATAACCTACCATTGAAAATGATAAGATAGTTTCTAAAAGGAAAAAAATCCTATGTCAGAGTTCTTCAAGTGGATTATACATATACAATATTGCCTTGCATATTGCATTTAGGCACTAGGATGTATAAATTCTAGTGTTTTGTATGACAAACTCACATAGGTTTTTAAAAAAGCCTTTGTAAGATCACACATTAAAGGTGATTAAAAATGAATCATTGGTTGACAACAGCAACAAAAATGAATTCTCATTATTAGCCTGGAAGACATGTTTGCCAGGGAAAGCAGCCCGGCCTGGGGACAGGAAACAGGGCATAAAGATGAAAGCACTTCTCGCAGCATAGAGCTCCCCTGGGCTCACTGGCCATCCCTCCCAGTCCTCAGCCAAGGCCAAGGCCTGAGGGCCCAAAAGGGCCTGGTGCCATCCCTCCGCAGGCCTGGAGGGCAGGCCCAGCTGCTGCAAGTGGACACTATCTGCTCGGCAGCTCTGGGAATACAGGAAGGGGAAGGTACCTCTCCACACGCCCCTCCGAGATGTAGCAGTCAACTCCAGCTGACTCCTTGCACACCTCTTCTGCTCTCCTTGGTGCTAAATGGGGTGAGCATAACCCTGTTTGGGGGGGGGGCTGGAGGCTATGAGCTCTATCCAAGCTACAGGCATTCAGAGAAGCCCCCCTGAAACCTATAAACACAGCAGTAGGGTTTAGATGTATGTGTAGATTGTACTCCACGAGGAGTCTTTCGTGGCTAAAGGCTGGTGACAACGGTCTGGCAAGACCTGGAGGAAGCAAATTTTGATCTTAGATGACATAACAGCACAGGATTCAGGGCAGTGGAGTAAGAAGGATTCTAAACAAGGGGGGTGAGAGCAGAGAGGATGCAGAGTGGGGTGCGAAGGATGGGGAGACCCTCTTAGCCATTCCCTTCACCTTCACCTCCAGAACACCTCAAACTACCAGCTTCCTTATTTCCACTGATGCCAGTAGAAATGTGACCCTAGTCACCCAGATACCAGCATGCAGTGGTCTTCCACTCCTTCCTCTTCTTTATCTGCCCCTGCTCCCAAGCCAGACAACAGGTTCTATTAACTCTGTCCCTGCTTCTTGAACTGGTTGTTTCCTGTCTGTGCCATGGCTACCTTATTAGTCCAAGCCTTACCACCTTTCTCCCTGACCTCTTCAGTAGGCGCCTTACTTGTCTTTGGGCAGAGAGTCCATCAAAACCCCTACACCCTTACCCTAGCTTTGTGTGCACTGTCCTCATTCCACACTCTTACATGGCTCCTTATTGCCTTGAGAATTGAGCTCCTCAGCATGACATAGGATGGCATGGGCCATGCCTTCCTCTCCAGACCAGCCCATGCTCTGAGCAGACCTGCCTCTGCTGCTTCCAGAGCCCCTGCCCGGGAAGCCCATACCTCCCCTCCTTTGCCTGCCATGAGCCCTGGCCCACCTCATTCAGCACCAGCCTTTCCTGTGGCCCTAGCACTCAGCTCCTTCTTCTTCTACACCTACCAGCTCAACTTCAGCACTTGGCCAGAACAGTTTTATCACTGTGAGTATGTGTCCCCTCTTTCCAAATCTATGGAGAGCAGATCCACTCACACCTCCCAGAGTGCCCTGATCCCTATAGTGGAGCCTGCTGAAGTGGTCACTGTTAGGGCTTGAAGACAGGCTTTCTCCCTGGGGTCTGTGTCTAACCCAGGCTCTTGAAGATGTGGAGGGAGAAGATGTGGAGGGAGAAGATGTGGAGGGAGAAGCTCTAGAGAAGGATGGACAGAAAATGGGGCTGGTATTTTTAAGAGCAGGCACTCTCCCTACCATGGCAAAGCAGATAAGCCCATGTCAAGGTCTGCTTCCTCCACTGCAGGGAAAATACCAGAAATCTGGCAAGCCTAGAGGGCACGGCCAGTCTTCTAGCCTCTTAACAACTACTGACAGTGTTGAAGTATTTTCCCCTGATAGACAACGCTCTGGGTGAGTGGATCATAAAAGGTTTCTCAGCTGTACCACTGTGCTGACACCTAACGAGAATTAACTAAGAAGTAATACGGCATAAAGGTCTAGGTGCCGGAACTCGGCTGCCTTCATTCAAATCCCAGCTCTGTCACTAGCCTGCTGTGCAATCTTGGGCAGGACACTTCACTTCTAGAAATGGGCAGGATTAAAAGAGCGAAAAGTGTAAGATGCCTAGGGCAGTGTTTGGCACACAGTGTTCAGTGTATGCAAGCTATTCTTAGTTTTCAAAGGAGAATTACAAATATTTAGAGTATTTTTAAAAGTTGGATTGGGGCTGTCTCTACAACCCCTTCCTACCCACCCCCACTAGTCCTTCTCTATCCCCTCCTTGTGCTGGCCTTCTTTTAATCATTTCTTCTTCCTCTGGTTTGGATGTGAACTGTCCCTTTGAGGTGGTTTCTATGGGAGGTGATACTGGAGTAGCTGGGTCTCTATGCCCTTTAATGCTCAGCAGATACCACATACGCAAGGCACTCAGGACATGAGCTGCAGGGTGTAATGGCTCAGGTGTGTTTTTGCAACCAAGGCTGAGGTCTGCTTACATCGCTCAGTTGAGAGGGTTGTTTATAAGCTGCTGTTAGTGGCTCTGCAGGTTCTATGCACATCTCCTCTGGGCGCTGCCCTCAGCTATCTGAACATCAGCTTCCCTGAGGCTGGTGCAGTCAAGGGCCCCACATTGTGCAGGCAGACCAGCCTTTGCTGAGGGTGGGCAGCTACCCACCTTCCACCCTTCTTGGAGATCACCGCAGGGTAACCTGGAAAATGTTCCCAGTCAGGTTTCAGATCAGTTCTGCCAAAGGCAGAAAGGGGCCCACAGGGACGGCTGTGACATCCATTCCCTGGACATCTCACTCTGCCGTGGTGACCCCCATGCCCACCTGTGTGTGGACCACAGGCAGGCTGGACTAGCAGAGGCAGGGGGGCAAGAGTGGATGAGATGCCTTCCCGAGGACCCTACCAATCTGGAGATAACCACATGGAAACGTTCCCCTATCAACACAGTGGCAGAAAAAACATTTTTCTCTCTCCTGATCAACTTCCCCTTTACTCTTTCAGCACTTAGATTCAAAATGCTCAGGTGCTCCAGATTTGCTGACTGAGTTGCAGAATGAAGAGAGAAATTTTATAGTGGGCTGAGAGGGATATTGCTTCCTTCAAATGCTCCATTCGGGTTTCATGAGGAAGGAAGAAGCCTGATGAAGAGGGGGGTGTAGGGGAGGAGAGAGGGGAGTGCAGTCAGAGGACAGAAAGGGGAGCAGCGCAATGAGGGGTGTTTGTGACATCTCAGGGGATCGGGATTGCACAGGACCTGTCCACTTGGACCTCTGCTTGGCTGCCACCCTCTACCCCTTAAGGGTAAAATGCTACTTCCTGGGGAGCACTGTGCCCTGCCCTGTCCCGAGCCACCGGCATCAGCCTCAAGCTCGGGCTGGGCTCTGTTCCAGTGCAGGCCACCAGAGTGGGGTGTGGGAAGTCTGCCGGACTTGGAGCTTCCCTATAGCCTAGAGATGCTTAGATAAAACATTTCAAACCAAACTGAAGGTCCAGGGAAGATGTCCCTCTCACCCCCATCTCTTCTCTAGGTCTAAACTGGCCCATCTGAGAATTCCAGACCCTGAAAAGCCCCAGATGTCAGGATTTAGTGCCCCCCCTTCACAAGAATGTGAAATACCAGCAAACAAAAGTCTCATCCAAATTAGGAAGCAAGTGGCTCTGTCTGCCCAGGAGTGTGTGCCGTAAGGGTTATTTGGGGCTTTTGGCTTCCCAGACAGATCCCTTCAAACCCACAATGTTATCAAGTCTTAAGCTGTTGTTGACCCCAAATCACAGTCTGTGCCATCCCGTCGGTGCACACCCTTCTCCTACTCCAAACTGCTGCTGGCAAAGCAGCATTCAGCTCAGAGCCGCTGGTGGGCTGCAGCCCCAGGGCCCCGTCATGCCCGCACACAGAGCCCTCTCCACATCAGAGCTGGGGGGCACTAGCTCAGGGCCACTCTGAGGAGCCATGGCTGGGGCTGCCCCGAGGCGGCTCTGCCAGACAGATGCAGGGACCTGGGCACGTGCCACAGCACCAACCGCCCACCTCTCTCTCACTGCCCAGAGACAGAGTGAGTGCCCGAGGGCCCTGAGCGGGGTGCTTCTCCTGTCAGTGAGGGGGCACAGACACTGGGCATTCCAGCTCAGGCTCTGGGCTATGAGTGGCAGTCAACAAGCCCAAGGCTCCATGAGCCTACAGCGGCCCTGGTACAGAGCACCCTTCTTCCTGCCCCTCGCCCTTGTTACCTTCTTGGGAGAGGATGATGAACTTGGTGGTCTTGAGTGTCTTTCCATTCAGTGTCCAGGTGATGGTGGCTGGGGGGTCAGAGGACACCTGACACTGGAGTAGCAGCTTCTCGCCCTCTGTCACGTGGACATCCTGTAGCTTCTCCTTGAAGGTTGGGGCTGTCCCTTGGCTCTCTGATCTGCTTTCATTATCTGTGGCTCCTGCATGCCCCCTCTTGTAGTTCACATCATTCTTAACCTCCTTCTTGGTTTCTTCCTTCCCAGCTGGTTTTGTGGTCTCAGCAGGCTTGGCATTGCCCACAGATTTCGGGGTCTCAGCAGGCTTGGCATTGGCCACGGATTTTGGGGTCTCAGCAGGCTTGGTAGTGCTCACGGATTTTGGGATCTCGGCAGGCTTGGTGTTGCTCACAGGTTTTGGGGTCTCAGCAGGCTTGGCATTGCCCATGGATTTCGGGGTCTCAGCAGGCTTGGTGTTGCTCACGGGTTTTGGGGTCTCAGCAGGCTTGGCATTACTCAAGGGTTTCAGCGTCTCAGCAGGCTTGGCGTTGTCCACGGGTTTTGGGGATCCAGCAGGCTTGATGTTGCCCAGAGGTTTTAGGGTCTCAGAAGGCTTGGCATTGCCTGAGGGTTTCAGGGACCCTAAAGCCTGGGCATTGCCCACAGCCTTGGAACTTTCTGCTGCCTTTGCATTCAAGGCCTCGGCATTGCTGCTACCATTCTCTGCTGGTAATTTTTTCTTGCTGCCTAACACTGATCGGAAATCTGGGGTGGCAGGTTTTGGAAGTGGTGCCTTCTCAGGGATCGGGGTCTTAGGAGTGCCCTTCTTGGCCAGAACTGAGCGGAAGTCCACCTGCTGAGGGCTATGCACCTTCCTCTCTTCCTCTGACACGGTCTTTGGCTTCACTTGCCGCTGCAGGTTGGCGCGGAAATCCATCTGCTCGGCTGGGATCTCCTTTAGGTGTTCTTCTGACACGGTCTTGGTGCTCACCTTCTTCCCCAGGAGGTCACGGAAGTCCAGCTGTTCCACCTCCTGCTGGCGGATGGCCTCCTCGGTGTGCTGCCGGGTCTCCACGCGCCTCTTCAGCACCCCTCGCACGTCCTCGCTATCTTCCTCCTCTGGCCAACCCTGCTCTCTTGCTGGCCAGCCGGGCCTCAGGGTCCCATAGCGGTCACCGCCACCACCATCAGCACCGGCTTCCCGGCCACAGAGGCCCTCACAGCTGGCAGGCTCCCTCCCCCTGCAACCAGTGAAGGGAAAAAAGGAAAGTAGCAAGAGGAAAAGGGGCCGGGCAAGAACAAAAACGTCAGGGGAGAGCAAATCCCTGAGGGAGGGAGGGTAAAGGGGAGGGAGAAGGGGAGGTTGGGGCTGGCCAGGCTGTGTTTATAGAAGGGAACATTGGTGAGAGGCTCTTGCTTGCTTACTTGGTTTGTTACATCGGTAATGACTTCAGTAGCCTTATAAGGGTGTGTGCAAAAAAAAAATAATAATTCACCCCCCTCTTCCCCCCTGCTTTCGCTCCCTCATTCCCCTTCCAATCTCTCCCTCTTGGCTCAGCAGCCCCAGCTGGAGGATACGAATGATCTGGGGCTGCTGGGCTGGGCCTGCAGGGGCCAGGAGAAAAGGTGGGTGGGTGGTGGCACGGGGCCTGGCCGGGCACCTCCTGGGGGCACTCACCGTAGGGGCGCTCTGGTGGGGCTGCTCTGTAGCATCAGTGACACCTGGCAACTGCATTCGCCAACCCGGTTCCTGAAGAATTTGAGAGATCAATACAGATCAAGAGGCTGCCTGAGCCAAGGGCTGGCTCAGCCCTTGGCTAAGGGCTGTAAGGAGGGCAGGGTACGCAGGAACTTGGCCATAGGCTGGCTGGCTTGCTCTGGAGAAGAGGAGGTCATGGGCTTAGCTGTGACCCCACATGCCCACACAAGCCTAGATTTAGGGTAGGGCTCTTCTCTTTGGTCACC
>CM053573.1:64961439-64979334 GCA_028646485.1 Cryptoprocta ferox
TCCATGCTCTCTCAATACAGGGATGGTTATGTGGTCTCTGCACAGTGTCCTCCCCCCACCCCCCTGCTGCTACTACCCCCCTCCTGCTCACAAAATGAAAACACCCTCCAATCCCCACCCATCAGCCAATGCCCTCAGATCAGAACTTTCTGTATTAAAACCTAAATAGGTATCTTCCTGCATGGATGGCCTTTTCTCTCCTTCCTTCAGGTGGGGAGAGCTCTGGATTACTCAACCCACTATGAAAACTTTAGTGGGTACCTGGGTGGCTCAGTCAGTTTAAGCTTCTGACTTCAGCTCATGTCACCATCTCACAGTTCATGTGAGTTCAAGCCCCGAGTCAGGCTCTATACTGACAGCTCAGGACCTGGAGCCTGCTTCAGATTCTGTGTCTCCCTCTCTCAATGCCCCTCCCCTGCTCAGGCTCTGTCTCTCTCAAAAATAAACATAAGAAAAAAAAATTTTTTTTTACTTTAGCATTCCTGTGGTGCATGGCTAGCTGAGTTGAGGCTCCTCTGCTCAGGGAGGGACTTTGCCATGCTTGGGTGCTGCAGGGACTTGGAGCCCATCAGCCCTCCGACCCAACAAGGCTGCCATCTGCTGACGGTTCTGAGTTCTGACCAGCCAAGATTGCTCAGGTGGGGCGGGGGCGGTGGGGGGGGGCGGTGGGGCAGGACTGAGAGCCAAGGGCTACGCTTCAAGGTCATAACCTCCTATTAAAAAAAAAAATTTTTTTTTAGTACTTATTTTTGCGACAGAGAGAGACAGAGCATGAGTTAGGGAGGGGCAGAGGGAGACACAGAATCTGAAACAGGCTCCAGGCTCTGAGCTGTCAGCACAGAGCCTGATGTGGGGCATGAACTTATGAATGGAGAGAGATCATGACCTGAGCGAAGTTGGACGCTTAACCTACTGAGCCATCCAGGTGCCCTGATAACCTCCCATTTTATATAGTGCCCTCCAGCTTTCATTCACATCCATTATCTTCTTGGGCCTACAGCATCCCGGTGAGGGGTGGAGCACTATTATGTCTATTTTAAAGGTACAGAAAGGAGGCTCAGGAGTTTATATGGGGCAGTTCTGGGACTCCCAGGGTCTCCCATTCATGCACCCTGCATGGCCATCTTATTAGCACTTCAGGGTCTGACATGTGCCTCAGATCCCACCACAGATGTGTGCCAGGTTCTGTGACAGATTCCTTACATAATCTATCTCACCTAATCCTTTGACATCTCTGTAAAGTCACCACTGTTTTTATTTTAAAAAAAAAATAATAATAAGGCTTAGAAAGGTTAAATCATTTGCTTAAACTCACGGAGCCAACTAGCAGAAAAAGGGGTTGACACCCGTGTCTACCCGAATCCAAGATCTGTAACCTTCCCACTCCACCCCAGTGCGTGTATCTACTCTGGGATACACGTGTGTCTGTGCATGTCTCTGTGCATATGTATATATGGACCACATACACGGATACACACATACATGGGATCTTACCTGGTGGACACCTGCACCTGCACGTATGTGTCCAGGAACAGGTGTACAAACACAGCCATCCCCACGTGGACAGACATCTGAGCATGTGTTCATGCAGCTCTGCTGATGTATATGGGTAACTACCTCACTTTGCCTGGCCTCCAGCCCAGTGGAGGGCCAGGTCCTGATCAGACAGCAGCAGCCCATGGCATGGCAGATGATATGCAGGGGAAAAGGGGGGTGCCGCTCACTCCCAGGCATGGAGACCCATTTGAAACAAAGACAGGTTGATCTGTGCTGTCCTCCAACCCTCCTCTCATCTGTTGGGGTCCCCTCTTGGCCACCTTCCTCAATGCTCAGGCTCTCAGAACATCCTGAGGACTCAGCACAGAAGAGCTCATGGGGCATTGGACCAACTTGCAGAATAAACATGAGAGGCCATTTGTGGGTGAGGCTCAACCCCCTGGCACCTCACTTCTGCCAGGCTGCGGTCAGCATTAGGCCATTTTCCCCCCATTTTTCTTTCAAGCCCAGGGTGCGGGGCCCAAGGTTGGTGAGGAGCAGCAGGACAGGATGGCCAAGGACCGTGTTTTCCCAATAGCATTTTCAACATTGCCTCAGCTGAGTTTCTTCTTGCCACAGGCATAACACAGCCCGGATGCAAAAATCAGGGGTAGACCCTGACCAGATAGCTATGCTTTACCCCTGCCACACCTTTCAGAGGCTTTCTATGGTGGGGCGCCCAGTCCCCAGAGCTGGAGGAAGCTCTGTCTCCCATGGGGAAGCAGGTAAGAGTTTCTGTTGTTTTCCGTTACCTGCCCTTAAGGAGGGAGCACAGGGAGCCTATTGCTCGGCCCGTCCACAGGCCTCACCCTGTGGCACCTGGGACCTGGGACCCACATACCAGATAGTCTAACCAGCCAAACAGCTTCTTGAGGCCATCTTTTATATCTGCACCTACCTACTCAGTTACAAAGTCAGGCCTGGGGCTGAGGATGAGGCCTTATGCCCAGCCCAGCTGCTGCCACAGCAGGTATGGGGCTATGACCTCACGGTCTGCACCTTTTACAAACTAGCAAAACCCTTTTTGCCCCTACCTCCCAAAACCTGAATAAGAAGCCCACTCTTTGGTTACAAAGCATTGGACCCTGTCCCACTCTGAATCACCCTTGTCTGGAATGGATTTTATAGGCAAAATTAGTTTAAAGAACTAATTTCTTGGCAAGTCTCAATCTTTCAAATATTTCAGCTGAAATTTGGAACTTTTTAATACTTCATCTTTTAGTTTAGGAGACAAGAGCTAGGGAAGGGGAGGCAGAAGCCATCTAGCCACACCTATCCCACAGATTTAGCAGGGATAGATAAAACCTGTCACATCACCCCCTCCTCTGCCTCCCAGCCATCTGGTCTCCCTCCTCAAAAGGCACTCTGTCGGGGTGCCTGGGTGGCTCAGTCGGTTGAGCATCCAGCTTTGGTTCAAGTCATGATCTCGCAGTTTGTGGGTTCGAGCCCCACGTCAGGCTCTGTGCTGACAGGTAGCTCAGAGCCCGGAGCCTGTCTTCAGATTCTGTGTCTCCCTCTCTCTCTGACCCTCACCTGCTCATGCTGTCTCTCTCTATCTCAAAAATAAATAAAACATTTTTAAAAATTTTTAAAAAAAGAAAGGCACTCTGTCGTGGGTCTAGGTCTGATTTCTGTCAGCATGAGAAAAGCTGGAGGGGATGGGGCCCCTGGCAGACCTGGCACATACTCCCCAGCCGGGGACAAAGCCAAGGCCAGGGCAAGAGCTTCCGAAAGGAATGAAGAGGCTGGACTTTGGGGAGGGGCATGGGACAAGGGCTGTGGGGCTGTGGACTCCAGTGCAACCTCCCGGATTCCCTAAGTTCTCATGCACTTGAGAGAAACAGGAATGGCAGAGAATCTGATTAAAAGACAGAGATGAGGGTTCCAATCTGGGCTCTGCTACTTGTCTTTGGGTGGCCGTGAGCAAGTCCATGACCCCGAGACCTCAGTTTCCCCCATTATTAAACGATGAGTCGGCTAGATAACTTCTGAAGTCCCTTCCAGCTGGGGACAGTCTAAGTTTTATGACTGTCCCCAGCTGGGCCCAGACAGTCTGCCTGCCGACCTCCCAGTGCAACCCTCCACTCTGGCCTGGCCGACTTCCCACAGCCCTTGCTTTGCTCTTCCCTACCCTTTCTTGTCAGCCTCTTCAACATCCCCTCAACAGCCAAGCCTTTACTCATTTGCTAAATATCAGTCTATTGTCCTCAAAATCCCACAAAGAGCTCATCTCTTCTAGCATGTTTGGCTTGATTAATGTGAGTATTATCCCACAGCACTACTCCTTCCACGCAGACAAGCTCTGGTCTCCCATGTCATCAGTCCCCATTATTTGAACTGGCCTAGGGGAGGAAGAGAGTATCTTCTTTCTATTTTAGAGGCAGATTTGCCTTCCAGATAATAACTGGTTTGGGTGCAAGGCAAAGGCTGTTGGTGTGCTTTGTGCATACTGCTGATGGTAACAGTATTACCAGGCAGCCTACAGCATGTCAGCAACTGACCACAGACACTCCATGAACTCCGCTGAGATTCGCTAAGCCTTGCCCAGCTAAGCAGAACTTCCTAGAAAATCCAGAGAAATAATAAATGACTATTTTTATAAAGCCACTAAATATTGGACTAGTTTGTTATGCAGCAAAACCTAACTTGTACAAACAAGCATAAGCACATGCCCAGAAAGGACCCAAGAAGTGAGGCACAAACTGGGTTTTGTTATTATTATAGGAATAATGCTCTATCATGGCAGTAGCTTTGGCATGTAGCTACAGAGCCTCTCGTAGCTCAGAGCATTGGAAATGATGCACTCAGTACTCAGGAGAGCAAGCCCCTTACAAAGTGGCCAGGCACCCGAGCTAAGGCAGGTCCAAACGTTTTTGGCATGTGGCCATCCTGTATGCAGGATCAAGGTGCAGACGAGTGCTCTTCCTCAGTGCTTACATCAACCCTAGGGGCTGGCATTCTGTCTCCATCAACCCACGGCTAGCATGGAATTTTAAGAGAGCATTTTAAAGGTAAAAGAACATTTCTGGATCACTTTCATTTAACAAACACTGAATGCTAACTCTGGGCAGCACTGTTCTAGGCACTGGGAACAAAGCAGTGTGTCTTCATGGAGCTTACCCTTCCCTGTAACCTAGACAGCCCGTAAACAGGAGAAAAAAAGGAATGGGCGTGGCTAACCTCCCTGTAGTGGTTTTAAATGTCTACAAATTCTTTGACATTCCTGTCTCCAAAAGACAGAACCCAATCGGGCTGGACTTAGTGACTTGCTTCTAACAAATGGAATGTGGCGGACATAACCCTTGGTATGACCTCCAAGGGCAGATCACAAAAGGGACTTCAGGTTCCCCTCCATGGATCACTAGGTCTGTGGGAGGCAGCTGCCTTGTCATGAAGACACTCAAGCAGTCCTAGGGAGAGGTCCACATGGCAAGGAGCTGAAGCCTCAGGCCAACAGTCCCATGAGTGAGCCATCTTAGAAGAGGATGCTCCAGACTCAGGCAAGCCTTCAGAGACCACAGTCCCTGCCAACATGTTCACTGCAACCTCATGTAAAAATCATCCAACAAAGCAGCTTCCAATTCCCAACCCAAAGAAAGTGTGAGGCGGTAACTGTTGTTTTAAGCTGCTCAATTTTGGGGTAGTTTGTTACACAGCAATAGATAACTAATACACTCCCTCTATCCTGCTGTTTTTCCAATTTTAATCCATTCTTCCCTCCTTCATATTCTCCACATACCACATAATGAGAGAACAAAAGCCAGGATGTAATAAGACAGAGAACTCTGGGCAAGTGAGCTCAGTGGGGAAGGTCTGCAATGAGCACCTTTGCACTTAAGTGGAGAAATGAAAGCTTGTTGGCAGCATCAAACCTGCTCTTTACCTGGAGGCCCAGCTCCACTTTATTTTGGGTTTCTGCTGGCTTCCCAGTCCCAGGTGGGGACTTCGACAAGAGGTAGGAATCGGGGGGTTAGTGGGTTAAAGGAGGTTGGCAGGACACGCAGACTCACTTGAGCAGGATCTCATACTGGCCGGCGTGCCAGGCCTGCACATTCTTTAGAACCAGTGTAAACACATCCTCATTCTGTAGCACCTCGAAGTGGCCAGTGTCTTTGGAGAGGGCTTTGCCATCTCGGAGCCAGTGCACAGTAGGGAAGGGGTCTCCAGCTATGGCACAGGAGATGAGGACACTCTGGCCCAGAGAGGCTGTCACTGAGCGCGGCTTGCTGATGAACCAGGGCTGGGTGCCATCCTGGGGCTCTGGAAGTTGGCAAAGGGTTGGATTAGAGAGGAAGGCCTTTCAGCAGACAGCATCTATTCAGCTTTCCATGGTGGTGAAGGTCGAAAACTGCACGTTACCCTATTAACAGTGTGTCCAGAAATCACTTTTATTGGATATGCAGTTACAGCATATCTTTCTCATGGCAAATCTGTTGTGGTTATGTTCTCTGAGGATAATATTGACATGAATTTGTATATCCAAAGCAAGGGGACATAGCCCAGAAGGTACAGGCACACTGGGCTAGGTGCTAATGATCCACAATGAGATGTGTATAATTAAGAGTTGTTCTTGCTTTATGCATCCTTGTCTCTCTTCTTAAATAAAGGTTCTATAAAGGTAAGGACTCTAAGAGGCCATAAATCACCTCAAAAGCTATCACTACACTAATGTAACATTGTGTGTTAACTATACTTCAATAAAGGGGGGGAAAGCTATCACTATCCAGTTGTTAAATGTATCACAAGATTTCTCTCCTGGCACTCAATGCAGCTTGTCACCAGTAACCCAGAGAGGGCAGGGACTTCAGAAGGCAGGGAACAGTGGGTCCCCTCGGCCAGACCCTGAGACAAAGGTGGGAAGCTGGCCTCTGGGGCTGGAATGGGACCAAGGGAGCACAGGGACCACAGGGGAAACAAAGTAAGCTCACGTGTTTTCCCGACCTCCAAGCTGCCTTTGGAGAGACCGCAGTGGCAGCGCAGATCTCCCACCCCTTCCTGCCTCCACCCCGGTCAGCCCAGAAGCCACACCTTGCACCATGAGCACTGCCTGGGTGCGGACCTCTCCAGCGCTGTTCCAGGCTTCACAGGTGTAGGTGCCCGTGTCCTCTGGGAACACTTCCTGGATACAAAGGCTGTGCCGAGAGCCTCTTTGTTCAAAGTGGAAGTCCTCGGACTCCTGGATCTCATTCCCATTGTGAAACCAGATGACCTCAGGGGGCGGATTCCCTGCATAGGCAGATGGGGCAGGTGGACTGGTCAGGAAGGTGCTTCCCTGGGCCATGTGGCAGCTTTGCACTTAATCCTGTGACACTGCACTAAATGCTAACCTCTCTATGCCTCAGTCTCCCATCCACAAAACATCCTAACCATGTCTTCCTTATAGGTTTGTTGGGAGGACTGAATAAATTAATACAGAGCAGCCCACTAGAACAGCAGATGAGAATGGCATCTGGCACAAGGAAAGTGCTAAATGCATGTTCGTTATAATTATTTAACAACAGATTTGCAGAAACTAGAAAGGATCAGGAGTGAAAAAAATCAGAATTCAAATTGCTTGGTAATAGTGAGTGGTAACTGGCTCACTGGGTGTGAAGACAATGCATATCCTGTCCCCTCTTCCTGCCTCCACCATCAATGCATGATACAATGGTGACTTCACAGTAGCTCCTCTATCCATTTTCACAAGGAAAAATCAGTTAGCATTCCATTTTGCTACCATACAAACGTTGTCTGAGGGTGGAAATGGGCACCAGCTCATAGGAGTTTCCAAACACAGCTCAGAGCGCAGAACATTTTCAGTTTTACCAGTCTGCTTTCCTGGGTAGAGTCTAGCAATTTGGTGGGGCATGAAACAAGGGCCACCTGTGGGGGTTTCCCCCAAGGTAGCACTATGCTCTGCTTCCCAAGGAGCTTGGTCCCTGGGAACGGCTGCTGAGGGAGGCTGTGTGGTGTCAGGCTGTCTCAAGGACAGAGGAAACCGCCATCTGTGTCTGATGGGTTAGACAGCACGGGTATGGAGGCCAGATGCAGAACACCTCTGATTTCTGTCAGCTCGAGGAGTATGCACAGGGGAGGGAACCCCCCCTTCAGCCTGGGACTGTCATGGGACTGACTGCAGGAGCAGGGGGTTCATCAGGGATCCCTGAAAGGGGAAGCCTGTTGGTTCTCGCACAGCTCATCTTCATTACTTCTGCAGCTCAGGAGGAACTACAACCCAGGAGGGCGACCTCCAGGCTGTCAGAGGAACTGATCAGTGGTTAGCAAGGAACAGGAAACTCCGGATGCGCTTGGGCACAAGCCCGTTTAGAAAGCCTATGCCCATGGAGTCCCCAGGCTTCTCTTGCTGTGCCTCTAGCAAGCACTGTGACAGCTCACAATGGGCTGCTGGTCACATGCTCTTGTCACCCTGCCCAGTTTTAGAAGGACCTCTGCTCCATCTTCTCATCTTAAACTTGAATAGAGCCACAGAGACTATCATCCATGAGCTGGGAAGTTCTCACATCAGCTGGTTTTGTGCCAGTGTTCAAAATGTTCCAGCTACATTGGCCCCATTATGTTTCCCTTGACTCCCCACCCCTCTAGCTGTGGTCATCTTCTTCCCCTGGACCACCCTGAGTTAACCTTGAATCCAGAAAATCCTGCTCAGAGGAAGCAGAACAGAGGGACTGGCAGGCTCCACTTCTCTGGGTCTGCTGACTGACTGTCCCATGCTGACTTTCTGGTGGGTCAAAGATCTTGGTGGGACGTCAGGGAGCAATGTCCACGCTGCAATCACACCCATTCCCATATATACCCCGAGGAGACAGATGCAGACACAGACCTGACACCTGGACTGTCATGGTGACCTGGCTTCCATCCATGACTTTGAGGTCAGAGAGGCCCTGCAGGAAGAGGGGTGCGACGGGCTTGCTGGGAGCTGTGGGCAGAAAGTACCCACTCTTCCTGTCGCTCTTCTTTTCTGTGTGGCAGACAACAGAACGTAGGGTGAACAATCATTTAGTCACCCAACAGACACAGACTAAATGGCTGCTGGGCACACGACTGTGTTGAGGCTCAGGCTCCCTCCAGAGGCAGACTGCTAACAGGCAAGGAGTGTGGGGAGGTGCTGGAGATCAGTAGGAACAATGAGAGCCTGTTTCTCTGCCTGGTATGCCAGCGCTCTTGCCTGAGAGCAAGGGGAAGGCAGGGCCTCCACAGGCCACGTCCCATCTGGGCTCTGGTTCCCCAATACCTGGCATTTGAGGAAGTTTTTTTGTTTTCTTAAACTTGACTCACTTTTTAAAATAAGTGATACACTCACATGGCACAAAATTTAAAAAGTACCAAGGAGTATGTGAGGTCTCCCTTCTACCCCGACCTCTGGCCGTCAGGCACCTCTCCCCAGAGGCAACCAATTTTCAGTTTCTTGTTCATCTTGCCAGAGATGGTCTATGTATATAACACAAAAGAGCAAATAAGTATACTCTTCCAGCTTTTTCTCTTAAGGAAATGATAGCACATTGTACATACTATGGACATCTTTTCATTTAACAATACATCTTGATGCCTCTCATAAAACAGAATTGAAGAGCTTCCTTGTTGTTTTCTATGGCTGTGTGATACTCTGTTGCCACCTCGTGAGATTTTAAACACCTCAAGAGACCCAAAGACACTACGCTCACGAGAGTGACCCAAATAAAAAAGACCGACCATCCCAAGCACTGCTGTTGGCGAGGATGAGGAGCCCCAGGACCTCTCATACACTGCTGTATTGTGCGTGGTACAGACCCTTCTGAAAGTAGCTTGGCAGTTTCTTTAAAAGTTAAGGATGCATTTACCATATGATCCAGTCATTCTACCTCCAAGGTACATGTCCAGAAACAGACTTGTATACAAACATTTACTGCAGCCTTTTTCCTAATGACCCTAACTAGAAACAACCCAAATGTCCATCAACAAGTGAAAGAATAAAAAAAGTGTGCTATATTTATGCAGTGGAATACTACTCAGCAATACAAAAAAATAGACCATTGAAAGCCTGGGTGGCTCAGTCAGTTAAGCATCCGACTTCGGCTCAGGTCATGATCTCATGGTTTGTGGGTTCGAGCCCCACATCGGGCTCTGTGCTGATAGCTCGGAGCCTGGAACCTGCTTCAGATTCTGGGTCTCCCTCTCTCTCTGCCTCTCCCCTACTCGTGCTCACTTGCTTTCTCTCTCTCTCTCTCTCAAAATAAACATTAAAAAAATAAAAAAAAAAAGAAACAGACTAACAATAGATACAACAGAGACAAATCTCATAAAAATGACATTGAACAAAGGAAGCCAAAGAAAGAACACATACTGGATGATTCCATTTATATAAAATTCTAGCAAATGCAAAATACAGTGACAGCAAGCAGATTAGTGGTTGCCTGGGGCTTATGGGGATGGACTGTAAAGGGGCACGAGGAAGCATTTGGGGTTAATGGAGATGTTCATTTCTTAAGATTGTGGCAAAGATTTTATGGGTGAAGTTTTCAAATTAAACACCAAGAATACATGCAATTTACTGTACATCAATATTATCTTGGTAAAAACTGGGGAAAGAAAATCTGAGGGAGGGAGGAAGTGTACCAGCTAGCCAAAGATAAAAACTAGAACTCTCCGGGTTCAGGGCTGGCCCACTCACTCCTGTTCAGTTTTCCGGGGAGATGGATTTCCATTATTCTTGGAATACTCCCCAGGCTGGGCTTTGACCTACCTCATGTAAGCAGGAGGGGACGAGGCAGCAAAGTGGCTGAGCGGGTGGTGTCAGCTTCCCACACAGGACAGTTCTGGGCAGGACAAGCTCACGGCTGCTCAGTCTCTGATCTTGCCCTTTGCTCTGTGAACCAGGTGGCTTTGACCTTCAATAATTCTGTAGCTTTTTTGTTTTTGCCTTTTGGTGGGAGCAGGGGGAAGGAGGGAGGGGGCTATGATATCCCTAACTTAAACTCTAAGTTTTGTGGGACAGGGACTGTGGTATTTGGGGTTCTTATTAGCAAGGGCCACCTATATAAGATTTTCAGGAAGCCCATAGCCATGCGGATACATCTCCAAAGTGCCTTATATGCCTGAAAAAAGCCAAACTCCAAATTTGCCACTGAATTTCTCTTTTGGCACTCAAAACAGAATACAGCCCACTGCAGAGCTCTCCCAGCACAGCCCCTGGGAATGAGAATGGGAGAGGCTGAGAAGGCTCAGGAGGCTGGAAGAAAACCTCCCCCAAGGCAGGTGCACTGTGAAGGTTATGAAGCCGGAACACAAGGGCAGTTGAGGCAGGGCAGCCCGACGTTCTGTGACCAGCCGATGTGCTCTCAGGTCCCCACTGCTTCCTCTGTCCCAGCCCCCAGCATCTCTGCCTTTGACAGAGGGCAGCCAAGACAGGCTTGCCCTTGACATGAGGCCCCAGGACTGGGCTCAGGGAGGCCCAGTATTGGAAGTGCAGAGATCTCGTCTCCCTGGCTGGGCTGAGTGGCCAGGAAAGCAGGCTGCCTCGGGAGAGTTGAGGAATTTCCTGTCCTGCACAGACTGAGGCTTGAGGACAAAATGTTTTTGCCTGTCCAGATTCCCCCGGTTCCTTTTCCTCTGCTGCCTCAGCCAGCCCCCAGCTTGAGAGGTCCATGTAGATGGGCCTTCCTAGGGCTGCGGGAACACCAAAACTCCTTTGAGCCGGTGGAGGCTTCTCTTTGGCCCCTACTTTCTCTCGGGTCTTCCCCCTGCCAGGTTTCCTGGCCCACATCTTATGGGTCTCAGCCCATAGGGACTGAAAGCAGACCTGTGCCTCTCTCTCCTGCGAGGGTGGCCTGGGCACTGCCTTCCATGCAGCAGCTTACTGGTGCTCTGAAAGCCATGGGAAATGTAGGATCTGAGTCCAGGGCCTGGCCTGGGGCAAGTCACTGCCTCTCTCTGAAGCTCAACTTGCTTCAGTGTTTAAGGTAATAACAGTATAATCCTGGGACTTGGGGAGTTTTAAAGAGATGATGTGAACATACTTTGTATGACTGTTCAACACCAATGAGACCTCCTGTGTGAGGCTGACACGGGTGTTGACTCACACTCACTTGGACTCCATTACTTATGGGTTACCAGCTGCAAAGGAACATAGATGGGGTCTTCGCCCAAGGATCACAGATTCGTTTTTACATGACCCGAGGCAAATACTGTTAGAAATACAAATATATTGCTTAAAACTCTTCTGGGATAGATGTAAAATAATTAGATAACAACCTGGCTGCACCCCCTCCAGAAGAGAGATGAGTGCGATGACTGTTTTGTGGGTGCCCAGCCTGGGAGACACTGAGTCCCATGCTACCATGGTCCCAGAACTGTTCTGTCTTCCCCAGGCTCTGGGCCCGGATGGAGGGCAGATGGAAGGGATTGGAAGTAAGTGTGCAGAATGAACCTGGCCTCAGACCTACTGTCTGAGCTCACATGGGGCCAGTGGGACTGAATCTAGGCTAGTGAATGGCTGAGTCATCCTAGCATTCAACCACCCCAAATTCTTCTCAGGGTGAGAAACCAACCAAACCTCCCTATACACACACACACACACACACACACACACACTCTGCACTGGGATTAAGGAGCCAGTGAAGATCTCAGTTCTGGGGCAAGTAGTTTTCTGTATGCAGCCTGAGAAAAGCAACCCTCACTGGAACCCTAAAACCCCAGTCCCAATACCACCACTCCACTTCACTGATAGAAAGGCCAGGGCATGCTCTGATGAGGTGACCAGCACAAGGCCACAGGGCCAGCTATAGCTCATACCAGGCCTTCTGGTGGTAAGACCAGATGCTCTGGAGGCCATCTCTTCCAAGGCAGCCAGGCTTCTCCAGTGGCGAACTCTAAGAACAGACGTCTTATCTGCTGACCTATGACCTAGACCCTGGCCAGGGGAGGAGAGCTAATGCAAAGCAAGGGCCAACCAGGTAAAAAGAGCTAGGCATGTGTATCTCATGTAATTTCAAAGCCAAAGAAATTGCTCTGTCTCATCTGGGGCCTGTGCACCGTGCATCAGTTTATGCTCACTCTTGTACAGACTTAGATAAAACAAGAAGACAGAGTGAAACTGGTACTCTGAACTCCTAGCTCCAGCGGTGTGATCTGAAGTGAACCCCCCAACCCACAGTTATCATCAGTTCTTTTTTTTTTTTTTTAACATTCATTTTTTTTTTTTGAGAGACAGAGTGTGGGCAGGGAAGGGGCAGAGAGAGAGGGAGACACAGAATCTGAAGCAGACATCAGGCTCTGAGCTGTCAGTACAGAGCCTGACGCAGGGCTTGAACCCACAAACCGTGAGATCATGACCTGAGCCGAAGTCTGATACTTAATTGCCTGAGCCACCCAGGCACACCAGTTATCGTCAGTTCTTTTTTATTTTATTTTTTTAATGCTTTATTTATTTTTGAGAGAGAGAGAGACAGCGTGAGCAGGGGAGGGTCAGGGAGAGAGGGAGACACAGAACCTGAAGACAGGCGCCAGGCTCTGAGCTGTCAGCACAGAGCCTGATGCGGGGCTCGAACCCACGAACCATGAGATCATGACCTGAGCCCAAGCCGGACGCTCAACCGACTGAGCCACCCAGGCGCCCCAGTTATCGTCAGTTCTTGATGACGATACAGTGCTAAGTGTAAAATGCATGATAAGTACTTCAGGGTTTTTAGACGATTAAAAGAAAAGAAGCAACATATGTGAAATGGCTAGAACAATATTTGGTACATAATAAGTATAAAAATATTTCTTTTTTGCCTTTCCTAACCCAACTGACTTTTTGGTTGGGCACATTCAATCTGACGGTAACTACAATGAGAACCGTCCTCCAAGCCAGGGCACTCCCATTTAACAAGACAGATGTCTGGAAGGGCATTAGCAGCTGCCTCTCTGTTGTGACATGATCACAACAATGCTTTGCAGAGTCCAGCACTTGAGGATTCAGAAGGATGATTCGCAGCTCATTCAGTGTTATCCTCACTATCCTCAGAGGGAGGGCAGGTGGTGTCCCCATTTTATGTTGGAGATTGCTGAGGCTCAGAGAAGGGAGGTGGCCTGGCCTAAGATCCTGGGGCTGACATGGCCACCAGGGACCTGGTCTGGACACTCCCCCTGCTGTCCTGAGAACAAAGACTAGCCGCCTAGATTCCACTGGGAGCTGTTGTTGTTTGTGTCCATGCCCAGACTCGCCAGTTACCCCAGAGAGGGAGGTCTCTCGGGTTGTGCTTTAGGTATCATCTGCACAGTCCTGCTTTGAAGAGGTGGAGGTGGTGGGCCCAGTGAAAGGCCTCCAGTGACCCAGGGAACTGAGCCTTCTTCATCTGGGACAGAGGATGGCAGGCACTGGCTGTGGCACACAGATGGCAAGGGAGGGGTCCTGGGGACCCAGTGACGGATGTGCTACCCAGCTCAAATGGGGCTAGACTAAATATACCCAGGTTTCCCCCAAATCTGTGCTTCTTGCTGCTCTGCTGAGACCAAACCCAGGGAAGGCCTTCTCTCTGGGGTCCAGGAAGGGCCCAGCCCCCTTGATTTACTGATCTAGGATTAAAGATTGAACGTGAACTCATCCATGGCTCTGCTCCCTGGTCACTTGGCTGATGAGTCTCTAGTCATTCATGGACTCTGTCATTTAACTGAGTAGCTGGCTCTGGGGTACCCTGTTCCATTGTGAGAGAAAGGGAACGAATCAAGCCTGTCCTCCATGGAAAGACAAGGACTGAGATCAGGAATACTTGTAAGCAGTTTGGTGATAAGCCAAAATGATGCCATATTGATAGGTAGCGGGACTTGAGAAGGGGGAGGAGCAGGAGAGATGACAGAGCAGAGAGGAGATGGATGGAGGGAAAAGGAAGGGCCCTACTGACCCTCCAGGTTTTTCCTCTTTGACCATTCTTGCTCTGTTTTGACTTATCAGATACTGTTTTTGCAGAATCCGGTCATGAACTTGAACATGAACTTCTTGCTCTTGTGAAGCAGAAGTATTTAACGGAGGACTTGTCAGGGTCCCCGAGAACCAGAGGCGGTGGCGGCGGCGCGGGGGGCTGATCAGCCACAGGCCTGGTTCTGCGGCTAATTAGCTGGGTTTGGTGGGCAGCTGCCTCTCCTCTGAGCACGGGCTTCCTCCACCTGTCACGTGGACTTAATTCAAAGGTGGAAAGTGGACTTCTTACTGGAATTAAATAAGATGAGCCAACTTTTCCAACCGATAAGACTTTTTCTATTAAACCAATGTTTCTTGGGGTGCCTGGGTGGCTCAGTTGGTTAAGCATCGGACTCTTGGTTTCAGCTCAGGTCATGATCTCATGGTTCATGAGGTCAAGCCCCGCATGGGGCTCTGTGCTGACAGCACGGAGCCTCCTTGGGATTCTCTCTCTCCCGCTCTCTGCCCCTGCCCTGCTTGCATTCTCTGTCTCAAAATAAATAAATAAACTTTAAAAAATGTTGCTCATTAAAAACACTAATTGATAGTTTAAAACACTTGCATGAACTGGTATTAATGCAATATTATATTTTGAGCTCTTATTCAGAAAAAGAGTTAAATACCCACCCAGCAGGTGCACTTTGTTACCATTCTCATTAATTCTTATACAATAACCTGTATAACCCGTTCCTTAAACCTGGAGACATGAACGCGGCTGTTAGCTTCTCTTGGGCTTGAAATTAAGAAGCCTCGGCAGCCTTAGTCCCAGAGGCTGGCTGTGATCTCAGCCCTCCCTCTGTACCACAATGATCCTCTTGTTCTTCCCCTTGGGTCCTTCCTTTCCTTTCCATGGGTTTAAGGAAAAACAATTCAGAATTTCTCTACAGAAGTGTTTTCTGGGGTGGCTCAGTCGGTTAAGTGTTCAACTCTGGATTTTGGCTCGGGTTGCAGTCTCATGATTCATGAGATCGAGTCTGGAACCAGGCTCCACGCTGAACATGGAGCCTGCTTGATATTCTCTCTCCCTCTCTCTCCTTCTCTCTCTCTGCCCCTCCCTCACACTCGCCCACGCGCGCGCTCTCTCTCTCGCTCTCTCTCAAAATAAGTAAACTTTAAGAGAAAAAAGTGCATTATCTTCACCTGTCTCCTTTTATTAGCCAACCTGATGCTTTTGAAAGGCCCATGTTTATGGATCCAAACTTGCATTAAATACACATGTTGACATTTTGAGCAGTTTGCTTTGAAAATAGCCCCCAGCAGGTTCCCAGCTCATTCAAAACTTATTTCTGATTAAAAAAAAAAAACTGTGAAAAAGTGTTTAAACAGATGACACAGACATACAAAACAGAGACAGAGTGTTGGTGGGAAACACCCTACCATCTACGGAGCCCCCCAGGATTCTCCCCTACAGAGGGACCACCACCTATTGTTCTCATGGCCATTAACTGAGTCCTACTCTCAGAGCCTCAGGCCCTGTCCGGCAGCAGCTTGCCCATATCTCTGGATTCACAGGTGGTCACCCAATGAAAATGGGTGTGGAACGGCCCTCCCCTACTTCCTAACACCCCATCTCCTATTGCCTCCACGCACAGACACACAGACCTCTTGCAACTGCATAGCTGGAGGGAAAAGGGCTGGCGAGCTATTCTGCCTAGTCACTACAATGCAAAATACCATTCCAGCAGCAACTCTGATCCACTCCAAACCCTGTTATACTATGGAAAGTCAGTAAATCACCAACTGACAGGGAGTTCTGGAAGCATAGTCTTCCCTTCTTTCTTTATTTGGTGCTCAAAGCTCAGCATGGTCCAGGGATCATGGACTAGCCTTTTCCTTTCCCTAAATGCCATCACTGTTGACTCTAGAGCACCCATCAAAGGAAGCTTACCTCCCTATTTGCCCTTCCTATTTGCAGGGCTTTTGTGCAACGTGTAAATCCCCAGGAAGGTATCTAGATTCTCTTCCAACAAAAGTCTATCTCCCCACCAAATAAACCTACTTGGTGTTTCAACAAACCTTCTATGTCATAAAAAGAGATTCTTCCTTGCAGAGTCTTGCTCTGTTGCCTTTTCTTCACCACCACCACCCACTGACTTCTCTAGAATCTAAGAAACAAATGGGAATAGAAGTGTGCAGGGAAAAGAAAGGAAACAATGACATATGACACCCCCGCCAAAAGATCTCTGACCAGTAATGACAGGGCTGCTGGATGGGAAGCAGGAATCATTGCAACCACAGCCTTCTTACTGACTCAGAAGTTATCCTCAAACTCTAAGCATAAAGGTATAGCATCCAAACCACCCAGTGCTCCCTCTGAACTAGTGCCTGGAAACCACATTCTCCACCATACCGTCATAGCACAGATCACATTTTGCTGTTAGGGACACAAGGCTATAATTCTGGATGGCATTTTGACCAAGGACTCCAAGCAAGTAAATGACAGGACCAACAGTGGGCTGGAGAGGTAGACATTTCTACATCTTTAATTGTCCAATTAGTAAAACAAGGCCACGGTTCAATGATATGGACACATATGCACACACACATACTCAGAGGTCTTTCTGTGACCCGGAGAACCCACATGTTGCACAGCCCCATTTCTGCTGTAGTCAGCCTATATAAAACTAGAATATTGCAGGGCACCTGGGTGACTCAGTCAGTTGAGTGTCCAACTCTTGCTTTTGGCTCAGGCCATGATCCCAGGGTCATGGGATTGAGCCTGGCGCTGGGCTCCTCGCTGAGCTTGGGAGCCTGTTTGGGATGCTCTGCCTCTCTTCCCCACTCTCTCTCTCTAAGAATAAATAAATCAATTAAAAAAATTTTAAAAAGACTTTGGACAGATGTTACGGGTGAACCGAGATTCTTAAAAGACACACAAAAAAAGTTAAAACCAAAGTTTATTCTTTCTTCAATAAGCTTCTCTTTAGCTAACATTAGTATTACAAATATTTTCAGGGCTTGTAAGCTTATAGAGGGTAGGGTCCGAACGTGACACCACCAGACAGATGATATAGCATCCAGAGTACCTGAGGACAACTTGGGAGAGAGGTGGTGGCAGGCAGCTGTCTGGGCTCCGAGCTGCCCCACTGGGTGCCTGTCACTCACCTGAAAGCAATCTGGGCTCCTACTGATGCTCTCACTGTCCAGTGATGCCTGATTCCCGTGGCACCTAGTGTTTTCATTAGGGGCTCTTCCCCAAAACAAACACTGTAATAAATATGCTCTTTTTCTTTCTTTTTTTTCTCTAGAAATCAGTTTGTTTGTTTATTTTTCATTTACCACCAGTTCATGTCCCGAGATGCCTTTAAGAGGCCCAGCAAGTTGGGGCACCTGGGTGGCTCAGCTGGCTAAGTGTCCAACCTTGGCTCAGGTCATGACCTCAAGGCTCCTGAGTTTGAGCCCCATATCAGGCTCCCTGCTGTCAGCACAGAGCCCACTTAGGATCC
>CM053573.1:64979434-65003174 GCA_028646485.1 Cryptoprocta ferox
GGAAGAGAGAAACTAAAATATTCTAGCCTAAGGAAGTCTCTCCCTAACCCCAATGACTCAGTCCAAATACACTGAAATATTTGCTCTCCCTCAGATCTCCCTGGGCTTTGCAGGAATTTAGATTCCTCACCCTTTAGTCTCCAGCCTGGGCTGGGGTGGTGAGGGAGGGCTTTCTAATCCTGGTTAACTACTGGGGATTTATTTCTGGGGAGGGGGCAGGAAAGGAGGAATATTTGTTGAGGGTCTCTTGAGAGCTAGTTTGTGGATTTCTTGCACATGCCAACATGCAAGCAAGGAGGTGGAGGGGTACTCTGGGGAGATCACCGACCTCCATGTGCCTTTATCCATTCGCTGGACACATGCTCACATGCTACATGCAGTAATGAGTAAGACAAGGTCCCTGCCCGCAGAGAGCCAACCGTCTGGCAGGGAAGACAATGAAACAGCAGTTAGAGTAAAATTCCACAGTAAGAAGAAAACCGTGAGTTCCTTACCCAGAGAGGCCATGCATGATGTGCTCCTGCGTCTCTCTCTTAACTCATTCTCCACCACTGGGAGCCCACTCACCATGCCCCAGCCACACTGGGTATCTCGCTGGTCCTTGAATAGGCTGCTTTTGTTCTCAAGTTTAGGGCCTTTGAGCTTACTGTGCCACCTGCCTGGAGCACTCTCTCCAGCTCACTGAAGGCTCTGTTCAAAAGTTACCTCTGCCTGGAGCCTTCCTTCACCACCCATCATCCAAAAGGACCCCTTGCACCCTTCTCTGTCAGTATCTGATTAAACCAGGTGCTGACTGTTGGGTGTCTTAGTCCTGCCCATGGCACAAAGCAGGGGCTCAGTACAGATTTACTGACAAATAAGCACAATGATAAGCATGGTTCAGCCAGTAAGATAACTCATTCTAGGGATTCCAGGGAGGGTTTCCTAGAGGAAGTGACGTTTGCTGGGGGAGACCGGCAGATTTTGGAGAAATGAGTTGCATCGGAGAGGAGGCAGAGAAAGCTGGGTAAACTAGCTGCACAAATCATGTCAGAGTGCTGGGCCAGCGATTTCTGGACTACAGAACCTTGGCTAAAGAGGTGACCAAGAGCACCCCTGCCTGGCCTTCCTCAGAGCATCTGCGGGACTCTCCCGCTCATCTTGCCTGCAGCAGAGCCGCCCTGGAAACCAGACAGAGGGTGCTCTGCTCAAGGGCGCCCTCTCGTGGCCAGAACCCCTAGCATGGCCTGCTCCTCTGGCTCTGGTGTCTGGCCCAACGCCTCCCTTCTCAGGTTCTGATTTTCTCTCCTCGCTAAAAGCCAACGAACAGGTATATGGACCGTCAGACAACCACCTATCCACTGTGGCAAAGTTGGTCCTTTGGTAAAACCAGTTAGACTTGGCATTTTACCTTGTTTAAAGGTGGGGGGGCTCAGCATACACTGAGCATGTGCTCTGTATTCTGAGAACATTACATGCATTCATTAACTTAATCCTCACAGTACCAGGGACTATGACTATCTGTGGCCCAATGCACAGAAGAGGATGGTGAGGCCCGGAGAGATGAATGGCACTCAGGTCACCAGGCAGCACAGCTGCAACGAGACTGTGGCCCACACCATGCTGAGGGTAGCAGAAAGGCCAGGCCTTGGGCAGCGACGCGGAGGCTGGAACAGTGCTTGGTACAGTAGAAACAAATGCCTCTCCTGCAGTCACCCCCAGCCCTCAGCTGCCCCCAGAGACCTGGAGCCACAGGAGTTGCCAATAAAGTAAGAAAAACTCGAGCCGAGGATGGTGCAGGATGTGGACTCGAGCTGCCCAAGTGCCTTGGGGCCGGGAGCCAGGGGTGTCAGGGTGCCAGGCTCAGCCCACTCCACTCCTTTGCAGACGGCCCAGCCCTGTGGCTCGAGCGCGTGGCTGTGTCTCTCAGCTGCTTCACCATTTATGGTATCTGAGCCTCTGTTTGGCCTTCACAGGCCAATAAATCCCCACACCGGGAGGGAGTTCTCACCCACGCAGGGCTGTCCTCAGAGCAAACCCAAAGGGCTCTCTCTGGCAGAGTTCTTGCTGGGGACCTGTTTCTCCTTTAAAACATGTTTGGATAGGCAATCACCCCGGCCCCACTCCTCCCACAGACCTGGGGACATGGAGGACAGCCCTAAAGACCCCTTGATCCTTCGTCTGGGGACCCCCACCGCCAGTAGGACTATTAGCTCAGCTGGGTCTCTTTAATCCAATCTAAAGCCAGGCAAGTGGGGACAGGCACTGGATTAGTGGGTCCGCTGGCTGAAGCTAGCCGGGAGAGTCTCAGACAGTAGACTCATCGCACGTCATTCTGGCCCTCTCGCCTGTTACCAGACTGTGTGGTAGGCCGTGTGGACCTCCAAGGACAGTCCCCTGTTGGGAAGGTGAGGGCCGCTCCCAAGGAGATGAGGCTCAGATCTGTTCTTGTTTCATTACGACAATTTCCCGAGGCCCCTCTACGAGCCACGAAATGAGATCTGTGAGGATAAAGGGGATCGATATGACAGCCAGAATTCTGGCTGACAAATTCCCGGGGGTCAGACTCAGGCTCCCACCTAGAATGTGAACAGCTTCCTGAAAGGAAGCAGAGGTCAGTTCCCGGGTGATGACTCCATGCCAGTGCACTTCAGTGATACTGGGAGGCCAGGGAGTGTGCCCCTTCTTGGCAGGGCACCTCGCAGAGCCAGCATCAGCATGAGCCCCTTAATTCCTAAGGGGCGACACTGCTGAGCCACGGGGCCCAGGCTCTCCCTTCGGGCCAGCCGATGCATGCTCTAGTAAAGGGTCGGGCATGGGAATGAGCACAGGCTTGGGGTCATGAGGATATGGGTCTGAAAGGCCAGCTCCACCTGCTAGCTTGTGTGCTTAGGCAAGTGGCATTAACTTTTTGAGACCTCCAGACCCTTCTGTGTAAAATAGGGAGAGCACTGCCCTCCCCAGGGCTGTTGAGGTCTAAAGAAGAAAGTATTTAACGTAGTAACCAGCACATGATTTTCCTCTTGCCCTTTACAGTGGAACCATGTCCTGTGGCCTCCCAGAAGGTGGCTGCTCATGTTACAGGGAGACTGTTCCCATGAGGCCTGAGCCCTGGGGAACAGAGAGAAGAGACATGGTCTCCTGTCAGTCTGCTGGGAAAACAGAACACAGTGCACCCGGTCCAAGCACCGAGGCCCCAATCACACACAGGAGCTAGGGACCCAGGCCGGGGTCGGGGTGGGGAGGCAGGCTTACCTGAACACCCTGGCCCCAGGAAGCATTCCCTAGGCACTGTCACCATGCCCGCTGACACCACAGCGCAGACAGCTTTGTCGCAAGTGCTGTGGCTCCCCTGACACTTCCTGGGACTAAGGGCTTGGCGAGGATCAATGGATGACCATGATAATCAGATTACTGGACACCAGACTGGTGATGTATGAAAACAAGTCCCGGCTGGTGGGGAGGAGCAGGACCAGAAGGAGAAGGACAACAACCTGTGAGCCTCTCAAAGCCTCAATACCAGCACTCTGTCACCCAGTAGCCCCCAGCACAGGATTCTGTGAGACCCCTAAGTCCTAAGGGGGTATGTGAGTACTCCTCCTAGGTCATTTTTCGGTGTGCAAAGTCTTCACACTGGGAGCTTCTTGAGCCACAGGAGCCCTCGCCTCCTTCCCTTGCATCTTCCCTCAGCCCAGTTTGGGTGAGGAGGTAGGGAACTGGCATTTAAATATTGATCTGCCCTGGCACACCCCTGTCACTGTGAGGCCATTCTAGAGGCTGTTTCCTCCACCTGCCTGCCTTCAGGTGCAGTGCTCTTTCTCCAAAGCAGATGTCTGCAGCAAAGGTGCTTCTAGAGAGGTGCCCAGAGGCTCCTACCATGGACAGTGACCCGGGCGCTGCAGGACACCTGCCCCAAGGTGTTCTCGGCCAGACAGGTGTAGGTGCCATCGTCCTCCGGCAGGGTGTCCTGGATGTGGAGCTCGGCCACGCCGGCCTCACAGGAGGAGTGAGCGTACTGGATGGGCTGCTCTGTGGAAGGAAGCACAGGAAGGCTCAGGCTAGGGGGCTCCCAGGGGAGGGGATGTGAGCTCTGTCCTCTGCAGGGCTGCTGTTGTCATGTCGCCATGCTTGCTCAGATCCACTGGGGGCCGACAACAGGTCAGGCCCACTCCTAGCCAGCTGGACAGAGGCCTGCAGGTGGAGAAGGAAACAGGCACCAGGGAGGGAGATGCAGGAGCAGGGCTGAGGCTGGGAGGGCTGTGGGGGGAGATTCTGGAGGCATTCAAGAAGGCAGAAGGGAAAGGGACACAGTTCTCTGCAGTTTGTTTAAAGAAACAGTCCTTACAGCCACATCCTGGACTTCATAGAATGCTGAGCCTGGAAAGAATCTTACAGGGTCATCTGGCCCATAGCCCAGCTCCAGGCAAACAGGCCTCACCCAGACAACACGAGGCTCCTGGCTCCTTTTGGACATCTCCAGAAACAATGATTCCATTTCCCATTGCAGATATTCATCAGAGGCAGTTGTGTGACCTCCACCTGAGGCTGCAATTAGGTACATTTCAGTACATTTTAGGGTCCATGGGAAAGATAAACATGGGGAAGTAAAAATGACTCCGGCCCCTTCTTCCCAGAGTCCCTGCCACAAGAGGCCCTTTATTCAGGTCACATAAAGTCCTGCATGGAGATAGAAGCATATGCTATGAACATCAGTGGTTTCCTTAATGCTGTATGTTCCTGGGACTTTATCATTCCAGGATGTGAGCTTTCATTTCCAGGAAAAAAAATCTCATTACTGAAGATTCTGGCCTTAGAACAGGAATGTGTCTGTTCACCATATAGGAAGCAACTGTCAGTTTCTTCCCTTGTCGGGTCCCAGGGTCCTGGTTTGCACTTCATAAAATTGAGGGTGGGCAGTGGGGGAGGGATAAAGTACAGTAAGAAGTCCTATCCCTGCAATGCAATGTTTTCTTCTGCACATAGCAACACTTTGTGTCTCCAGGACAGTCTGCAGAGACTGCCAGGCAAGCATGCCGTAGGGCAGGAGAGAAGAGATTCTGCCCTGCCTACTGCACTTCATAAAGGTGGGGCTGGGGACTGGGAAAGGCAAGGGGTCAGGATCCTGCTACTGAGACGACTGAACACAACTCTTTGCTTTTTGTGAAAATGACACCCTAGAAACCTATCTTCCTTGAGAATATCAGTACATTCTGTGACTGCCATCAAAAGGCCTCTGCTGTCGAAATGTGCCAGTAAAATGTTTGAGACCTCTTTGGTTACTGGGGTGTAACTCATTTTGGTCCTACAGGAATGGGATGGAATGGTGGACCCAGAAAGGAGCTGTTGGTTCAGGGCACTAGGAATTGGAGAATTGGGAGACCCAGAACTCTTGAGACCCAAGACTGGGAAGACCAGAGTCAGCAGTCAAGGGAACTTGAGCACGGTCGCCCTCTAGTGGTAATCGTGTGGAAATGCCAAGATTCACCAAGAATAAGAAGGCAGGGTTGCTTTTCCCAGTTCTGAGGGGTGCAGACCAGGGGTCAGCAAACTACTGCTCATAGGCCAAATCTGACCCGCAGCCTGCCTTTGTATGGTCTGGAAGCTAAGAATAGTTCTTACATATTTTAAATCACTGAAAAAAAAAACCAAAGGTAAATTATTTTATGATCTGCAAAAATTATATGAAATTTACATTTCAGTGTCCACTAATAAAGTTTTATTGCAACACTGCCATACTTATTCATCTATATCTGGTCTCTGGATGCTTTTGTGACACAGTAGCAGAGTTGAATAGTTGTGACAGGGGCTGTAGGGCCAGCACAGCTGAAAATATTTACCGTCTGGCCCTTTATAGAAAATGTTTCTTGATCCCTGGTCTGGACTCTGAGCCAGATGGAAGTTGAAACTCTTATTCAGATCTGTTACTAGTCCTTAATGTCCATGTTCTGTTCCAGCTGCAAGGAATCTGCCTCTTTGTAGTCAGTCACAGGATCCAACAGAAGCTCTGTCCATAGTGAGGGGTGGAGGGAAGGGTGACCTCAATTTTCACTTGTTTGCCCAAGATGACATGTAGAAAGGCTACATGGCACCTTCTCTCACTGACTAGAGATAATTTCTACCAAAGCCTAAGCAAACTATACCAACTAGGAAGGTTCACAGGTAACACGTCAATGGGATGAACAACTAGGGTCTCTTTGGTGCATAGGTGACCAATGCCGCTGTCCCTTAAGGAGCCTATTCTACCAGCCCTGAAAACTGGCTGAGGTCCCAAACCTTCTGTTCCAGCCTATTTCCTCACCCATAAAGAAGCTGATGCCCAGAGAGGTAAAGTGGGGTGTCCAGGGTCACCTGACCACTCGATGGTGGAGAAGTGTCCTTTGTCCCCCGACGGGCAGCTGCCCCTTCACCCTCCTTGCGGATCCCCAAAGCAGACACGGTTCAATGTCATCAGTGTTATGGACTGTTGTTAGTTCTAAAATTAGAGGCCTCCCATAATTTTGGTATTGAAAGGCTTTTTTAAAAAGAGAAGAGTGATAATGAACAATAATTAATTTTTTCCAAAAGACCTTACCAGGCAAAAACATACAAACAAAAAGTTGGCCTGTCTCTCTAGGACTGTACCATTTAAAAAATTACTGGTCTATGAATCCCCAAACCAACTGCCACTAAATAAAAGGCGAGGTTCCACAAATAACTTCTAGTGTGGGTCACTAATTTAATTTGTTCATTTATCGACTCAACAAATATTTAGTGAGGGCCTACTATGAGCCTAGCCACATAAATGAACCAAATTGCTTGTGCAACCATGTACCAGGAACGTTAACTGTTTTGTATTGAGAATCTAACTTAATTTTCACATCTGCCACTCTGGAGCGTAGCTGATGTTATTCCCATGTTGCAGGAGCTCAAGGCTCAGATAGGAATCGTAACTTGCCCAGTGTCCCCAGCCAGGCAATAGTAGGTTGTGATCTCTCTGCACCCTGTGACCTCTGTACCCAGCATTTCCTATTTATGCATAGATGGTTCTGAGTAATGAATGGGAGAAAGTCAAGTAAGAATTCAGGCAGGGCCAACGGGCCCAGAGGGCTGGAGCGGGGGGAACTCACCATTGAGCAGCCAAGTTATTTGGGGGACCGGGATCCCCTGCACTGAGCACCGCAGCACAAAGTCCTGGCCCTCAATGACAGTGCAGTCCTTCAGGACACTGGAGAATGAGGGAGGCACCTCCATCACGGCCAGCCCTGCAAAGACAAAGAACAGACAGACCACCTCAGACCACAGCTGGCCTGCTCTGGTGACAGATTGCAGTCACCCCGAGCCTCACAGGCAGGTGCCTCACTGCTCTGAACACCTGGAGCTTCCTCAGGAGACTGGCTGACCTTCACCTATCTCCACACTTGGAGGCAGGCAGCACCACAGGTGTGGAGACCTTTCTCACGGTCACAGAACAGCCCAGCTCTGCGAGTGCTCAGGATATGGGCCTGCCCCCCATCCTCTGGGACTCAGGAACCTGCTAGGTTGGCACAGAATTTCTTCCCCACTTTCCAGTGCCTCTTCTCTCCTTTAACATACTCCATCAGACCTGCACAATCTTGGGAACATCTTTGTACTTGTAGAGACAACATGGCCACTGATAAGGACATTTCAATTTTAATTACTATTTTTTCCAATTCCAGGACTGGATCAAATGACAAAGACTCACCTCTGTTGTAGTTTTCCAACCTAAGCTGATGGTTTAGGACGGCTGGGGGCCTGGGACTATGCATTACTAAGTTCCCTCATGATTCTGATGCATATTCTAGTTGAGAGCCACTGAGCTGAACTTTCCAGAAGTCCTCTACATTGGTGAATTGGGGAGCATTTTGTAGTATGGGGATCTTAACTAAGAGCAATAGGAATAGATAATCTCTTCTATAACTGGAGTTTGCTGCAGAAATGTCAAGGTGGCTGACAGCTGAGAAGAGGTAATGGATTTGGTGATTTGAAGAGGCCTCAGCAGTGGAGCGGCTCAGTTGGTCAAGCGTCCATCTGCGGCTCAGGTCATGATCTCACGGCTCGTAAGCCCCGCATCAGACTGTCTGCTGTCAGTGCAGAGCCCGCTTTGGATCCTCTATCTCCCTCTCTCTCTGCCCTTTCCTCCCCAACTCTCTCTCTCTCTCTCTCTCTCTCTCAAAAATAAACATTAAAAAATAAAAGCCTCACCAGTGCCTTTCAAGAGAAGCTATTCCATGCAGTGGTGAGGGGTAAGCCATATCATACTGCAGGAGTTTAGGGGCAAAAACTGGTACGTGAGGGCTTACTATGTGCCAAGTACTTTCCCAGATGTGACTGTGACAGCACCCTGACAGCGCCATGAGGTTGCTCTCTTAAGCTCAGTTTACAGACCAGGTTAGTAATTTCTCATAGGAAAGCCCAGGGGTGGAGGCAGGGTTTACACACAGCTCTCAGACTCTACATCCGCACTTCCACCTCCACACCAGAGGTCCCCTATGGGGAAGGAGGCCACGGGAGAGCAGCCAAGGTCAGAATGACGGTGCATGTGATGGGCACCAAGGGAAGGGATGAACAGACTACCTGTGGAGGTGTGAGAAGGCACTTCTATCCCTTTTCCTGGCCAACATCAAATTCCCTGCCAGGGAATTTGGAGAGCCATTGGAAAAATATGGACGTCTGTGTCCAACCAACATGGGTAAGAAATATGCCACCTTTTACAAGGCGTGTGACCTCCGACAAGTCATTTAACTTGATTACAGCTTAGTATTTTCATCTGGAAAGTGGGTGTGACTACAACGATCTCACAAGACTATTGGGATAACTGAATGGAACAACAGAGATAAAGCATTTAGCACAAAGCCAGGCACGCTGAGCAGGCCTTTGTGGAGTGTGAGCTGTTATTGTCAAATGGAAGTTGTGCATCGATACTACACCAGCAGCAAGTGTGGGGTGAAAGACAGTAGGAGCTTCAGGGGACGTCGAGCAGAAGGAAAGTTTCCTTTCCTTTTTCAGCCTACAGAAGACTAGAGCATGCTTGTAGGGAGAAGTGAGAGAGACCTCTGGATAAAGACAGGGGGACAGATTGAAGAAATGATGGGAGAATAAATCATCATTAAATAAGATCTTTGTGAAGAGGGGAAGGGATGGAGAGGGAAGTCTGGGTAAGAGAGACAGACAGCTTTTCTGCTGTAACAGAGAGAGAGAGAGAGAAAGAGGGTTGCAGGAGAAGGTGAAAGGCCACGTGTCAGGTGACCTGCATGTCGGTGAAGTCATCAGGAATGGTTTTAGAGCAGCCAGTGTCTCTAGAAGGAGGGAGAGCTGACAAGTACTTTTGCGATGGCAGCCTAAGGGCTTCTAAAATCTACTCCTCCATATACTAACAAGAACACTGGCAAAAACAGTCAAATGCAACTCTTTCAGAACTCTGGACATGAACCAAAGGCTTACAACATTCTGAGCAGCATTCATTCACAAACAAACAGCTGACTGTTGGTAACAAGGGCCAGCTTTGCGGCAGGCTTGATTCCCATCCTGTTTGCCCCAGATCTGTGGCAGCTCTGAAGACCACATTCTCTTTCACCCCCACCTGACTGTAAGGGGAGTTTTGATGCATAGCTTCCACTTAATAATAATGCTAGTTAATACTCCAACAATGTTGGTTGGCAAAATGATGGTTTTTAACTTTTGGTGGACATGATGCCATGTGTCCATCCCAAACACAGAGCCTGGGATGATGAGGCTCAGGCTCTTGGACTTGTGAACTCTAGAGGAACTCCCACCTCCAAATGGAATTTCTTATGAAGAAATTCGTGAACACAGTAAAAATCCCAATTAAGAAGTAAATCAAATGTATGCATGCAGTGAGAAGTAAGACTACCCCCACCTCTTCCTAACAATTCCCAGTTTCCCTTCCTCAAGGCAACTCGTGAACCCTTCCAGAAATGTTTTATGCACACATAAGCATCTATTTGCACATAGCTACATAGATTCTTTTCCTTTTGTAATAGCACATGATACACACATCTCTGCACTTGGCTCTTCTCTCTTACTGGTGTATCTTGGACATGCTTCACCATCAGAGCCTACAGATCTGCCATATTTGTTTAACTGGCTGCATGGAATCCTACTGTATGGATGAATCACTAAGTTCTTTTCTTTTCCCTTCTTTTTTTTTTGAAACATTTATTATGGCAAATTTCAAACATACAGTCTAGTAAAGAGAGCAGTATAGTAGATTATCATATACCTGTTTCTCAAATTGAATAATTATCAACTCATGGTCAATCTCATATGATTTTTATGCCCATCAGCTCCCACTACACATGGATTATTTATGAAGTAAATATCAGAAATCATATCATTCTACCAGTAAATAACTCAATTTATATTTCTAAAATACACAGACTTAAAAAAATAACCACAAGACCATCATCATATCTTAAAAATAGCACAATTCCTTTATATCAAATATATTGTGGATGCTTAAATTTTTGTGTTCTCATTAAAAAATTTTTTTAAAGGTGTCTCAATCGGGATCCACAGAAAAGTCCATGGACTGCAATTGCTGATGTCTCATGTATCTTTTCATCAAAGTTTCCAATAGGTTGTCCCTTCCTCCTCTTTTTCTTGCAATTTATTTGTTGAAAAAAATAGGCAAGGGGTATTTGTCCCGTAGAACTTCCAACAGCCTGAAATTTGCCTATTCTATCCTTGCGGTTTAATATGTTCCTCAATGGGCCAAGGGTCCCTAAATAGCATTCAAAATAAGGAGGAAATTTTATAGAGAGATAGATGGCTTTAAGGATATTTATCACAGTTTTGTTATGATAGTGAAAAATAGAAACAATGTAAATATTCAACGATAAGTACAAGCCTAAATCTGATACACTATTCTATGAAATTTATATTATATGGCTGTTTAAGTCATGTTTTTGAGGTGTGCCTGGGTGGCTCAGTCAATTAAGCATCTGACTCTTGGTTTTGGGTCAGGTCACAATCTCATGCCTTGTGAGTTCGAGCCCCACGTTTGGGATTCTCTGTCTCCCTCCTTCTCTGCTCCTCCCTCTCTCTCTCTTTCTTAAAAATTAGTAAGCAAACATTTTTAAAAAATTATGTTTTTGAAGAATATTAATAGAGAAAGAAATAGTATAGAAAGATGCGTATGTACCACAAACAAATTAGAATAGAAAGCTGTACACAAACAGCACAATGTTGATTTTGTATTAAAAACATTAAAATATCATTTTAGTGTTTCAGAATCATAAGATTGTATTGTGTTTAAATCCCCCACCATGAACATGTGTAACTTTTATAAACAGATATTGCAGTAAACAAAAGATGCCGGATCCCACATCATCTCCTATGACTCTAAACGTGTATATTTAGTGAACATTTGGTTCTCTGTGGTTACAAGAGTGAGTCATGGCACTCCTTGGACAGCTGAGGAACCCAGAAAAGGGATCTCTGGGGAGGGCTGGGCATGGGGTGTGGGCATGCTTATGCTGAGGGGACTCTGGTGTGAACTCCTGATCAGGAGTCAGGTCCTGAAGCAATGACTTTGGCCTTGGCAAGTTGATGGGGACGGTGCTTCTGTGGGGTTGTACACCCTGCGTGGGGGCAGCAGGGGGCGACACTCCTGTGGTGTAGGAAGCACCCCATGGATGGCCCCCCACGGAAAACTCAGGGTGACTGGAGGAGCGTACTCACGTTTCACCAGGAGGGTCCAGCCACAGGACACCTGGCCTTGGACATTGGAGGCCGTGCAGCTGTAGTTCCCACTGTCCCTGGCCCGGGCTCTCAGCAGGCAGAGGTAATGGCATTCGCCTTCTTCATAAACCTCAACAATGCCTTCTCGTCGCCTCACAGGGGCACCTTCCAGGAACCAGGTCACTTCAGGCTTTGGGGTCCCTGAAACTACAGGGCCAGGTGAAGGGCATGAGGCTCCCAGAGAGTGTACTGTGCCTGCGGGGCAGGTGGGGTGCTGGGCCCATGGGAGGAGCTCGGGCCAGTGTGAGCTGCCCTCCTGCTGAAGAAGCTCTTACCCCCCACCCTGCACTGTGTAGGAGTAAACATCTCAAGGTGGAGGAAGGGTCCCTGGGGAGGATGGACGTAGGATGACAAGCCAGGTCTCCAGATCAGCCAAAGCCAGCAGAAGGGAGAAAAGAGGAACCCCTGTGGCTTGTTTTTTGATGGGGATGGAGATGATGGGTTTCCCTCTCTAGAGTGGTAAGAATTAGGGCACAGGGCTGAGGCCCTATCCAACAATGAACATTGGTCCACTGTTAGGTGTTTCTCCAGAACAAGGCACATCACTAGACTGAGTCCTTCCTGAGGGAAGACCCTTGTAAGGTGGCTTCTGGGCTGGGTGGGAGGGAGTGGCCACCCAGGGGCTACCCTGATGAGGTGGGGCGGGGCAGTGACCTTTTTCAGCTCTACTCACCCTCACATCTGAACTTGACTGTTTGATCTTCACTGACTTCCTGGCTTTGGGGCTTGCTTTCAAATTTGGGGGGTGTAGAATCCTTCCGGCTCTCCATGGAGATTTTCCTGGCAGCAACCTTGCTTGCAACCTCCTTGCTTCCCAGGCCAGACTGCCTGGTGGGGAGGGTGGCCAGAGGGGGAGCAGCTGGCCTCTCCCCATCTTCTCCAGAATAAGAGAGGGTGCCCGAGGCCAGTGCTCTTGGTTCCGGCTGGACTTTGGTGGCCTGTAGGGTGATGGTGCTGGAAGTCTTCTGTAGGACAGGGCTGCTCAGGGCTTTCCTAGGTGGGTCCCCAGACAGCTCCAGCTTGGACTCCCGCAGGGGCTGAAGCTGGCTACCTGTGGCCCAGGTCGAGCCAGGTCTCTGGGTGCTGGAGCAGTCCTTTCTTTCAGCTCCAGGTTCCAGGCTGTCCAGCTTTGGCCCCTGTGTTGCTCCATTGGTCACTTCCTTCCTGATATCTGATTTGGCTGCCTTTGTACCTCTCCCAAATGACCTGTGTGGTGGTGGTTTGGCAGGGGGAGGGGTGGACAACAGGGAAGGAGAAGGAGAAACAGAATGATCATTTGGTTACTCACGAACACTACTCTTCACAGCACAGACTCGAGGGATCACAAAAGCCTACCAATTAAGACAGAGTACCAACAAAAGTCTCTCTCTGCAGCTTTCTCAGCTTCCCAAGCAGAAGGCAAGCAGTCATTCCTGACACTTCCCTGTCCCCCACCCCAATCCAGAATGTTCTGTCTGCACTTACCCAATCAGCCTTTTTCTCCCCCTCCACCCAAAGGCTACCCTAGTTCCCACCACACAACTGGCTCTGCCGTGTCCCCGCTCCCTCGGATCCAAAGTCTGCATCGGAAGCGCAGCCGATCTTTGCCACACTGAGAATAAAACTTAGCTTCTCAAGCTGGCCTCTGTGAGCCAGCTCCCGTGCCTCTTGGACCTCACAAGACTGTCTCGGATGCCTACCAGGCTACAGCCACACGGGTGCTCTTGCGGATCCCCTGGTGCCCACCCCTCTGTTGGGAACACTCTCTCTCTAAGCTTTTCTTCTTCTGGTTAATACTAACCTTCAAGGGCCTGAGCTCAAAGGTCAAGTGTTCAGGATGGGCCTCTCTGACCCTCTAATCTAAATCAGTGCTGCTCGTTACTCCTCCTCAGGTGCTGGTAACTATGGCAGCTCTGCTGGAAGCCCTTTCTCTCCCCCTGGATGTCTGCCCACCCCGCGGACCCAGCATCTAGCACTGGGCTTTACGCATGCGCAAGGAAGCTCCTGAAGAAGACCTGCTACCTGGGCGAGGGGATTCTGCCTGGCACAGTGCCCTTCCTAATGGTGGCTAACTGGCAAAGGCACTGGCCAGACACTGGGAAAGACAACAGCATTGTGTCTTCAAGGGGCTCACTACGATGGCAAGCCTACTACAGAACCTGTGTGGCATACTGCAACAGGAGAACAAGACAAAACACAACCATGCCCCTGAATAGTCAGCTCTCCTTCCTATATGATGACTCAGAAATTCAGGGCATTTCTCCATTACAATCTCTCTTTTCTTGCAGGGCATTCCAAGATGGAAACAAAGATTATAAAGCCTAGACATACCTATTGGCATTGTCCAAACCTGGAAAAAGGAAGAAAAGTAGACTGTTAGTGGAATATTACATGTACTGAGAGGAGAAAGTGATAAGACAATACTGTTTTTCATTTCTTATTTAGTGTTCACATCCCCAGCTCACACTCTGCCCCTCACCTCCACTCCTACCTCCCTCACTCCCTCAGCCTTCCTGGTCCTGAACTGCTCAGGTGAATCTGATGAGCTCCTCTGAACCCTCCTCTGAGACAATGTCAAGGTTTCCAGTGCTTCCCTGGGCCATCTATGGTGGCCTCGGTGACCATACACTGTGCCATGGGACCTGTCCTGTTCACTAACCACAGCAGGAAACCAATCACAGGACAAACAAAAATAAACATCTGAAAAGTTCAAAGCCAGTTTAACTTACATGTGGTTCTAGAAAACAAACCTCCCAAAGTGACCAGTTTTCACAGTAGTTGCTTTAAAAATATACAGGGACAGGGGTGCCTGGGTGGCTCAGTCGGTTAAGCATCCAACAGCTCAGGTCATGATCTCGTGGTCTGTGAGTTCAAGCCCCATATCGGGCTCTGTGCTGACCGCTCAGAGCCTGGAGCCTGCTTTGGATTCTGTGTCTCCCTCTCTCTCTGTCCCTCCCCTACTCACACTCTGTCTCTCAAAAATAAACACTGAAAATATTTTTAAAATAATATAGGGACAGTGTAATTTTATTCATTTCTTCAAAGAAAAAAACATACCATATATTTTTTTCCTGCTACATTGTTTTTCTTAATTTTAATATGGAAATTTTTCAAAATATACAATAGTAGATAGGATATCACAAACTCTGAAAGCCATCACTCAGATTAAAAACATAGCGACATTTTGCCCGTCTTTCTTATCCCTTTTTGGTTTGATTTTTAGAGCAATTTCTTCTGGGAGTACTTTTTTTATATAAGTTTATTTATTTTGAGAGAGAGAGAGGGAAAACCAGCGGGTGAGGGGCAGAGAAAGAGGACAGGGGATTCAAAGCGGGCTCCGCGCTGACAGCAGAGAGCCCAATATGGGGCTCATGCTCGCGAACCATGAGATCATGACTTGAGCCAAAGCTGGACACTTAACTGACTGAGCCACCTAGGTGCCCCCTGGGAGTCTTTTAAAACATATCCCAGGCAACATATCATTTTGCCATTGAGAACTTGAGAAGGGAGCAGTTCTTTAATTCAGTGCTGGGGCAAGGAGAGGGAGTGGCTAAATCACTCTCCTCAACACCCAACAGTGGGTCTGAATCCCATAGTGAGCTATAAAGTCTAATTCTTTCAGAACCAGGACTTTTGATAGTACAGGATGGGATAGAGAATACCAGCACGTACTGTACATAGTACAACTCAGGATTGTTTTTATGAACAATATGTCTATATACATATATATGTCCTGGGTTGCAATGTAGAAGAACTCTCTGTGAGTTGTGAAAAACACTTGAGCCAACAATGGTGAAGAGAGCCAGGAGGAATAGTTTCTGAGAAAGGAAGAGGAGAATGAAGGTTGTTTCCCTCCCTGACCCCCCAAATCCCACCTTGCTCAAGGTCCCCACTCTGTGGAGTGACGTCAATCCCCTTCCCTGCCCACACTCCGGCTTCCACAGGCTGGCCTTGGTGGAGCCAAGGGGAATGTAAAGAGGAGACATTCAAAGAGATTTCCTAGGAAGAACTGACAGGGGCTGATACCTAGAACAAGGAGGAGGCAAGAGTCAAAGGGGATGCTGAACTGCCCAGCCCAGGTGAGGAGGAAAAGCAGAATGAGTTAAGTTGAGGGAACACTTGATGAGAATGACAGAGTAGATGGTAAGTTAAATTTTAGGCAGATTAAATTTGAGGTGATGGTGAGACACGAGCAATGTCGCCTTTTCCAGTGGCAATTAGAGATACAAAAAGGAGTCTGAGTGAGAAGAAAAGGCTGCAGACACAGGCGAGGGGCACAGTGCAGGGACTAAGTTCAAGATCCTGCCCCGATGGAATGCATGGGTATGTGGGTGGTCGGTGTCACACAGATGTGTAATGAACAGCAGCTCCTTCTAGGGGGGAGGGGTCCTTCTGGACTGGCCCGCCCACCAGTCGATACCTTGGATAGAAAGCTCGGCTGACATGGAGGCCTTCCCTGACCCATTCACCACCATGCACGTGTATACTCCCACATCATCTCGGCTGACCTCATGGATTTCCAAAACTTGTACCCCATTCTTCTCAGACATAGATACACGGGCACTTGGCTTCAGGGGAACATCTCCCTGTGGATGAGAAGAGGGTAGCTTGGTCAGAGAAACCTGTTTACCTTTTGGCACTATCCTGCCTCCTGCCAATTCTGGGGGCGGGGGAGGGGGGCAGATGCCCGGCTCAGGCAGCAGAACTCTCTGCTCTGGGCTCTGTCAACGTGGTCAGAGAGGAGTCCTTGGACAATACAAGGGCCCTGACTCGAGGTCTATGTGTATGGTGCGGTATTAGGTCCAGCTTAGAGCAGGCGTATGGAACTTGTTCCAAAGGAGCCCTAGTTTGAGGTGGGACATCTTACATTCCTCACTTTAGTTCTGCTTTGCCCACCTCTGCTTTATTCTTTTTCCAAGGTCAGTCCAGGAGAATTAGGAAATAGGTAAAAAGTGTCTCACCACTCATTTTTATCCAGGAATTCCAGCTGTGAGAAAGTGATTCTCATAGGCCTTGACCCCAAATGTTCCACACAGCTCCTCACGGCCCTGTTCCCCACCTCCTTTGCCCTGTCTTCACATTGCCCAGCCCTGAATGAAATACTCCTGACAGTATTTTGAGGTAGGTGGGACCATCTCTGCCTCAGAGACAAGGAGACCAGAGATAAGGAGACCATTTCCAAGAGACAAATGACTTGCCCAGCATCACATGTTTCACGGATGAGGGAGCTGTGGCTTGAAACCTAGTCCCATGACTTCAAATTCTACTCTCTTGACATAGTGAGGTCTGTACTGACTCAGAAGTTTCATGCTGTTTGGGGAGGATATGGATTACAGGACATTGAGGGCTGAGTAACAGAGGCAGAGTGTGCAAATAGGGGCAAGAAGCAGCATGGCTACCGACCTACAGAGAACCCTAGAGAACCACCTAAAGTTGAAGCATAAGGAACTGACTGGAAAGACAGACTCTTGTTGGTCCAAGGATCTAACCCTCCACATTCAGGGTCCCCAGACCTGGGCCAGAGTTGGGGCAGATAAAACCTCACCTTGAGCCATGTGACCTGTGGTTGGGGCCGGCCAGTGATCTTGCAGGAGAACCGTCCCATCTGTCCCTCTTTGACTATGGCTCGGCCCAGCTTGGTAGCAAACTTTGGTGGGCACTCTCCCCAAATGCTGGGACGGGTCTCCACCGTGGGGGCTGCAAATCTGTCCCTGGAAAGAAACCAGCAGAGTACAGCAGCAATTCAGATATTCTCTCTGCCCTCCACCCACGTCACTTAAGTTGGGTCAGATACCAGCAAAGGGCAACCTTCCCAATTCTGTGCCTCAAACACATTTCTCATGCACCCTCTGGAAAAGTCTGTGGCACTAAAGCCTATTTCCTCTATCTCCTGAACATGCAGCTAGACTTTGTGTCTTTGTGTAAGAACCTCCCTCGAAGTAAGGTATACCTGAATTCTACTGAGCTATGGCCAAAAGCATAGGTTTTGGCCAACAGACTGCAAGCAGAAGTGATGTATGCCACCTCTCAGCTAAACCCACAAAAACCTCCTGTGATATTCTCCACACTCTCAACCACTCTCTGGCTAGATGTGCAAGATCCAAGAGAAGCTCCAAGGCCAAGAGATGATGGACCCATAAGATGGAAGGAGACTGGGTCCCTGAAAGACGATGGCAAGGTTCTCCACCTGTTCAAGAATATCTACATGGACTTTGCTTGAGTAAAAAAAATATCAACTTTCCCTGTGTTAAACCATTACAATTTAGGGGCTTGCATATTATAATAGCAACTGTTACTTGCCTTTACCAACACAGGTTTACTTTCTATAAGAGGAGCCACATATTGATTGCCTCTTCTAGGTCTGCTTACTTATGTATTCTGACTATTGCCTTGATTGTCAGAGATCTCTGCAGACTATGACCACTTCTCCCTCAGCATTTAGCAGCTGGACCATCAAAGGGGCTATCTACACAGGCTACCAGTTCAGGAGGCATTGTGTGAGAGCCACCTCACAACCCAATAGCCTCCTGTGTTCGTTATTATAGCCCAGGATGTCCAAGAAGACACCCTAGACCTGTTCTGTCAGGCCAGCAGGAAAAGCCAATCTGGTCCTTCCCCTGGCTGAGCATTCCGCAACTTACCCCAAGGTTTTGGAAACAACAGGCTGACCGTGCTTCTTCACAAAGGTCCCTGCAAGTAGGAAACAAAGAGAACGAGGCTTGAAGAGCTGGGTCTTAGCCACCAACTCTGAGCAATGAAAGTCAGGAAGAGTCATCAACAGGGGTGGGGATGGGGCAATGACAGAAACAGTTCACTCTGACTGAGCCTGTACTGGGCCAGGTGCTGTGGTGCACTCTTGACATAAATCATTTAAGGAGGCTGATACACCATTATCCTTCTATTTTTTCAACAGATGAGAAAAAAGAGATTTAGAGAAGTTAAGTTGCTTGCCCCAGTCACGGAGCCAAGAATAGTGCAGAAATGCATCCAGGTGTGCCTGTTCTAGAATGCTCAACCCTTCTGCTGAGCTATTCCATACCACTGGAACTTCTACTTTGGGGATTATCTGTGGTGATCCAGAACCTCTCCAGAAGATGATTGTGTTGAAGGGAGGGAGGGAGATGCACACACATCTCTCTCGCCAGATCTATTCACATTTGATACTATCAACATGGCAGCCTTCAACTTATGGCCCAGCAAATGGCAATACCTGTCCTGCTGGCAGAGAGCAGATCACTGGTGATGAGCTTTTTGCAGCCAGCACCTCACCAGAATCAGCACTAGCAGCACTGTGGACACTACGGGTCCTGGGTAAGGTGGACAGGAAGCAGTTAAATAGCAAACCCAGTCAGGCAGCTGCTACTGGGGAGGGACAATTCCTAATGTGACCAGGAAGTGACCGTAAAGTGGTGAGGTGTTTTTGAGGAACAGGGAGCAGGGAAAGCAGCACATTTCTGAGATGGTGATCAGCCTGGAAATTGTTCTCTTTTTGCTACAAGCTGGGAATGTTTATAAAACCCTGCCCAAGGCACACATAGAAAGTGTGGAAATCGTTCCCTGAATATCAGCAGGCAGCTACAATGGGAAATCTGCAGGCGTTTACTGGAAAAGGGGTAAACCTCCTTAAATTCCAGCACCGATCACATCTGTAGGAATGCCCAGGAACACAGGAATGGAGACTGCATATTTCCCTGGGCTATATCTGGTTTACAGATGAATGAACCTTCATGGAAAAGGATTAATAGCAAACACCAGCATCACATGTAAGTTATGGTTCCAGTGGATTGACAATTATTGTACATGTGGTTCTGTTTAACACACCTATTTAGTGAATTGTGTGTATAATTTTCATTCCATAATGTGGGTTTGGTTCTTGCCATTCAACAGTCTGTTCAAGGTTAAAATAACTTCTAAGCAGATAAAAGGAGAAACTTGTTCTGGGAGGACCCAACTGACGACTGCAGTCAAGATGTTGGGGCCTCTCAGACAACTTTGGAGGAAGGGCAAACCAGTCAGTCCTTTTTGAAAGTATTGGAGTGAATAAGAATCATAAGCTCTAAAGAGACTCTAAGCTTAGACCAGCACCTTCCTTTCTGTGCCTCCAAATCAAAGGAAATGATGCCAAAAGTAGAAAAGAAAGTTTACAAAGCTTTTCATTTCAGTCTTCTTGGTAACAGTAAAAATTAGAAATTATAAATGCCACAGGTAGGAAGATAAAAAGTGCTTAAGTAAAGTGTACAACTGAACATCTTATTCTGCCATCAAATTATGTTTAAGAATATACGAAACATGCAGAAATATGTTACGGTATTACATCATTTGCTCTTCGGCAGACTCCACTTGGGCTGTGATCCTCTGTATTCCACTGAACTCATCCTGACCACTGTCTTACCAGACCCGATGGGTAACCCTGTCCCCCATCACTCAGGTGCTCAACAGCATCTGACACGGGGCCATTGCACTCCCAGTACATTCTCCTCCAGACTCTCTGGCTTTTGCCAGGTGCCTATGCTTCGTCAACCACCCTTGCTGTTCGAACTTTGCATGTGGGAGTGCCCCGAGGGCTGAGTCCTGGGTCCTAATTCTGCACTGCTGATTCTCCCCCCCACGCCCCCTACCACAGGGAGTTTTAGATATCATCTATAAGCCGATGACTCCCCAACCATATTCCCACCAGAACTCGTCCTTTTTTAAATTTTTTTCAACATTTATTTATTTTTGAGACAGAGAGAGACAGAGCACAAGTGGAGGAAGGAAAGAGAGAGAGGGAGACACAGAATCCAAAGCAGGCTCCAGGCTCTGAGTTGTCAGCACAGAGCCCGATGTGGGGCTCTAATTCATGAGCTGTGAGATCATGACTTGAGCCCAAGTCAGATGCTCAACAGACTGAGCGACCCAGGCGCCTCTCCCCACCAGAACTTCTTATTCATTCATTAGAAGTATCCAAACAGTGCCCAAATCCTTGTAGGATTCAAATTCTTATAAAATAAATGGATTTTATGGGAAACAAAAGAGCAGCCTACAATATCATCAATTCAATGTGATCTTAACTATGAAAAAAATAAAGTATCCAAGAACAGGAAAACAAAAAAAAACCCCCATCAAAATGTTATTAATACTAATTATTTTTGGGTGGGTGGACTATGAGTAATTTATTCAGCTGTATTTTTTAAAACCTATCAATACAATGGTAAAGAAAAAACAAAATGTTATCTAGTTAGCAAAAATAAGGAAAAAGGAGGGGGCCGATGGAGAAAGAAAACAAAATATCCGTGTACCATTCACTGCATTTATCATGCTACTGTACCACTCATTTCGTCGTGCAGCAAAAATTTGATAAAAATTAGACTGATTATCTGATGAATGGATAAGCAAAATGTGATCTATTCCTATAATGGAATATTATTCAGCCATACAGAGGAATAAAGTACTGGCACATGTTACAACATGGTTGAACTCTGAGGAAATTCACTAAGTGAAAAAAGCCAGACTCAAAAAAATAGATATGATTCCATTTATATGAAATGTTCAGAAGAGGAAACGGATGGAGACAATGCACACAGCCACACAACAGTGTGTTTCCAGGGCCTGGGGGAGGCGGATGGGAGTGACTGCTTAGTGAGGATGGTGAAAAGTTTTAAAACTAGACAGTGGAGGGGCACCTGGGTGGTTCGGTCGGTTGAGCGTCCAACTTTGGCTCAGGTCATGATTTTGCAGATCGTGAGTTCCAGCCCTGTGTCTCTGAGCTGATAGCTCAGAGCCCGGAGCCTGCTTTGGATTCTGTGTCTCCCTCTCTCTCTGCTCCTCCCCTGTGTGCGCTCTCTCTCTCTCTCTCTCTCTCTCTCTCATAAACATTTAAAAAAATTAAAACTAGACGGCTGTGATGGTCGCACAACATGGTGAATGTACTACTGCCACTGAATTGTACACTTTAAAATGGCGAAAATGGTAAATTGATGTGTATTTTAACCACAATAAAAAAATAAAGCTAAGCAGCTTAATCCAAAGGCTAAAATTCCTATATTACTTAGAAAAAAAAATAAAGCAAAAATATGGCACTGCCTAAAAGAACGGCAAAAGAATGCTGTCTGGAGGAACTCCTATATCAGGGTGAGAGCTGTTTATGGTATGATCCAAAGGTAACACACCAAGCAGGCAGCTAGAAACAGATCGGAGTGCTTATTTTAATGTGAGTTAACACCGGAGAGTGGATGTCAAAACCAAAAGAGAATGTGGGCTAAAATAACCAACAAGGCTATTTATAGGCAAAAATTTGAAGCTGCAAGTTGTCAGATAAGGCAAAATTAATTTTGTGAAAGTATGAAAATCTGGCAGAACAGTAAAGCTAGGGAAGAAAATAAGTGGAAAGGGGATTAGGATGGAAATGCCAAAAATAGAAGAGTAAGTTAAGAGAGCTGGTGAAGACAGGATCTAGTTAGTGAGGGGGGAAGAAAAGGCCAAGGCACTGAAAGCACTGAAACAGTTCTCTTAGATTTTTCAAGGACGAGTAAAAGAGAATGCTGGCAGGTTTTAGGAGTGAAAAGTTCAACAGTGGAGGGAACTAGGGTTTTTTGTTAAAGGAGCATAACGACCGGGTGGGAGACAGAGAATGCTGCCGACAAAGGGAATAATATGATCAAGATGGTAAGGAGAAGGGATGAGTCCACAATACGTGATGATGTAACCTGTCATCCAGACAGGGACTCTCCGCACTGGAAGGGATGTAAGTCATAATTCTGTCAGGACAACAGAAGTAAACCAGGACTGTTCCAGGCAAACCAGGGAGCAGTAGCCCTTCTCTGCAGGCAACTTCAAAGTGGATTCTAAGGATTGCTTAAAACTGTGGATTTTGGTTTTTTTTTTTTTTGAAGTTATTTATTTATTCATTTAGAGAGAAGGGGAGGGGCAGAGAGAGAGGAACAAAGAATCCCAGGCAGGCTCTGCGCTCTCAGCACAAAGCCCGACGCAGGGCTCTATCTCACAAACCATGGGATCATGACCGAAGCCAAAATCAACAGTTGGATGCTTAACCAACTGGGCCACCCAGGTGCCCCAAAACAGTGGTTTTAATCAGAAAAAAATGCCCATTTTTATAACAGATATTTAGTAATACACCCTGTGCCACCCTGAATCAAAGTTCACTGCTAACTCCCATATATCATCTCAAGAAGAAAATAAATATAAAGCCCCAACTAAAATATTATGGGAAAATAAAAGGAAAGTAAATGTTTCCTTTTACTTTCAATATGTAAATGTTCATGACTATTTCAGTATGTAAATGCTCAGGTGCACTAGAAGACATAATGAGATCAGATGCTCACACCGACTCATGGGCATATTTGGATTTAAAAGCGAATGATGTCAAAAAGCACTATGCGAGCAGTCAGGAAAATCAAAAGAGATAGGTAAACAGGTAGAGAACTGAAAAATAACAGAGTTAAAAAAAGAATTATTTTTCAATAAAGAGAAAAAAATTTAAAAGAAAAATATTAATGTAGCCTGAAGAAAGGTAGTGTTAGGCTAAATGGCAGAACAGATATATTATTTATATTTAAAAAGGATGAAATAACCCTAAAGGAAGATAACAAAGCAAGACACAGAGTGCTGGGGTAGAGAAAATGAAAAACACAAGGCCGTCTTTGTGTGTGTGTGTATGTGTATGGTGTGTGTGTGTGTGTGTGTGTGGTGTGTGTGTATGTGTGTGTGTGTGTATGGTGTGTGTATGTGTGTGTATGGTGTGTGTGTATGTGTGGGTGTGTATGGCGTATGTGTGTATGGTGTGTGTATGTGTGTGTATGGTGTGTGTACGTGTGTGTATGGTGTGTGTGTATGTGTGTGTGTGGTGTGTGTGTATGTGTGTGTGTATGGTGTATGTGTGTGTATGGTGTGTGTGTATGTGTGTGTGGTGTGTGTGTATGGTGTGTGCGTATATGGTGTGTGTGTGTATGTGTGTGTGTGGTGTGTGTATGGTGTGTGTGTGGTGTGTGTATGGTGTGTGTATGTGTGTGTGTGTATGTGTGTG
>CM053573.1:65003674-65111534 GCA_028646485.1 Cryptoprocta ferox
GTATGGTGTGTTTGTGTGTATGTGTGTATGGTGTTTGTGTGTGTGTATGGTGTGTGTGTATGGTGTGTGTGTGTGTATGGTGTGTTTGTGTGTATGTGTGTATGGTGTTTGTGTGTGTGTATGGTGTGTGTGTGTATGGTGTGTGTGTGTGTGTGTGTGTGTATGGTGTGTGTGTGCATGTATGGTCTCACTAACTCCCTCCCCTTTCCTCCTATCCGCACCTTCCGAATCCCAATCTGCGCCGAAATCCGACTCGTTCCTCCAGGACTAGCCCAAGTCTCTCCTCCAAGAAGACCTCGCAGACCACTTCAGCCTCCAGAGGTCTCATTCGCCTCTGAGTTTACAAAGCTGATGTGCCAATTATTTGGCAAATAAACCCGTGCTGCCTTGGCTGCAGTTCTGCTTTCACTTAGCTTTTAATGAGCCTAGGTCCTCTCTGACCAACCAGGTTCCTGCAGAAAGTATCTGTCTCCCACACAGCACCGCACAAAGTCAGCACCTCATAAATACGCCCAGACGTTGAATCGTAGCTGCAATATAATAATGAAATGTGAGGTCAAGAAAGTCAGTCTCTTGAGGGCAATAACGAACTCTCACTGCCCTGAGAGCCCAGCACAAAGTCAGCACATTCAATACAATCTGATGAGAGCTGCGGACCACTGGTAAGGGCTGGGGAGAGGTCGAAAAAGGGGCAGAGGAGAGAGACCCGTGAAAGGGGGTAAGGTCAGTAGTGACAAAGCCCGGCCAGTCAGGGGCACTGGCACACACTGTGGAGGGGGAAAGAGGGGAAAGGAAAGGGGAGGGTGAAAATAAAGGAGGAAAGGGAGTCAAGGTGAAAGGGGTTTGGGAGTCACCCTCCAGGAGCAGAAAGGAGACCAAGTGATTTGCGTGTGGCTCTTCCATATAGCAAGTACGTGAGGCTTCTGCCAAGGCTGTCTTAATACACAACTGTTTCACTACCAAGAGATCCGTGGGGCAGAAAGAACAACGTTCATGTCTAACACATTTTTATCGTTAACTCTGATGAAACAGAAAAGGACAAAAACTCAGAGTTTTTAAAAACTCTGGCTAGAATTAAAAAAAAATTTTTAATGTTTATTTATTTTTTAGAGAGAGACAGACAGAGAGACAGACCACAAGCAGGGGAGGGGCAGAGAGAGAGGGAGACACAGAGTCTGAAGCAGGCTCTAGGCTCTGAGCTGTCAGCATAGAGCCCACCAGGGGCTTGAATTCACGAACCGTGAGATCATGATCTAAGCTGAAGTTGAACACATAACCCACTGAGCCACCCAGGTGCCCCTAGACATATGCTCCTGCAAAAAGGAAGGCGCATCAGGGAGTGTTATAAACTGAAAAGAGTTTATACAGAATGTCAATGGGAAATATAATTACAGGCCTTTAGGAAGGTGGGAAATGTAGATTTAAAAAAGAGAGTACAAAAGAAATAGAGCACACACATGCAAACGCACACACAACACACACACAAGGAGAGGCACAACAGGCATCCTTAAGGAATACAATAATTTAAGACTCTGCCACTATAAACAGACATGGGCTCAGAATCCATAATGACGTCAATCTAATCCAACATGAAAATAAAAGGGATCGGAGAACTCTGTCCCTAAAAAAGGGTAGCGGCAAAAAAATGTGGCACAGGAGCATTTCCTACAAATCCAAAGTCCCCCAGGAACGCTGGTGTCAGTGGTGCCAGCAGAGCTGGACTAGCTGTCACGAGGGCCACTCTTCTTCCTTAGGTCCCATGACATGGGGTTACTGTCCCCTCTGCTGCCAAATTCCCAACAGCTTGCCGCCTGACCCTCTCTCTCCCACACTGTCAGGGGGGCCTTGGCTTGTCAGACAGGGGTTTCATGGAGGTATTATAGAGAGTGGAGGCTGCAGTGCCGGGCTGGCTGGAGCAAGGGGGAAGTGTGCTTGGGTAGGAGGTTAGCAGGAGGCTGACCTTCCGGAAGAGGAAAGCCGGGAGGACCGAGGAGCACAAGCCTTGTTTGGAACAGGGGCAACTGAGGGGCAAAGCAAAGCCCTCCAGCTCTTGGCACCCACTGGGCCAGCCAGTGGTGTGGGTTAGGGAGGAACTGAGCAAAATCCGTATCTTTCTGGGATAAAGGAACAAAAGCTAAACAAGTAAAGTGGAGGTGAGGGGCAGAGGGGAACTGCCTTCTATCATTTCATTGGCCGGCGTGCCGTTAAAAGATCTAGCATACTGATCTGATTTGGATCTGGAAAATGCTATCTATAGGGAAATGGAAACAACTGTTTCTCAATTTCCAGAAAACAGATGCTTAATTAAAGACAGGAAACCAACACCCCCGCCCCTCACCGTACACACACACTTCAGTGAGATATTTTGCCTAAATAAAATCATGTCATTTTCCTCCTTGACTTTTCTCCAGTGGCTTTCCCTCACCAGGGTCCAAGCCCCACCTGTCTCTCCAGACATATCTTCTCTCTGCTGGCCCCACTAACTGTCTCACTATTTCCCACTCTAAAATACGTCTGCAAATACTCCCACACCTCTTTGTCTGGGGCTTTATTTCTGGTCTCGGGAGCAGACTAGATCACACAGAGGCCAAGCCAGAGGGATGCAGAGTTCACGTCAGGAAGAAGCCCTCAAGTAACGACAGACAGGGAAGTGGAGATAAACACTCCAGCTCCCGCACCCTTTGGTTAACTCTGAGTTCCCGGGGCCACTCTTCTCCCTTAAATCCCATGACATGAGGTCACTCTTTCTCCCGCCATCACATTCCAGGCAGCCCTCTACCTGGCCCTCTTTCTCACACGGGGTCAGGGAGCTCCTCTTAATTCTACTGACAAAGTTATATTTGTTACTTAGTTATAACCTCTCTTTCCCAGTAACTCCAAGGGGGCAAGGACTCTGTCCGAACTGCTCTGCTCTGTCTCCAGTGCCTAACATAGAGAGGAGCAGAGTGGTGAATAGGGCAGTGGATATGGGGATCCGCCCTTCACGTGTAGCAGACATTCTAGGAGGAGGGGACATAACTCTGTTTTGTGGCTGACATAAAAGTGGGCAGCCTCAGAACCCATCACCTCTAGGGGAGGAAGCTGAGGAAAGAAGTCCATGGAAGTGGAGGAGGAAGAATCTGCACCAAGGATGGGGTACCTAACAGAGAGAGAAGAAAGAGTGATGGCCAAGGCTGGGTCCAAAAAGGAGGTGAGGGGGGGGGGGAAACTAGATTTTTGGCCCTCCTATTTATTTCAAAGAAAACTCCCCAAGAGGAGGGAGTTCCTGGCCAAATATATTCCCCAGTGAATACGTATTTGTTACTTTAAAATTTACTTTACATTTATTGATTTTTGAGAGACAGAGTGAGACAGAGCATTAGCGGGGCAGGGGCAGAGACAAAAGGAGACACAGAATCTGAAGCAGGCTCCAGGCTCCAAGCAAGCGCGCAGCACAGAGCCTGACGCAGGGATCAAACCCACAAACTGTGAGATCATGACCTGAGCCGAAGTCAGACACTTAACCAACTGAGCCACCCAGGTGCCCCTAAAATTTACTTTAAAAAAACTGTTCATCGCATTCTTTGTTTTGAAAATTATTTTAGAGAGAGTGTGTGCACATGGGAGAGGGACAGAGGGAGAGAAAGAGAGAATCGCAAACAGGCTCAATGCTCAGCAAGGAGCCCCATGGCACTCGATCCCACAATCCTGGGATCGTGACCTGAGCCAAAATCAAGAGTCGAATGCCTAACTGACTGAGCCACCCAGGTACCCCAAAAATTGTTCACTGCATTCTAATGTAGAGTGGTTAATGGACTGGAATGTATGTTTCAGAGATGAAAATAAGCTTTATCCACGCCCTCTGAAACTATTGCTCTCGCTACTCCTCTTCTAGACTAACCCTTTATTTCTCAACATCACCTTTATAGCTTTCTCACTGCCCAGTGCACCAGACATGTCAATTGTGGCTAGGGTAACCATGTAATTTATTATCTAAACTTGGACTCTTTTGAAAGTCAAAGGAGGCTCCATTTATAATCACACTGGCAGAGTAGAAACCACACCTAATGACACCTGCCATGACCAGAGGCCTGCAAAAGTGACAACCCCCTGGCAGCCATGTTTTATACCCAGTACCTGCCCCCTACCGGTGCAGGTTGGAACACGGTGGCACCTGTCCAAAGGATGACCAATCCCAATCTTGCCAGCAACATGGAGGAAGGATGGAATGAGAGTTAGCTCTGGTTATATTATGCCCAGTCTCTGCACATCTTTTCTTGGATTTGTGGTTGCTTTCTCAGAACCTATGTGCACATGTTCCCATTCAGCCTTTCTAGCCCATATCACATACCACTGCTAACTTTCACAGAAGCTCTGCGTTACTTAGCTGATACTCCTAATGAATAGCTCAAAAAAGAGAAATATGTTAATCAGATTCCATGAAATAATCCAGGAATATTCTAATAAAGTATTTAGTAGGTGTGATGGTTAATTTTATGTGTCAATTTACTGAGCCGAAGGTTGCCCTGATATTTGGTCAAACATTATTCTGGATGTTTGTGTGAGGGTGTTTTTGGATGAGATCAACATTGAAATCAGTAGACTGAGTAAAACAGCTAGCTACCATCTCCAATGTGGGTGGGCCTCATCCCATCAGTTGAAGATCTGAATAGAATGAAAATGCCTCCCTCAAATAAGGAGGCATTCCTCCTGCCTGCCTTTGAGTTGGGACATGGGTTCTTCCTCTGCTGTTGACTCCATCCAAAACATCCCCTCTTCTGGGTTTTGAGCCTGCCAGCCTTTGCACTGAAAAGACACCATTAGCTCCCCTGGTTCTCAGGCCTTTGGACTTGGATTGGAACTACAGGGTTGGCTCCCCTGGGTCTTCAGCTTGTTGACTGCACATCGCGGGGCTTGTCAGCCTCCACAATCATGTGAGCCAATTTCTTGTAATGAATTTCCTTCTACATATAAATGTAGAATCTATTCTGTCTCTCTGGAGTACCCTAACCACAGGTCTGAGCACTAGCCCACTGGTTCTCAAAGTATCGGTCCCAGGATGCAGCAGCATCAGCAGTGTTGGCATCACCAAAAAACTTGTTATATGTGAAAATTCTCAAGCCCATCCCAACCTCCTAAATCAGAAAGTCTGGGGCAGGGCCTAGCATTTTATGGTTTCAGAAGGCCCCTCAGGTGATTCTGATACATGCTCATATTTGAGAATCACTGTATTAGGCTAAAGATATCACATGGGTGATTGAATCCTTCCTTGCTATTCAAAGTGTGATCCATGGGCCAGCAGCATGGGCATCCTCTGGGACTGGTCAGAATGGCAGACCCTCAGGCCCCCACTCCACCATGCAATCAGAACCGGCATTTTTAAAAAGTTTCCCAGGGGGATTCGTGTGTCCCTGTGTTTGCACTAAACAGTCCTGTAAGATGAGTATCGGCCACCCTGGGGCCTGGATCTCCCCGCGCCTGCCAGTTTGCCTTACTTTGGGCTCCTGGGCTCAAGTCTTAAAATGAACCCCTTATTACTTGAAATGAGCTAAGTGACTCCTTGGTCCCTGGAACACAAAAGGCCTCCTCAGACTCAGACCACCAAGTCTAGGGCACCTCTGTCATTTCAGCACAACCCCTCACTCTACCCCAAGTTCTAGACTGCTCTGTGGATGTCATTGTCAGGAGTACTCACCACCTTCTTCATATATGTGGGTTTTCTTTCTTTTTCTTTTTTTCTGCTAAGCCTTGTTTATTTCTATTCAAATGGGAGCTTCTAGAGCTGTGCTGTCCAACATGATAGGCATTAGTGGTTATTGAGCTCTTGAAATATGATTAGTCTGAATCAAGACGTGCTCTAAGTGTAAAGTATACCACAAAGGCTGAAGAATGTAAAATATCTCATTAATAATTTTATATTAATTATATGCTGAAATGATAGCATCTTGGATATTTTGGGTTAAGGAAAATACTTTATGAAAATTGACTTCACCAGCTTTTTTAAATGTGGCTATTAGAAATCTTAAGATTATATACATTTCTATGGACAGCCGTGCTGGAGAACAGGCCTGTGGTCCCGCTACTAGAGAGAAAGCTCCCAGAGGGCAGGAGCTGTGTCTCTTCTTTGCTCTGTGGCAAGTCTCTGTGATCAATCCCCTGGAGGTGGGTGAGTGTCAGGATTGGCTGCGGAGAGCCTTTCCAGAGCTCACACTGGGGCTGCACCCCGCTATATAAGTCATGCATGAATGGTCCTGTTGTTAAAGCGTTTGTGTTCATGGATGATGATGCATGTTTCCTGGCCCTGGTGACCAAACAGGCAATCAGACGAGAGGGCCTATTCCTCTATTCCCCATGCAAGGATTTCTCCCTGGAAGTAGTGTTCAGGATGTTGCTACTGGGTTCAGATATCACAAGGCTACATTTACCCTATACCTACTATTTGCCAATGCCGCACTGATCCTTACACAACGCTGTGGGGCAGCTGTTAATTCCAGTGTACAGAAAAGGAAATAAGGCTCCAAAAGGAGAAGATCCCCATAGTTTGAAACTTGTGGAACTAAATTCCAAGACCATTTAACAACACTGCCTTCTGAGTTTGACCACTAGGGGGTCAAGAGCCTTCACATATGAATTCTACTCTTAATTCCAGGACCTCTGATCTTTCCAAATAAGAAGCCTAGCACAGAGCTGGTGAGAAGGCAGGTGGCTGCTAGATCTCTTTTGTAGAATTCCCATTCCCCTCCAGGCCCATGGTCTATGGGGAGGTCCTAAGCCACAGCTGAAATGGCCCTTTGATGCAGAAGCAGAATGCACACAGGGCCATTCACATGTAAAGACGCTGCAGCCTTTAGGCCATTCTCTATCTTCTATCTCTATCTTCTATTTAGGTTAGAACCTAAAACATCTTAAGTGGTCTGAGACTAAGTCTCCCCAAATTAAAACAAAACGGGAGGGGACAGGATTGAGAGCCTTAGTCTTCTCTCCTTCCTCTATAGCTCTCCTGCCTTGTTTCCTTTCTGTTGCCCACGTCTCAATTACGCAGGAAAAAATTTTAGTAGATCATCAGCTCTAACTTCCTCAATAATGGGAATTGAAAACAAAGGTTTCATATTACCTGGACTTTATATACCTCCTCTGCATGCCTAATGCACTCCATTCCTTTAAAGTGGATCACAGAAAACAAAGGCTAGCCCAGGATATAAAGACCACTGAATTTAAACCCTTTATTCTGCAGGAACAGAGGTCCAGAGGTTTAAAGTCACACATATGATTGGTAAGAGCTGGGGCCAGAGCCTTGGATCTCTGACATAATTCCCCATTTCCCCAGCAATAAGCAGAAAGTCAGAAATGGGGTATTATAGACTGAATTTTTGTGTCCCTACCCAAATGCATATGTTGAAGCCCTAATCCTCAGTGTGACTGTATTTGGAGAAAGGGCTGCAGGAGGCAATAAAGGTTCATTGAGGCCATAAGGGTGGGGCCCTAATCCAGTAGGGCTGCTGCCCTTATAAGAGAAAGAGACACTGGTGCTCTCTCTCTGCCAGATGAGGACACAGTGGCCATCTGCAAGCTAGGAAGAGAGCTCTCATCAGAAACCAAACAGCCTCCAGAACTGTGAGAAAATACAGTTCTATTATTTAAGCCATATAGTCTATAGTATTTTGTTATGGCAGCCTGAGTTGACTAATACAAAGGGGGAAAGTAATTTTTATTTGTGGATATTGAAAAAGTACATAATGTAGGGGAAAGCACAGCACCAGAACTTCCCATGCTGAGGGCCACTCAGAGACTCTGATCAGGGGCCACTTTCCATTTGGAATGCTCCAGCCCACAGGCACTTGAAGGTCATTAAAAAGAATGAATCACTCAGTTAAAGAATTTGGGGAAAGCATCCAAACTATGCACATTCTGTTCTGTGAAACAGCCTGTCTGTCTTTCCATGATGTAGGGACACAGGGAAAACATTGGCCCAGGTGCACCCCACCCCCTCTGGAACCTTCCCTGGCTGCCTTAGTCCTCTCATACAGTGTCCCTCAAAACCAGGTTGGGAAGACAGGTGAGTCTGACCTTCTGGCTTATAAGCCCCTGGAAAGGCATACAAGCTGAGGTCAAGGGAACCTCGTCATAACTCTGAGGGTCTGACAAACCCTTATGTCCTTTCAGACATCAGGCCTTTAAGCAGCAGCCAGTGGCCTGAACTTGAAATGTTCTCCTCAGTGGAGGGCCTTCAGCATGTAGGGGATACACTAGCAGCAAAAGAAACAGTTTTACTTATGGTCAAATGTTTTTCCTGGAAGTTTCACAGTTACTAAAGTTGATACCATTTTTTAAGTACAGAGGTGGAAAAGAAGACAAAATAATTAGTGTTAACACATTGGTATGTTTATTTCCTATATATTTTTCTGAGTTTTACAAAATTTTTACAAATGAGCAAGTATTACTTTATAATGATGATAGGAAACATGTTCATTCATCCTCCAAATATTTCAGTACCTATCCTATGCCAGGAACTTTTCTAGATGCTAGCAATACAGCATAAACAATATGAAGTCCCTATCTGACTAGCATTTCTAGCATTTCTAGTTAGAGGTGGGGGTGGAGGAAAGAATAAAATGGGAGGCAGTGGTGAGTCCTAGAAGTTCAGGAGGAGTGGGAAGATGGAGAGTCCTGGGGATAGGGTGGTCATAAAGGGTCCTCTAAGGAGGGGACATGGAAGCAAAGACTTGAAGGAGAACAGGGAACAGCAGGGGAAGGCCCTGAGGCTTGCTCAAGGAAGGGTGGTGGGGAGTGGGGAGGGGGCAGCATGACCACAGTGGAGGGAGCCTGCCCCGAAGTGGAAGATGGATCTGGAGAGCCAGGTGGGGCCAGTCTGGTCTCCGTCTTAGTGTGAGGGGAAGCCACAGGAAGGCTGGAGCAGGAAAGTGAGGTGATATGAGGTTGACAGTGTCTCCTGGGATACCTCCCTTGTTCTCAGGAACCACATTTCCCCCATTAGACTAAAAGGTCCTGAGTTCAGGGCTCGGCATGCTTTCCCTTGTGGGTTTCTCTTCTGTCCAAGAGAGGGGCAGAAGCAGGAGCTGCAGGCCTTGGGGAGACTGACAGCTCATCTCCCACCACAACTGTCGCTTCCTGAAACTCACCTTCTACAGTCAACTCCACTGTCACCTGGCGGGCACCACTATCATTGGTGGCTTCACAGGTATATTTTCCCTTGTCATCCACATGGACAGCATGAATCACAAGGCTGAAAGTCCCCCGGATACTGCAATCCAGCAGGAAGCGGCCCCCACTGGTGATGGGTTGCCCATTTCGGTGCCACGTCACCTGGGGCTCTGGGTAACCCCGGACCTTCAAGAAAAAGAAGAAAGCATGAGAGCTTATACTTAAGGAGTGCTTCCTAGGTGCCTGGCGTTGCTCTGGCTTTATACATATTAACTCATTTAATCCTTGTAACATCCCTTGATGCAGATACTACGTTCATGGCCTGAAGAAACTGAGGCACAGAGAGTCTTTTGGTAGATTTCCCGAGGCCTCAAAGGTAGAACGTGGCAGAGCCAGGCATCCTGGTTCCAGAGCCCACGACACAAGTGACTCAAGCCTGGTTGCATATTAGAATCACCAGGGGAAGCTTTAAAAAAGTACTAGTGCCCAGATCCTACCTTGGACCGATTAAATCAGAATCCCAGGGGGTGGGGACTGAGTGTGGGCATTCTGGACCAGTGCTTCCTATTTGGATATGCAAATACATCACTTGTTAAAAATGCAGATTCTGCTTCTCTAGTTCTGGGATGGGACCAGAGATTCTTCAGTTCAGACAAGGTCTCAGATGGTGTTGATGCTTCTGGTCTCCAGAACTCTCACCTTAAGTAGCAAGGTTCTAGACTTGAGTTGCCCGGGGTTAGTACCCACACTAGCCACACATGGCCATGGAGCACTCCAAATAGGGCTAGTCCTAACTGAGCTGCACTGTAAGTATGACTTACACTCTGGTTTTGAAGATTTAGTGCGCAAAAAAGAATGGACAATTATCTTGATAATTCAAAAATACTGATCACATGTAGAAAAGATAGTATTTTTAACATGTTAAGTAAAATATGTTGTTAAAATTAAGGTCACTTATTTCTTTTTACTTATTTAATGTGGTGCTAGAAAAGTTACAACAACACATATGCTTTTGCTTGATGTGTTCATGGAGCTATGCAGCCTAGATGGCTCTGTCTCTAATAACAACTAGCCGCTAACATCAGCTGAGTGCTAAGTGTTAAGCACTTTCCTAAGTACCTGACACATTTGAGACTTACAGTAACTTCTTCAGAGAGAAGATGTTTCCCCAAAGATGGGAAGATTAAGAGAGAGAAATTCCAAGAAAAGAAATCACCTTGAGTTTCAGAGAAACAAGTCTCCCCAAGGGCCCTCCAACCCCTGAAACGCAACAGGCCCTTCCGAATGGACTCATCTTTGGAGGAGCAGGGTTCAGACTGGCCCATTGATGCACAGCCTGGGGCCCAGAATTCAGGGATTTTAGCACTGGAAAATGCACGGAAGACATCACAGACATCTCCTGAGAAAGAAGCTGTTTGCATTATAAAGCAGTGGTAGTAGCAACAGCTTTTATCCATGTATCCACTGCAAGACAAGAGAGAGTGCATATGGATGGGACAAAACCGAAATGTGCTGGATGACCCCAAACTACATTTCCAAAGAAAGCATTCAATGACCTACAGTGATAATCCTCCTCATATCCCCAGCAAGGTCAGAAAGGATAATGTATCAGTACAGGAAGAGAGGGGAGAGGAGGCAGCATGCATTGCACATGGGCATCCAAACACAGCAAGTCCCCTAAACACACCAGTGCAGAAATAACCATGCCAACAGCTTCAGGAGCTGTCATTGGACTGTGCTCGCTTCCCTTCCCAGGCATCTAGCCGTCAATTCATCCTCAAAGCCATGTGTCAGTAGCCAGGATGCAGATGTCGTCCTACGAAAGGAAGCCTGGAATCATAAAGACAAGCCCCAAAGTGAACAATCCCCTCTTTGGTCATTCCATAGTCATCCCTTCAATGCCAGTTTGTGAATCTCACAAGGCCTGCCTCCCCATCCTCCCTAATTTGTAGTCTGGCCTCAATGAAAAACACAAAAAACAAAAATAATTAAAAAAAATAAAAACTTCAAATCAATATTACCCATCTTATTTATAATTTCTGGAAACTAAAGTTCCCTTTCCTATTGAAATCTACACCATATTCATGACACAGACTGAGTATCTGAATCCTCAGATCTGAGGTCACTTCCCTCAGAAGCAGAAAACAATGTTTAAAGTCACTGCAGCTTCACCAAAGCACTCAATGTCCTATCTTTTTTTTTTTAACTTTAAAAATTTTTTAAATTTAATTTTGAGAGAGAGAGAGAGACAAAGTGCAAGCAAGGTGCTTAACTGACTGAGCCACCCAGAAGCCCCTATCTTTTTTTTAAAGCTTATTTATTTTGAAAGAGACAGCGAGTGAGAGTGGGGGAGGGGCAAAGAGAGGGGGAGGGAAAGAGAGAATCCCAAGCAGGCTTGGCACAGTTAGCCCAGAGCCCGATGTGGGGCTCGAACCCACAAACAGCGAGATCATGACCTGAGCCAAAAACAACAGTCAGACTCTCAACCAACTGAGCCACCCAGGTACCCCTCAAGTCCTATTTTAAGGTTGATGGTGCTGAAGGGGGCCACATTCACTTGGACAGATAAGGTCTGACATCTATTATAATATGAAACAAAGAGTTAACAGTGGTTATCTCTGGGTCTATCCTCTTTTTCTTTACTGAGCAATTATTATCTGGTATTTCTGCAAATAACATGCCTGGCCTTTGTGAAGTAGAAAAAATTTTTAAATGAACATATGTGTTTTTCTTATATTACTATGTATAATGAATGTATAAACATTCAGTAATTTGTTGAGGCCCTCAAGGTACTTAAATCTAGCAATGGAAATAAAAGCACTCTGCAAATAAACATTATGCAACTTTGATGGTGATAAATGTTGTGTACCCATATAAAATCATGTCTGCTTGTGACCACTATCTTGGCACAAAGATTCATACAAAGGAACATCAGACAACAATTACTTTGTTAAAACATATTTTTAGAAAACAACTAATGAAAGATCCTCTTTCCTACAAAAGGAAGGCTGTTGGAAGTCTGGTTCTATAGTGACTTTGCAAATCACCATGGTCTTCTCCTCCACTCTGTTAGACGTGGCCAGCCTAACCTCCAGAAGATGATTACACAGTCTTCTGACAGCGTCACAGAAAGGGAGTGTAGAGCACTGTGATGGGAGGAGATGAATCATTAACTGCGCCAAAGGCATCGTTAGCATTCCATTAGCAAGTACTCTGGCCCCCTGCAGCAAGGCCACCTCTGGTGGCCCATCAGGCCCTGGGGCATCAATGATTAACTGGGATTTTGCAAGTACTCTAGACCTCAGGGACTCAGCTCCCTCTTTCCTTTCAATTTTCCTCTTGCTTTCTATACCACCCTCCCCTCCTTCCCCAATTTACCCCTGAGATGTCCTGTTAATATAAATATCCAGGAATTTTTAAATATCCTGAAACTGGCACCTCTTAGAAAGTTGCAGTTTGCAGGGGGACTTTTGTAGCACCTTGCACCTGAAGCACAGAAGGATTTCTTGAACTTGCTCAGTTCCAAGGTCTAAATGATTTGCAACTCCAATTCTAATCTTCCTAATATGAGAAAAACTCATTCACCCACTACCTAACACTACCTAAAGACAATCAGCTTCACGTAAACCCATTTTTACTGTCTGTCCACTATCCTGGGCTCCTGGGTGAGAAAGAGAGAGAAGTGTGGGCTCACACCTTTGGGATACAAGACAACAGCCCTGCCTTCCCTGGGTGCCTTATTTGCCTTCATCACAAGCCTTCAGCCAGGAACCCACAGCTAGGATTTTTGCAGCCTGGTCCCAGGCCATACTAAACACCCACTGATACTTTCATTTTTAGAGGGCCTTCACATACAGAATCTCATTTGGTTCTTGCAGCAAAGTGTCTTGGGTTGGGGTACCCAGAAGCAGAACCTGAAATAAGGGTTTAGTGAATCCCATCTGCGAACTCTTAGCCAACAAAGTGGCTGGGAATGGGTCCACTGGCCTGGTGAAGGAGGTCTGCGTAGGGCTCCAACAGCGTCAGTGACACCACACAAAGGCCAATCATATTATTAAGCCCAGAGGGAAGAGGAGAGAGGCCCCAAGAAGTAGCTGATTAGCCAATAAATGGCAGATTAAGTGGAGATCTCTCTATTCCTCATTGCAAATTCATGCTTTTGGTGAGACAAATACTGTAGAAACTAAAGCATTAATAAGTGCCTTTTCTTTCTTTAATAGACCCTGAGTCTCTCATTAAAGTAATATCTGCTTTCCACGTTGAGAAAAAGTCAAAGAATTCATAAAAAATATGGCCAGGCCATAAACAAGTCTTGGGTGTATCCCCAGAGTAACAATAGGGCAGTGTTATAGAGTAAATGCTTGCGTCCCTCCAAAATTCGTTAAGTTGAAATTTAACTCTGAATGTGATGGTATTAGGAGATATTAGCATAGGGCTTTTGGGAGGTGATTAGGTCCTGAAATTGAAGGCTTCATGAATAGGATTAGCACCCTTATTAAAAGGGATGGTGAAAAGCTCCCTCACCTCTTCCATCACAGAAGAACAAGGAAGAACAAGGAAGCAAGCCTTCACCAGACACTGAATCTAGTGGTGTCTTGATGTTGAACTTCCCAGCCACTAGAACTGTAAGAAATAAATTTCTGTCATTTAAGCCACACAGTCTATGGTATTTCTCTTATGGCAATCTGAACAGTCTAAGATAGATTGGATTAGTGCCATACCTGTGCCCAAGACACCCCCCAGGACGTTCAGTGTGACACAGGGAGGGTAGCTGGAGAGCTGGGACCTGAGTCCTGGGACTGCCTTGGCTTCCTAGCCCCTTCAGGTTGTGAATCCTTCTTTCATGGAAGAGAAAACAGCTCTAGATACCGAAGGCCATCTCTGAGATAGTATGCTTCTCAATAGTGACCCACTTAGCTTCCTGTCTCTCCCTCCAGTCTCCTCTGGGTCCAGCCCACAGCCTTCCTACCCTCTAATCCTCCATACAGGAAAACCAAGTGACCACAAGGAGACATGCTCATGAACATGAACAGGCAGGTCTGCCTTTCCACCATAATGAGTTTTTGGAGACAGCCCCACGGAGGGTCATTCTAAGGAGAATCATATTTTTGCCACAGAAACCACATTTAATTGGAGGTTGTGTTCTTGAACAAAAGCCTAGGATCAAATAAATCAAGAGCATAACCAACAACTTGTCATAAAAATAAAGATATAGGAACCATAACCCCTATAATAATTTAAAATAGTAAAACTGTGCTCCAGCTCCATAAACTGTCTTCACAAACCTTTATGTCCTCAAAAGGCCTTTAGAGGGAATGGGGGCTCATTCTGCGCGTGTTGGGAGCGCGTGTTGGGAGATTAAGGAGAAAGTGGGCAGTTGCTAAGCCGCTACGTTACACCTACCTGTTGTACTTGAGAGACATTTTTTCAGAAGCTGCTGCTCTTTTGAGATTTACTTAATGACTGAAAGTGAAACATTCTTAAAGGCACTAGGACTCTTGATTTTTCTCTGCCGTGTGTGTAGAGCTTTCAGTCTATTCCAAGGAGCTCAGGACAGGCTACGGTAACAGCCTAAGACCAGAGGATCGACAGGCTCCCTGTCTCCACAACCCTGGCAAGACTCAGGGCAACACGTCTGTCTTCTTAGCTTGGCGAGCAGTAGACTGGGGGTGACTCTGCTGTTTTTGATGATCTCCTGCAAGTCCTTTGTGTCTGGCCAGGCCTGTCTCCACATGCGCACCATAAGCCCACACAGCTGAAGGCTGATGTATCAGCCAGGTCCGGCAGGAGATGCATCTGAGGGGCCACCCCTGTTGGAGATGGAGGGAGACCAGGAAGAGAGAAACTGAGGCCAGGGTGAAGACTGGCGCCCCACTGGGATGCTGGAGAACTGGGAAGATAGACAAAGAAGATACGAGCCGTGAGCTAAAAAACTTCAGGGCTGGGAACAGTAGACTCGAGGGGTTGCCCAGGACTATCCAGTTGAATCTTGTTGAGTCACTGAATTGATGCTGGGAAGGGCTGAGCCCAGAGGACGAACATTATGGAAACCTGTTAGGCGGACGTCTCTTCCCTGAGCAGGACAACGCCGATTCTGCAACATGACTGCCGACCCACTTATAATTCCCTGACTGCCTGCGACATATGACTCTGAACTTCTTACCCTATTTCAGGGCTGTTTCTTGTATAAGAAATAAATTCCCCTATGATAAATTACTAGGTCAGGGCTGGTGATTTGAAAACTAAAAAGTAACAGGAAATACACCAGTGGTAATGAGGAATTAGTTGAAGAAGGATTGTCTGCCCCATCCCCCAGTATAAGCTCACTCAGATAATAAATAAATGCATATGATACACAGAAAGGAGAATGCAAACATTAACACCCCAAACAAATCTGACCACAAAAAATGTTTATAAGACTGATGTCATGGGTATATTATGGGGGTGAAGAGTGAAGGGTGAGCCACGGGCATGGCATGACCAAGCTTAGCGGCCTGTGTCTATGTTAGCAACTGGCACACAGCCCTATAGACAGGCAGGCATTTTGAATAACCCCGTTGCTAAAAGTCAAAAGCCTTAACTGAACACACAGAATCCATCAGGAAGAGATCAGACCAGCCAAAACCAGCAATTAGCGAGAGGCTAAGACTCCTGGATGTACCCTGCCCCTAGTCCAAGCTGTGAAACAGTGAGGGCAAAAGTGGTTCCATGAGAAATAAAATCAGAATGTAAAGAACCACTCCTCAAAGTGGCTCAGTAAATGCCACATATGTCTTCAGGCACAGATGCTGAAAGTCTCCCCCTGTGATCAGCCACTTTCACTTTTTACAGCCAGTTTTCCATGGCCCAAGACATGGGCAGCCCTGCACTCCTACATCTGCAAGTCTGAGAACTTCACGTTTCATCCCACTCAGAGCACAAGGCAGACGATGTCTTGGTAGCCTTGGGTTACACCTCAGGCCCTTCTGAATCTTTCAAAATTAAAATCTATTTTCCTTTATCTAAATCAAGCTTATCAATGCATGCAACTTTTTAAAATTTGATTCCCTTTTAATGAGACAAGCACCTAAAAGCACCTGAAGCAGTCCAACAAAGAAACAAAATCCTAAGTGTAATCAGGACTCCTCACATATTTGCTCTCCTAGTTCCTGTAACTTCATAGTTTCCATATGACAGCAAAGTGTCCTTCTGTTTCAACTCCCAGTTGCTCTGGGGTGGTTACAGAATTATTACAGCCCTACCAGAAGCCTTTCTTCACAAAGCCCTGAGGTTCTGGGTTTACTCAGTCTCATGATGGCTTTCAAGGACATGGCCTCCACAGCTGGTGAGGCTGGCCCAGGAGCTCACCATTTCTGCTACTGAGTTGAGATATGCTCTCAGATATATTAAAATACTAATATATGTGCGTTGTAGAGACTTTAACAAATAAGTGCTGTGGCTTGGTTTTGTTTGACTTGCTCAAGATCTCCTGCCCACCTTCCCCAATGTAAGCTGCATACCCCACGCCCCTCTGCTCACCACATGTGAGTCTGGTGGGAACACCAGTCAGTCAGCTGCCTCCTGGCCAATGTGCTTGGGCTCCAAAAATGGACACATGATCCAAGCCAGCCAATCAGAGTTCTTCACTGCAGTTTTAAGTTAGAATAAAGGGAGAGCAAAGCTGTCTCTTTTCACGGACCTCTCCGGCTGGGAAGATAAAAGCTTGAAGCTGTCTACAGCCATTCTCTTCTCTCATCCCTGCCCCCTGTTTTCTTGCCCCCACCCAAGAGGAGGAAGCCAGCTGCTGAATAAGACATTACACTCACAGTGAAGAAAAGAGGTGGAGACCTTGCCTGACTGAACTGTGTTGTCCTCAGGATTCACTCAGTTGTATAAGACAACAGACCTCTTTTGCTTAGCCCAGCTGGAGGTGGTTTCTGTCACTTGCAAACAAGAGTCCTAATTTGGGAAGGCATACAGTCTCTGGAATCAGACACATCTGTGTATGACTGCTGTGTGCACCAATCACCAGCTGCCTAACCTGGGGCAAGTTATTTAACTTATGTGGCCCTCTGTGCACACAGCTGTAAGATGGGACGATACCGGTATCCACTTGCACGGAAAGGTTAATGATCAAATGAGATAAGCACATTAATAAAGTCTAAAAGATGGATCTTCTCTCTCTTCTCCTCGAAGTAAATCATTCTTCATAAGAAGGTACCTCGGAACCCATTCAGCTCCCAGCTTTATTAACAGTGTGAAAATGCCCTAAGAGATATGCACACTTGTAAACTTCTAGACTTGCTGGGCTTCATCCTACACAACTCACATCCTTAAAGACAACTTTAAGGTGCTATACTCTCAATTAGATAAAAACCTAACACTTTAACTGAAAACACTTTCTGCCTTAGTTGAAAAGGCTTATTATTTTCACTAAAGAGGTAAACCCCACTTGAAAAGTGATCATTGTGTTTATGTAACATCACGAAGCACATTTCACAACGAATATGCAGTCTGTACTTTTGGCCGTACCGTTGTTCCACTCCTGTAATACCACGTGCACCCTGGAGGGAGAGACTATCCCCTGATTTCTGCCTCACTGACTAATGCAGGCCTGGAATTTCAAGGGCATGGGTGAGTGTCAGAAAGGAAATAAATCTGGGGTAATAAATCTGGAGTTTCTAGCCAGTCATGGCTGGACCTGGAAGGAGAGACAGACATACTTCCCTGGCAGAACAGATGCATCTAAGGACTGCTCCCCAAACAATACACAGGCCATTTGGCAATGCCTCCTTGCCCCTCAAAGAGCAGAGCCCAAATACCATAAGACTCTGAAACTGGCCATAGATCATATCGGAAAAGTCTTGTGTGATGAGGACTCTCTGAGAATATGAAGTAATTCCGTTTACAAACAGAGGTGGGCAAAAATGAGCCGAGGGTCCCAACAACCCCCAAATCTCTTGAGTTGGCCCCCTTGGCTTGGTTTCCAATTTTTAGTCTCTCAGGGCTGCCCCTCTGACCCAACACCTGCTCCACATACACGTTACCACATGCATTCTGCCTGGATTCTCTCAGCTGGCAGGCCGTGAGGAAGGGAGGGAGCAGGTGGGGTTTTGAAAGTGGGACCTTTCATGCCACCTGCATCAATATGACCAGGAGAGTATCTCTGTGATGCTGTCAGAAAATACCTGGCACAAGGGGCAGAGAGCAGACATAGGAGTTTGCTACTTTATGGCAGAATGTCCTCTCCAGGCCCCAGCTGCCCCAAAGCATCCTGATCCACAGAGACAATCATGCCAGATAAGGAGTCAAAAGTTGCTCCTTGTTCAATGTCAGTCTGCCCATCAGGTGGAAAAACTCAATTTTTAAAATGTTTTTATTGTCAACAAACAATACATGTACATGGCCAAAATAGCCGTTGTTAGTATGTCATTACAAAAAATAATAATAAAAAAATAAGTCTCTGCTCCACCCCCCCCCCCCAATTTTTACCTCCTTTAGAGAATCTTCAACTCTTGCTGCCATTTCTTCTGGTATTTTCTCCCATATTTCTAAACAACAGCCTTACATAACTACTACTTTATTCTTTTTAATCTCAGGCATTATTTCCTAACTTCTCTGTATGGTATCTGAGCTTTTAGCTCTCAAATCTCCCTCTTCCTTAAATGCCTCCCCTAACCCCAATAATTATATCACAATTTTTACGTCAATGTCTAGTACTTTTTCATTTCAACTTTGCTCACTGTCCAGTTACATAGTATATTACAATTAAATGTTTTGAACTTTTCATTTTTTCTGGAGTTAATAACCTCCATACTTTGGGTTTTTCTTAGGTTTTTTAAGAGCTTCAACTTCTTAGGAGAACTATAAACTTCTTCTCAGTAATGATCAAACACATCAGATAATTAATTCACCACTTGCTTTGATTTTGTTCTCCTTTGGAGATATCCTTCCTGGAATATTTTGTCCTCCTCCTCCAATCTAAACTGGATGCTCTCTAAGCCTGATGCGCAGTGGTCCTTCCCCATCTCTTGGGCATTTCCTGGTGTCTACCACCATTTTGACTGAACATATCCTCTTCCAGTGGTTTCTTAAGAATGAACACATAGAAGGTTACAATTTTAAACTTGGCATTTTTGAGTGTCAATATTCTAACTTTATGATCAACTTACAGTTCATCTAGGAATGCAATTTTAAATGGAAATTTTTTCTTCTTCAGCATTTTGAGGGCATTGTTTCATGGCATTTGAAAGCAATGTTGCTGGCATCCAGATGAGAGGTTATTGAGAGGTACAATGCCATGCTGATTGCTGATCTCTGATGTGCTGCATGTGAGTGTGTGTGTGTGTGTGTGTGTGTATATGTGTGTGTTTTACTTTTAAACTTTTAGAATCTTCCCTTTATCTCTGACAGTCTAAAACATCATAAAGATTTGCTTTTGTGTGAGTGCTATCTCTCTTTTTTAAAATGTTTATTTTTTGAGAGAGAGAGAGAGAGAGAGAGAAGCAAAAAGACAGGGGGACAGAGGGTCCAAAGTGGGCTCTGTGCTGACAGCAAAATGCCTGATGCAGGGCTAGAAATCATGAGCTGGGAGATCATGATCTGAGCCAAAGTCTGACGCTTAACAATCTGAGCCACCCAGGTGCTCCTGTGTGGGTGCCTTCTCTGTTCACTCACATTGGATCTTTGGTAATAGGTTTTCTCATTATTGGCAAAGTAGGTCTTTCAGTTTTTAGGAATTTGTGTTTTGACAACTCTGTCTCCACTGTTTTTTTTTTAATGTTCTTTTTATAGACCTCTTCTGAGTTGGATATTAGCCCAACTAGCTGATCCTCTACATTCTTTTTTTCTCACTTATTTCCTTCTTCCTTATTTTTGTTTTCTCCAGGAGATATGCTCTATTTTATCTTCCAGTCTATTAAAGTTATTATTTTGGCTATCATTAACTTCAAAAAACTCTTTCTTTTTCAGTTTTTCAAAGCCATTTTGAATAACATCCTCTTCTTGTTTAATGGAAGCAACATCTTATCTCTAAGGTGAGATCAAATTTCTTTAAAGTTTTCTCTTTTTTGTGGTCTCTATTTCTACCTGGTTCCTTTCTTGGTTCTTTTTGTCTCTTTCATAACAGAGGCTTCCCTTGAATATCTGATGATTCTCCACTGATTTTTCATATTTATAAGTGAAGAAATAAAAAGCTCCATGCACACAAGTGGGGCCTTGTCAACTTGTTGGGCCTCCCAGTAAAGTGGTAAAAACCCTCAACTGTCAATATTTGCGGATAGTCTCTCTCGAGATGATCTTTTTCCACTAAGACGAATCTTCCCATTTGCTGCTTTGATGGTGGTGATGGGGACATGGTAATTACATCTGTCTACCAGCATTCAGCACTGAGAGTGAGGGAAGGCCACAAGGCTCTTATTTAGTATACTGACTTGCCTGTAGACTTCTGGCTTCAGCTGTGCCTTGTGTCCCGGAGTTGAGAGTTGGCCAGGTTCAGTCTCTCCATAAAGAACCTTTGGTCTTTCAGAGTATTGAGAAGGAGCAGCAGTCTGGTGCATGGGGCACAGGAGGGGATCTTGGGCCTAACTGATCCTTATTAGACTTTTAATCAACTCTCCAGTTTTCAGCTTCACTGTACAACCCAGGCTTTGAAAGTTCTTGATGCCTCCAATTCCTCAGCCCTTCAGGAATTTTCTGGCACAACCTAGCTTATTTTTCTTGTTGTCCAGTCCCCTAACCACAGGCACACAACACAAAATGCTGAAGCCCAAGCCAGCCAATCATCTATTCACTCTCCATTGTCCATCAACCTGTTGACATCTTTCATCTGCTGTTGTTTATGTTGTCACAATTTTACAAGTTTCCATTTTCTTTTTTATAAAAATACATTTTAAGGATGGTCATTATTTAAAAACCCCAGAAAATAACAAGTGTTGGCAAGGAGAAACTGGAACACCTAGGCATGTTGGGGGGAATGTGAAATGGCATAGCTGCTATGGAAAAAAGTATGGACGTTCCTCAAAAAATTAAAAATAGAACTACCATATAATTCAGCAATTCCACTTGTGAGTATAAACTCCAAAGAACTGAAAACCAGGACTTAAATGGTTATTTGCACGACCAGATTCAGAGCAGCATTATTCACAATAGACAAAAGAAGGCAGCAACCCTGGTGTCCATCAATAGATGAATGCATAAAACAAAAGGTAGTATACACATAGGATGAAATATTATTCAGCACTAGAAAGGAAGGCAATTCTGACACACCATACAATAAATGAACCCTGAAGACATCATGCTGAATGAAGTAAACCAGTCACTAACGAACAAATAGTGCTTGATTTCACTTTTAGGAGGTACCCAAAGTAGTCGAATTCATGGGGACGGAAAACAGAATGGTGGTTGCTGGGGGTAGGAGGAGGGGGCATGAGGAATTATTATTAATGGGTATAGAGTTTCAGGTTTGTAAGATGAAAAAAGTTTGGGAAAAGGGGTGGTGGGGATGGTTGCACAGGAGTGTGAATGCACTTAATGCCACTGAACAGGACACTTAAGCATGGCTAAAATGGTCAACTCTATGCTACGTACATTTTACACAATAAAAAAAAAATCAATGAGCCATATATATGTAGATTTATTTCTGAACTGTTTTGTTTCAAATACCTGTAAGTGTATCCCTTTGCCAAACACTACATTGCCTATAACACTTTATGTTAAGTATTAAAATCAAGAAATAAAAGTTTGAAAAAATGTAATTCAGACCCAAGTCACTTCTTTATTTGAAAATTTTCCAACAGCTTCTTATTGCACTAAGCATAAAATCCAGTCAGCATAGCTTCACAAGGCCCTGCATGACCTGGTCCTTGCCTAGTTCTGCCCCACTCTGTCCTTGTCCACGTAGGCTTTCTACCTGGGCCAGGACATAAGATGAACATGGCAGGTTCTCCAGCCAGGAGTGGCTCCCGGTATGCTGGATGACAGGGGTTCGCAGCCCTCCAGAGAACGGACAGCGCCCTGAGAGAGGCTTGTGCAGAGGACTGCGGGAGCAGGTGGAGAGGGAGGAGTGTTGTTGCTACTGGAGCAGGAATCCCAGGCCACCTCTCAATACAGCACTCTGCTCCGAGGGAGCTGGGCTGGGCGACTGAGAGGGTTGGGCTCCTAAGAACCAGCCATTCAAACTTGATCAGAAAGCAGATGGCTCCCAGTAGCTCTGGTGATCCTCCTGGCAGCCCCTCAGGGACCTGTGCTGGGATGGGCTGGGAGAGGTGACTCCTGAACTATGGAGGATCCCATGCCAGGGCGGTGCAGGTGCAGGCTAGCAGAGCCCTGGGGCTCCCTCTAGTTCTTTGAATCTCTCTCCACAGACAGTCCCAGTATCACCAGGGCAGCTCTCCTCAGCTCTTTTGGCTTGATCTACTCTGCAGAGAAGTTCTTACACAAGCTCAGGAATTTCAGGGCGGGGACACAGGAAAGAGAAAAGACACAACTGCCAAGACCCTCAAATGAGGTCCTACTGTGAGCATGCCTGTGCATGTGGTGCTTCTCTGGGTGTGTGTTGGGGGCAGGGGAATACCAGAGGGGGTTGAGTCCTAGTTCAAAACACTCATTTAAAGCAGATTTAGACTTCTCAGTCTAAGTCACTGAAATTTCTTTTCTGAAGAAGTATCTAGAAAAAATGGAGGGGAAAACTGCCCAGTTATTTAGTAAAAACAAAATTCAAACTTTCTCCCCTCCCCCCCAACCTGCCAATGTCCTTTTTACCTATGTGATCCTCAGGGATCCAGGGGGACTGGGACCCAGTTGAGCTGGCACCAAGCATATTTGGCCCCAGAGGAGGTTGGCCCCGCAAATGGCAGCTATAGTCACTGCCCATATAGTCTAGGGTAACTCCTACATCCCCAGGGCCAGTGAACAGGGTCAGTGGATCCTGCTGCGGCCTGAACAACCCCCAGCTGGTAAAAAGGGATTCACAGACAGTCCATTTCCCAGACTGCTGTAAGAGAAGCTCAAAGTTTCCTATGCTGGGGGCTCTGCAGCCCCAATAGGACTTCTTCCCCAACCTCTAGAATGTCCCTAATCCAAGGAGGATGATGAACAGGACATCTACAGAAAGCCGGGGCATCTGCTCTCCTTTTCTTGTCACAGAGAACTGGAAAAAATGAAAGCGGTGCCACCGTTAGATAAAAGCTCTTGCTACTAATGTGGGTCAAGGAGTCTGCAGGCAGGGCTTGCCCCCACCTCGGTGTAGGTCACTCTGAGGCCCACCAGCTGAGAGAATTCCAGGTGCAGCCTAAGCAGCTGTTAAAAATGGGTGGACATTCTGGCAGGTACCAGGGTCGCCCTACATAAAGTCAGTCGTAGTCACCTCCAGGCCTGAGGCAAGGCGTAGGGAAGAGGTAAAAATGGGTGTGTTGGTCCCCTGGGAAATGACAGGAAGTGGCAAGGAGAAGCAACTTCTAGGGAAGAATGTGCTTATGGGATGTTCTGGGGGAGAGCTGACTGTTGGCAGTGGTCCAGGGGGCTCCTGAGAAATGGCCTGGTTCATACTTTCTGTTGTTTGTTTAAAGAAAGGTCATCTTCAGGTTGGGTGTGGTAAGGATCTGTAAACTTGTTATGTCCCTAGAGAGTCCACATTAGTCCAGAAAAGCTTAGCTCCTTCTACCTGCCACCACTCACCTTCTCAGGGAGCCCCCCAGACTCTGGGAATTCCTGCAACACTCCCTGCGCCCTCCACCAATACTGGTGCCCACTGCATCCTGAACAAGTCAGGGGGTTCCTGCACCGAGACAGAGGGGAGCCAGGCCAGTCCGCAGCCTAGAAGGAACCAGCATGCCTGGGGTCCGAGAACTCCGGGCCCCCAGAGAGCTGCAGGATGCAAGCATGAGAGCACTGTTTATTCCAAAGCCATTTTCTGTTTTAAGAGCCTCACAGCTGGGTCCAGGGCCAGGGTCCCATTTCCAAAGCTGGTATTTTTTTTCCTTCTTTTTGCTGGACAAGGAGAAGTGGAAAAAACCAGTGCTGCTTTGGCCCTCATTCAGCTTCTTTTGAACTGATTTTGCTGCCCCTGGCAGGATCTGCCACGAGGGTGCAAGCCACGAATGCAGGCCATGGCAGAGTGAGCATTCTCGGCTCTGACTGCCCCACTGGGTCATCTGAGGGGAAGACCCACGGAACACAGGGAAGCCTGAGTCGCACGACTCACCATGACCTGCTCTAAGTCAAAGACCCCTAACAGCACTCAGGGCTCAGACCACTGTTGCTCCCGACCGACCCCTGGCCACAAGAGGGCCTAGTTCTCCAAACACACCTGCAGACTGGATACTGGGGACAGAGCTCCATCTCTAAGTAGGTAGGAATTATTTATAAAGCCCAGAAAAATATCCCAAAGCCAGAGCTAAATGCCAATACAACCAATCCTCTGTTATCTCCCTGTTGCAAAAGGAGATAACTGTAATTTTTATATTTGTGTACAGGATGTGTCATACATCAGCCTCATCATCCTTTTGTCCTTTCAAAAACACACACTGTTAGGTGAACAGGACAGATACCCCAGCAATGTGCACGGCTAGTAGAACCAAGTAAGGAGCAAGTCCAAGATGCTCCATCCATCCCCTCTGCCACTCTCCCAGAACCACTCCCTCCCTCTCTAGAAAGCCTCTCCAACTATCCAGCCCCCTCTGATCTTCCCCACCTCCCAACTTCCGGCACCTACACTATTATCTAAAGGGACTACATTTTTAAAACCAGCAGACATTTCTCTGACCTCAATACAGATCGTTTAAAGTCAGGCCTATCTCAGAAAATCTGGGGTAACCAATCACCATTACATCACCTTTCATATTTTTTTCCACCCTACAGCAAGGATGGTGACCATATTTTCCATAAAATCAGGATGCATTATCTGACAAGAGATTTATGGGCAGCCTCCAGGTGCAAGAAGGAGTCGGTGTTATAAAAGTTTCAACATCAAAATATTGGAACTCCAAGGATATTTGGATGACTTTACTGGAAAAAATGAGAATATTTTAAGTCAGAATGGCTCACAACAATCTGGGATGACAGCACCTTTACCACTAACACAGGTTATGCTTTTGTTTATTCCAGGCACATTTGGCACAACTCCCTGTAATACTGTGAGTTACTCAAGAGGGGAAGCTAGACATTACACCTCTTTTGAAGTTCTCTCCATGCCCAGCATGACCACTAAATCCACTACTGAGTGGATGGATGGTTGATTGATCTCTCTTCTCTCCCAGTTCAAGTGCCATTTCAGAGACACCTTTCTTGATTTCCCAAATGAGGTCATGTTGTTATGCTCTCACGGTACTGTGTGTTCTTCCTTCAGGGTCTTATCACACTGTGTCATTCATTCTATGCATGGTTACTCTCATCTTTCTCAGCAATAGCCCGTTTCTTCCCCCAGAAAGAATTATAATGGTTTGGTTCACCAATGAATCACCAACTCCTAGCACCCTGCTGCACACAGTAGGTGATCAATATTACATATTTTTAAATTAATGACACAGTCTCTTTGGCAGGTCCCAGGACTCCATATTTCTCCTTTGCATCAACATTCTTATTAACTACTTGAATGAAGATTACACAAGTCTGCTCAAGAGAACTGAAGTTGGCATCAATACTGCAGAGCATAACATGTTAGCTAACAGAATCAAGATTCTAAAGGACCAAAGTTCCAAATAAATAGAAATGAAAAGAGAACAGATCATGTGAAGATTCTAAATTCTCAACTAGATGAAATCAGAGGTGGCGGTAGTTCACGTGTAAAAGGAGTGGGGCAAAAGTCTCCTAAATGTTATTCACTCTCAAGCCACTAACATAGCAGTGTCCAAATGAGGAGAAGGCAGTCCCATTCAGCCTGACCACTAATGACAGAATACTTCCAGGTACAGATGCCACACGTTAATAGGACATTGATGAAGGGGCTCATGATTTGCAAAGTGGTCACTGCCTTGCTGGCACCTTGCAGGTGTTCAACAGAAATTTATTGAAGAAACATAAAGATTAACTGATGGAAGTAGATATACTTAGCCTGAAATAAAACACACCAAAAGGAAGGTGTATCTGTCTTTAATATATGAAGAACTCTTATCTAAAAGACTCTCTGTGTTGTGTAGCTCCAGAGGACAGAACAGGGATAAATGGGTCCAACATGGAGGCAGGCAGATTTAGGCTCATACAAGGAGGGATAATACAAATGCAACACGGTAGATTCCCATCTGCAGAAGCATCCATAAGGAGGCTAGAGAACCATCTGGCTGGGATGTTGTCAAGGGATATCTTCCAACACAAATCCCAGTTTTCTAAGAATTTAACAGAACCCAATGCATTAAGGTGAGGAAGGACATGAAAGAAATATTCCATTTACACCATAAATAACCTTTGTGCTACAAATACGGAGCTTGGAATGATGTGCTTCTTGAAGGGTTTCATAAACTCACTCACGAAACTACCTGGTCTGGCATCTTTTCAGGATATATTTCCTCAACCTTTCCAGTTTCTTCCATTAAACTTTTCATGTTTTCAATTTCTTTTGTAGTCAATTTTGGCAGCTCCTATTTTCTTGGAAAAATTCAAGTGTATTATCAAAGTTGAACATGAAAATCTCATTTTTGTCAATTCCAGATCAGTGGTTAGAGTCTCATTTCTACATTTCATGTTTTTCTTTGGTTGGCCTGGTTGAGTTTACCTATTTCATATTTCCAAGAATAGTCCTTAAATTTATTAATTAATATTATTTTCCTATTTTATAATGACCTTACTTCTTTTTTTAATAAATACCTGGCTTCTGCTTTTCTTTGCTTTGTTCTATATTTCGATTTTGTGAGTTGAAAGTTTGGTTCGTTAATTTTTAGTATTTTTTGTTCAATAATAAAGGATTAAAATCTACACATCTATCTCTGATATTGGCTTTATCCTGTTATAAACTAACTACTCAGAAAGATTGTTTTCATATATAGTAGCTATTACCAGTTAGAAAAAGTACACACACACACACACACACACACACTTCATCTAGGAATAAACTTAGTAAGTGCAAAGTTCCTGTATAATGAAAGTTTCAAAACTTTCTAAACAACATATGTTTTGAATAAATAATGAAAAGTACTTTGCCCTTGGATTAAAAGTAATCAGTGGGATTATACTATTAGATGTGGAAATGTTAAAAAGCTACAAGAATTAAAACCATTTTGGTTCTGATACAAGAATATACATACTGGTTAGTGAAACAGTCCAGAAAATCCTAAAACAAATTCTATACAGGAGACTTTAGTATATGATATAAGTGGCCTCAAATGAATGGGAAAAAATGGATTATTAAGTATGGATCATTTGAAAAAAATCATATTTCGGTTCCCTACCTCACATTATACACAGAAACATCCATTTTGGTTAAAATAAAATATTAAAAGTGAAAAAAGAGAGAAATATATATATAATCTTAGAAATTCCAAGCTTGACACTAATGGCAGAACCCATAAAGGTATATGACTACATAAATTTAAAACTTTGTACAAAAGTAAAACTATGGCCAAAATTAAAAGGTAATCAAACAAAAAAATTTCTACAGTATATACAGAAAACAAACATGGAGGTTCTTCATATATAAAATGGCTATATGTCTAAATAAAAAGGATACATAATGGAAAAAGTAAAGGATATTACCAAGAAGTTCATGAGGCAGCCAAATATACAAAAAAAAGTTTAATCTAAAGGTGGCAAGCAAATGTAAAATAAAATGTAGTATCTTTGATTAAAGTGTGTTAATTTAATAATTAAAGTGATGACTAGTACCTATGAGAGTGAGGGAAAGCTAAATTCTTATTGTTGCTGATGTGAGGATAATAATCTGATCTTCATTTTTATTACTTATAAGATTAGCATAGTCATCCTGCTTTTATATGGCTACCTTAACAATTTGTAAATAGTTATCAAAAGACTCAAGAAGATTCACTAAGTCTATTATCTGCTTTAGGAATTATCAAAGATATCCATGATAATGGATGTAAGTTTAAGTTATTTAAAAGATTAAATACTAGAAATTGAAAGCTTAATACAGTCCATTTAAAATACTTACAACAAGAAGATAAAATACTATATAGTTAAAAATTATAATCTTGAGGCATATGAGAAAATGTTCATTAAAAATAAGTAAAAAGGGACCCTACAAACCATAGTTTCTTAATATGGATGTCATTTAACAACCATATACTTTCTTCCTGTTATAAAAGAAAAAAATTAGCAGGGAATCTACAGATTGTAAAATCTATTATCTCTGGTGGTAGGATTGTTTGCTTTTCCATGTTTTCTGTGTTTCCAATTTTTATTTTTACAATGAATATATTTTACTTTCTTGAAAGCACCAAAAAGGTTGAATTTAACTTAGTAAGGTTCAAATTATGCAAATTTGCTAGGAGCATATTTTGATGAGATTAAATAAAAAAAGAGACTGGTTGTGAGTAGAAAAGTCCCTTCAGAAAGGAAGACTGAGAGAACGACACGCCATACTTTATGAAAATCCGGCTGGAATCAGCATGGCTGGTGACCATTTGGAATGGGACCAAATGGGCTTTGGCTGTAGCAGAGCAGGCAGCATGCTCCATAGAAGGCCCTTCACAGCGGAGGGGGTGAGGCTTCCACATGGGTGCTTGGAACAATGTCCTCATTCCCTAGCTGCAGCCCAGCAGGATGGCTCAGAGGACTTCAAAGGACAGTGGAGTCCATGTGCCACTCACCCAGCAGGCAGCCCACGCCTCTGCCCAGAGAACCTCACAATAGTTAACTCATCCTGCAAGGACTCAAGTCAGTGGTTAACTCCAAGCCCTGAAAGAAATACTAACTGGCAGTCCTAGCCAAATCCTCTCTGGTTTAACTGGTTTCAACCTTTGAGCTGGAGTCCGCAGCTGGGCAGAGCCACCGCCCATCCCCAGCTGAGGCTGCCAGGGCCCTTGGCAGAGTCCTGGGGCTGAGCTCCGTCCACAGAGCGAGACAGCTCTGGGGCATGGAAAAGCAAGGAGAGGCTGGGCGCCAACCTCCTCCCCAGCTGTTTTCAATAAGGCTCCACTTCTGAGGTTGCTGGCAGACCTCTGGAAAGATCTGAACCAACCTCACATAATGTTTTCCATCAAGCCCACAATTAAGTGATATTCTCTTAACTCATGAACTGCACATGAAACCTTTTTCCTGTCACTTCTCAGCTCCTCTCCTAAGCAACATACAAGCAGGTCAGGCTGGGGTTACAACACTTTTGCAGGGTCACTGGAGACCACAGCCCAGGACTTCCAAGGCAATTACCACTCTTCCTCCTACACAGGATGGAGGGAATGGACATTTGACCTCACTTGTGCACATCATTTCACTTAATGGCCCTGGAAGGTCAGCATTACTATGCTAATTTTACAGGTAAAAAAAAGTAAAGGTCAAAGCAGATAAGGTAATTTATTTGTACAAGGTCCCTAAATTCATGCTTTTTCCACTATAGACTCTGGAGAGTAACAGGATCACAGGCAAGAAGTTTCCAGATATCAAAAAGCTATTCTAATACCACCTAGTCTTTTGACAAGATTTTTCACCAGTGCCCCTTCCCCAACCCCCACAGGAGTATTCTTGAGACAATAATTAAGCACCACATCCTTCTTCTGTGACTGAATAAATCAATGACTCCTAGAACAGCCTAAGATGGATCCCACCTCCCTGAGATCTTCTGAATGCTTCTTGCCCATAGCTTTTGTCACATATTTTATAGCATTTTATACGCTGCCCAAAAAGCATATGGTTTTGCTCACTCACGGGGTTTACTCATTCACTCACTTGACAAAGGCTTGTGGAGCAACCTTCCCAGATACTGTGCTTAGACATTTGTAGGAGATATAAAGACAATTAAGGGCTAGTCTCCACTCAGGGAATACCTACTCTTACAGGGGAGATAGAAAAGACAAGAGTCTACCCAGCAAGTCTTACACAACAAATGAAAGTTATGTGAAAGTTACATGTGGTGCACATCAACTCAATTAGGCTGCATCAGAGCTAATCTTTAATGTTTCACGTCTTGCAGGACCTAGTCTAGTATCTGTTGCATACTTACGTTACAGTCAGTACAGTAGACGTGGACCCTGTCTTAGGAAGCACCCTGTCTGTTGGGAGAGGCAGTGTTCACCCCTAAGGGCTCCTTGCCTGGGACCCAATGAAGACATACTGACAAATATACTCTGAATAAGCATATGATTCAAATGGAAAGATTAAAATTAATAAATACGTAAGTCAAGATTTGATGTGTGGAGAAGAAAAGAGAAAAAAAGAAGAACAAATCATTGTTCAAGACTTGACCCTGTGTGACTGGAGGAATCTCTGAGCTTGAAACTGTGAGGGCTATCCCATCCCTATCTGGTCAGTGTCTGCCACAGGACCCGGAAGCCAGCACCCGGAGGTGAAGCCAGAGGACAGATCCAGACGGAGGCACAGTGAAGGAGTCTGGCTCAGAGAGAAGTTTGGCAGATATGGGGAAGAACCAGACTGGGAGATGAGGCAGGAAGATGCTGGTGGAAGGACAGGCCACACAGACAGAGTGTGCATGACACAGATGGAGGAGCAGATGGGCCATAAAATGTGGGGCTGTTTCATCTCTTATTGATGCCTGTCCAAGCTGAAGACTAGCCTTATGGAAAGCACTTGAACTTAAAAATGCCCAAAGCCTTTATTCCACGAATCCCCTTACTATAAAACTAAGCTAACCCAGGATATGGATTTGGAAGCTTCACATATAAAGATGTTCATCATAATTTAATTTGTAAAAGGAAATAATAAAAATAATCTAAATAACCTCCAGTAGAGGAATGACTCAGTAAATGGTAGTATATCAAATTTAATGGAATAGTAACCATTAAAATTAGGTTGATGGTGATTTGAAAAATGAAATGTTGGGTCAAAAAAGCAGGGTACCAAACAGTATGAATGATTTTAATTATGACTATAAGTAATTAAGCACTTATTTATAAGAGATATGCAGCAAATATGCTTTCTTTAAACAATGCCACAATATGGGTAGTAGTATTCCTATTTTATAGATAGGAAAGTGACTTCCAGACTAACTAAGCAAACTATCCAAGGTCACAGCTACAAAAGGATGGAACTGAATTCTAAAGCAAATCTGACCCCTGCTCCTACAAATCCTACAGTTATCCCTACCTTGACAACAAAAGGAACCCCCAGCTTAGCAAAGAAACACAAGAACTACTAAGCAAAATTATAATATAGCAAGGTGGAATGAGTAGTTTTAAGCTTTTTTCTACTTTTGCTTTTCTAAATGTTCTTAAATAGCATACTATATTTTTACTTTAAAACATTCTTAGAGCATGACTTTTAGAGTGGTGTTATGGCAGACCAGCGATCCTGATCATATTACTGGTTTAATGCCTATAATTTTATTAGGCAACTACTATGTGCTGGCACACTTCTGCTATTGCATCAACCCTCCCTCCCAATCATGCTGTGAGATAGGAATTACTATTCCCAGCTCATCTGTGAAGCTTAGAGAACTAAGTAGAAGAAATTCAAACCCAGACCTCCTGGCTGCAAAGCCTATGCTCCTTGTACTCTTCCCACAGCCCCACTGCATGAGGTCTGCACAGAGATTCTCCACGCCCTCCCCTGACATTTTATGACCATTTGAGGCTTGGCAAACACATGATTATGAGCACAGGGCTGGCTACTTCTCCCTGAAGAAGAAGTCAAGGTGAACTAGGCCTCCCAGAGGCACTGATGGTGGGCAGCCACAGCAGGAGTCCCGTCTACTTATGCCCCCTCCACCCCCACATCTTACCTCTGGAACTTGGGACAGGCCACACCCCTCACCTGGCTGGGGGCACTGAGAGGTTCAGGGAGCATGAGCAAATGCAGAACAGAGAGTTCTCAGGGCCACAAAGGAGACGAGGTGAAGAAAAACAGGTGAGCCAGTTTGGGAAAAGGCAGGGCAGGTGACCATGGGGAGTTCTGGGGAGGAGAGAATCACAGGGCAGAGGACCGTGATGGTGCCAGGGTCCTCTATTCTTCTGCCCAAATAGCATCTCTCACTGCTTTAAACATCTAGATCGCTCTCCTTATTTACACAAGGGTAAGTACGTGCATATCCACAGGCACACACCATCTGGAGAGCTCCTACTACTTCTGTCCTGTTATTTTGAGTGAGAGCAAGAGGGAGTGAGTGGGGTAGAGGCGGAGAGAGAGGGAGAGAGAGAATCCCAGCAGGCTCTGCATTGCCAGTGCAGAGTTCAACATGGAGCTTGAATTCATGAACCGTGATATCATGACCTGAACTGAAATCAAGAGTCAGAGGCTTAGCCAACTGAGCCACCTGGGCGCCCTGCAACTGGTTTACTTTTTAAGGACAAAATGGTTCTTGTGCCTGATCATGATTTTTAGGAAGCTTATAGTCAAATTGGTAGCCCGTCTTTAGCAACTATACAAACTACAGAGCATTCATTTCTGCATACTATTCTTACCCCATATTTTCCCTTTGTTCTTTTCTGATCTCTTATGTCCATCCCAGTAGAAGATTCTAAACATTATAAAACTTAATCTTGTATGGTGGTACACCCTAGGGGGATGAAATTAGGTTTGGGGAGGAAGGGCAAATGTTTTTCTTTTTATGTATAAGGCACATGCTTATATGCTCTGTATCTGCTTATGTACTAAATGTATACATATGTGGATAAGCAGATACAGGGTATATCTTTGAGAACCACTGATCTATATGAATCAACCATGTGCTTGAGCAGCCCATCAATTAAGAGAACACCTTCTTGGGGCACCTGAGTGGCTCAGTCAGCTGAGCATCCAACTTCAGTTCAGATCATGATCTCAGTTTGTGAGTTTGAGGCCCACATCCGGCCCTTTGCTGTCAGCGCAGAGCCCGCTTTTGGATCCTCTGTCCCTCTATTTCTCTGCAGTTCCCTACGTGTGCTCTCTCTCTCAAAATTAAACAAACGTTTTTTAAAAAAAAGAGACAACACCTTCTCAATTGTCAGATACATCATTCCCAGAAATAAGATTATACCTCCTCTTCCACTGCCTTGGCCATTCCCACGTGCTCCCCGACATGCAGCGAAACCTGCAGCCATGACCTTTGCTTCTCATGGTCTCCCTTTGATGGCTTAAAGAATAACCTGTATGGGATGTGGATGTGTTCAGATGCAGGTTTCTTGGTCTTACCCCCTTGGGGTAAGGTGTGGGAGACTTCAAGTGTCCCATTGGGTTCTGAGGACCTCTTGTAAGAAACAACTCTACACGCATCCCCATCAATGACTCAGGCACCCAGATGTCCAGACTTCACCCCCAACTTCAAATAACCATACCCTAGCTGCTGGAAATGAGGGGGTAGAAGTGTGGTGGTGGCCAACCTGACTTTATTATAAAAGAGCTTTGCCCCAAGTAAGTTATTAGTCAAGTGCCAGCACTGGTTATATGTGTGTGGTTCTGACCGGCACTGGGCCATTATGTTCACCATTTCCAGAGACCAGTGTCTCCCCTCTCCTTCCTGGCCTTAACCTTGGCAGGTCACCCTGCCCTCTGGTATTCCGTGGGGTGGCGTGTGCCTCTGAGCGGCCTGGTTGTGGGGGCTGCAGCCCAGAGAACCAGTCCCCACGGCCTCAACTTCCCCTCACTGCTCACGGATGATGCAAGCCCCACATGACAAGCTGTGGAAAGTATGTTCAGGTGCCCAGATCCGCTCAGCCTAATGCCTTTTAAATCAGGATCCAGATTTGATTTGCTTTTCCTTGCCTTCCTGGCTCCAACTCTCCCAGGCTCATTTTTTACTCCCCTGTCAGGCTTCCCAGGGCTTGGGGCTGAGCTTGCCAAGTCCTTCACACTTCACAGGCGGCCCTGCCTCCCAAGCCTGTGCCTGCCATCACAAACACCAGCACCCAACAGGCCCCACCTTCCTCCCACTGCCTTGTCCTGCCCTAAACCCTGCTGGAGTCTTCTGAGAGGGACGGACCTGCATCTCTTAGGAGCTGTTCAGGGACTCAGTGCACCACCACATGAGAAAAAAATGAGGCGTCATTTCATCCTCACCACCATGCAGACAGCTCTGTCAGGACACAGGTGTCTATTCACTGTCACTGTGCCCCCACCCCCTTTCATTTCACTGTGCTCTTGAGCAGGGGCAGGGGACAGAGCTCAAACTTGAAGGAGCCCTCAGCTCTGACACGCAACATCAGAACTCACTTCTTACCCTCCCAGGCAGCATCCCAGCGTTCAAGGCTGGTGTGTGTGGAGTGGGTGTGGAGGGGTAGATTCACAGTCTCAGAAGTTTGAGAATGTGAATCCCTTGAATGTAGGGAACATCTCTTGGTCCTCTCTGTCATATTTTTATCCCAGGTATACCAGACACCCTACCTGTAACTAATGTATGCTCTACTGAATTAGCCTGTGAACCAGCCACAGGAGTCAGCCTTCCTGAGTGTGAAAGCTTCATGGAGCACTGGACACACTAATGAAACTACTAGGTCTCTATCCTAAAACCTCATTTAAATTTTATTTTGATGGAATCATGGACCATAACAGCAGGGAGAGGCATGAGAGTCATTTGGTCTGACCTCCTCATTCATAGATGAGGAAACTAAAGCTCAGGGGCCAGAGAGAGTTAGAAGCAAGACCCAGGCACCTGAGTGCCAGCCCAGCCCTCCTACTTCACCCTGGTCCTAAGAGAAGCCAGCTCCCCATGATAACCAGCAAACTGCCAAGCAAAGATGTTGCAAAGGATGGCATTTTGGCATCACCAAGCTGACTGTAGTGCCCAGTGTATTTAAATCCATCCTTGTTAGCCACAATCTACTCAGGCCTTACTGAAAACCTACCATGAGCAGAGCACCATCCTAGATGCTGTGGAGAACACAAAAATGAGGAAGAAATCACCCTCAAGGGGTTCTCATTCCAGTGACAAGCACATAAAGCTAAAGATATGCAGTTTGAGAAAGCCTCCGGTGACTCAGAAGGGAGGAGACAATAACTGGCCAGAAGAAGCAGGGCTCCCTGGTAGAAATGGAGCAGAATCTGGAGAGCACTCTTGTAGAGTCTAGACTCTAGTGGGAAGATTACATATACACACACACAAACACATAAACACACATATATATGTATATATATATATATATATGATTCATAATATTACTCATATATGAAAATATATGAGAATATATTCGTATATGAGAATATTATTCAGCTATAAAAAAGAAGGAAATCCTGTCATTTGTGAAAACACAGATGGACCCTGAGGGCATTACGCTAAGTGAGGCAAGTCAGGCAGAGAAAGACAAATACTATATGATCTCACTTATATGTAGAATCTAAAAATGAGCTCATAGGTACAGAGGACAGACTGGTGGTTGCCAGAGGCAGGGGGTGGGAGGTAGGTGAAGTGGGTGAAGGCAAACTTCCAGTTATAAAATAAGTAAGTCATGGGAGGTAATATACAGAATGGTGACCACAGTTAATAATACCGTATTATGTACTTGAAAGTTGTTAAGACAGTAGATCTTAGAAGCTCTCATCACAGGAAAAGCGATCTTGTAACTATGTATAGTGATAGATGTTAACTAATCTTATGGTAGTGATCATTTTGCAAATACACAAATACTGAATCATTATGTTATGTATACCTGAAACTAAAATGTTATATGTTATTATACCTCAATTAAAAAATAAGACATGATCAGAACAAAATGCAAAGAAAACTCCAACACCAAGACGTTGGAATGGAATAAAAGAATAAAATGTTAAAGATAGAAACAACTGTCAAGATTATTTGGTCCAACTTCCAGTCTAATTTGTAGATCCCAAATACTATAATCCTCACAAATGAGGGTCTAGCCTCCTTAAACACCTTCTGTTCTAAACTAACACAGTCCCTGACTCATAGTAAAGTGCTCAATAAACATTAGTTAAATGAATCAAATCCAAACACTTCTACCATAAATAAAAGTGGAACATTGCTTTAATGATGTAAGAGATTAAAATTTAGAAAATCCAGAGGCCAAACAAATAATCTTTCTTTACTGGGCACCTACCGGGGGGTGGGACTGAGGTATGTTTTTAAAAGACTGACATGTGGGGGCACCTGAGTGGCTCAGCCGGTTAAGCGTCCGACTTCGGCTCAGGTTATGATCTCGCAGTTCGTGAGTTCAAGCCCCGCGTCGGGCTCTATGCTGACAGCTCGGAGCCTGGAGCCTGCTTCGGATTCTGTGTCTCCCTCTCTCTCTCTCTGTTCCTCCCCAACTCATGCTGTCTCTCTCGCTCTCTCAAAAATAAATAAAAACATAAAAAGATTAAAAAAAACTGACATGTGAAGTAGGGAACACACATGACAGCATATAAATCAGAACTGCAGATCGCCAAGGGCCTTAATGGACACTGAACTTCTGATCTGATACAAAGGGACCTGAGACTCAGGGAGGTTGGTGGTTTGTTGAAAGTTTTAAGGCAACTTCATAGAAATGAGAACCCAAGTCCAGTGTTCTTTCCAAACATGTTATGTTAATTATCTAATTACATTCTAAATTATAGAGTGCAGAATATAACCCTTCCAGAACGTGGCAATGGAAAAGAACACAGTGAGCTGGAAGAGGCTTCAGAGAGGAGAAGAAGTCTAATTTTCTGTAACCAAAATTGATAATCCATTAGTTGCAAGACTGCTGATGACTGGGATCACATTTTATTTTTCTGTGTAGTCCCAGTGTCCGGGGCACAGAGGAAATTCAACTCATGTTAGCCAACTTCTAAGAAAGTAGCATCTTAGTTATTAATTTAAAGTTGGAAGGAAGGTGCATATTAGAAGGAATGTGAACATCTTGGGTCCTGCAGAAACTGTATCTATGCTAGGCCATACTGATGTCTCCTATGCCCCTGCACTGATGAATGCCAAACCTGGCACTTCATACCTCACCCCTTGGGCCACTGTGTGCATACAGAGTTACAGTAAGAAGAGCCTAATTTGGTCTCTCCATTTCTCATGGCTCATTTTGCCACAGAACTTTGCTTCCATTTCAAGTCAAGATAATTGGAAACATGTTAAAATAATAGTTGCCAAAAAGCCTCTTTAGTAAGGAGACAGATGCATCCAGATAGCACCAGCCTTCTTTATTACTCCCTGATAGGTAAACTACCACTGTGAAATTTAAAAAATACAGACACTTAAAGAACTTACAACAAAAATTCTCTTTATGTGGTTCCAAATACTCTTCTAGATTTAGGTAGTGATCATGTAGATGCTTTTATGCGGTGGTGATCAGACTGTGTAGTGTGTCTCTTCTCTTTCCACTTTGCATTATTCACACACACTTCCACTGATGGATGTAGCACCCCAAAATGGCAAGTATGTAATTATGTACATCTGCCATATTGATGTGTTTAAACATATTAATGGTTTGATTGTCCCTGTAACATTCTGCCAGTCTGAGCCCCGGAAAGGCTAAACTAATCACTGCTCCCAGAAAAGAAAATCTTCACTTGTTTCCTCATAGGCCAACAGTGAGCTCTTGGCATCTTTTACGTTGCTGGGTTTTCAGATACATACATACTTTGATAGCCACTTGTTTAAGTGCTCAGGTACATACATACTTTGACAGCCACTTGTTTAACTGCTCACAGTGCTACTCAATGTATTTTGATGCAGTGCTACATATTTTTCCACACCCTGGCTTTACCTATGTTTCTTTTTTTTTTTAATGTTTGTTTATTTTTGGAGCACTTGGGTGGCTCAATCAGTTAAGCATCCAATGTTGACTCAGGTCATGATCTCATGGCTCATGAGTTCAAGCCTCTTGTCGGGCTCTGTGCTGACAGAGCCTGATTCAGATTGTGTGTCTCTGCCTCTCTCTGCCCCTCCCTCCACCTCAAAAAATAAACATTAAATTAAAAAAAAATTTTTTAAATAAAAAATGTTTGTTTATTTTTGAGAGAGAGAGAAACAGAGTGTGAGTGGGAGAGGGGCACAGAGAGAGGGAGACACAGGATCTGAAGCAAGCTCCAGGCTCTGAGCTGTCGGCACAGAGCCGGATATGGGGCTCCAACCCACAAGCTGTGAGACCATGACCTAAGCTGAAGTTGGATGCTTAACTGACTGAGCCACCCAGGAGCCCCTACCTATGTTTCTTTTGATATAAACTGTATTCATCTTTGACCATTTATTAAGTGGAATCTGGACACTGAGCTCAAATAGATATACCTAGGCAATTTCATTGTTCTTTTTAGAAACTTCCAAAGTAATTCCTATCTATTTTAAAAATTCAAGCAATATGAACATATATAAGGTAAAAGGTGAAAGTTGAGGGCAAAAGTTTTCTTTCCCTTTGCTCTTTCCCCTCCCTGTAATAGTATCACTTTCCAGATAAAGTGATCTTTATCTTGATTAGATAGTCATCTTTCTATTCTTATCAGTCTTATCTGTAATTCTAGATAGTACACTGTGACTATTTCTTGATTAAGGAATTTAGATAGCATTTAGTGAATTCCCACTATGAATGATGAGGAATTTCACTGACTTACACTGCCTCCCCCTTGCCAGTTTTGTGTTGACTGTTAGATCCTCTATTGGACATTGATGATGAGATCACAAACTCAAAGGCCTATGGAGTCTGGTCAGGACAGGCCAGCACAGGGTGGGGACAAGAAGTGTCACAAGGCCCTCTCCCTGCCTACCATTTGCTCTCCCACTATTAACATGAACATGGCTAGGGAAAAGGCAAATTCATAACTGGCAACAGACTCTTGTCCATGTGCTGGGAGATGGATAGGAAAGGGCAGGACTGTAGCAACCTGGCCAACAAACCCTTAGATGCAGGCGGTAGCACCCACTGCCCAAGTGCTGCTACGTGGAAGCATTGCCAAGTCCTACTTTTTAAGCGAAGCCATTCAGAAATGAATTGGAGCTGGGGCGCCTGGGTGGCTCAATCGGTTAAGCATCCGACTTCGGCTCAGGCCATGATCTCATGGTTCATGGGTTCGAGCCCCGCATTGGGCTCTGTGCTGACAGCTAGCTCAGAGCCTGGAGCCTGTCCTCAGGTTCTGCGTCTCCCTCTGACACTCCCCTGCTTGCACTGTCTCTCTCTCAAAAATAAATTTAAAAGAAAATGTAAGAAAATTAAAAAAAAAGATATGAATTGAACGTGTAAGCTTTCCATTTGTAATTCTTAGCTCGAAGTTTTTGAGAACACTGCTGGCCAAATGCAAAAGGTCTGTGTGCCAAATGTGGCCAATTGGCTGATCATTTTTTACCTCTGTTATTATGGTTTTAAGTCATATACTCAAACTTATTTTTTTGTTTTTTTGAGAGAGAGAGAGAGACAGAGCGAGCAAGGGAGGGGCAGAGAGAGAGGGAGACACAGAATCTGAAGCAGGCTCCAAGCTCTGAGCTGTCAGCACAGAGCCCGACATGGGGTTCAAACTCAAGAACTTCGAGATCATGACCTGAGCCGAAGTCGGTTGCTTAACCAACTGAGCCACCCAGGCACCTCTCAAACTTATTTTTTGATCCATCTGCTTTAGACGGTATCTCCTCACTTCTCAGTCTGTAGGTCAGATGAGGACATTAGTGTCCTTAGAGTTTTCTCTTCCTCTCTTTTCCCGCCCCTATCTTACCATTCACAAGTCCTTTACTTTTGGCTTTGCAGAGCTCACGGAGTTTACTTTCTGTTCTGTGACTATAACACTTTTAAGCTATGTCTACAGGTTGATTTTAAAAACAGACAATTTTCTTGATAACAATATTCTATTGTATAAATATTTTCTTCAAATATCTGGTGGCCATAACTGTTCACAATCTATAACTGAAGAACTAGTTTCCAAATGTAGGTAGCTGGTGTGGGTTTTCCATTCCTTGGGTATAGTCCTGTCTCCCCAAAAGAGGGCCCTGACTGCGAGCTCAGTGCACCTGAGTGGGGCACACCTACTGGTAGGCTTTACTTAGAAAGTTCAGACATGGAGCAACTAGACAGCACATGCAACCATTTCACTTGCTGGCAAAGCAAAAAGACATTCTTCTGGGTACGAATATCCATACTAAGAGCTTTAGTTTTCTCTGTATGGATTAAGTGAACATCCTTTAATTACTCTGAGTTCTGTCCTACAGCCCACTCCTAGTCTCCCCATGCTTTCACTTCACATACGTGGCTCTCACTGCCGAAGCCTCACCCCTCATCTACTATGGCGGGCGGTGCTGACACAGCCTTCTGTTAAGTCCACTCACATTCCCACCCCTGTTCTCAGTACAGCTCAGAATTCGTTCTCTTTTTAACCATATCTGTTCATTTCAATGGCATATTTGGGGGGAGGAGAAGTCATTAAGTCTGTTCAGTCTGACATTTTGAACCAGAAGTGGCTACATGCTGACAACCGTAGTTTCAGCATACTTGTCCCATTCTGCTCCCTCTCCGTGGAACACCAGAGGAACTCTGTAACACCCAGGCAGCCCTCCACCAGCCTTCTTGCCATGAGAATTTCTGAGCCAGGGAAAATTTCCAGAATTTCTGAAGTGGACAGCCAAGGAACCTTTAGGAGCACATACAAGTTTTCCAGATAGCAAGATTACCATTCTTCAGCGAAAATGGAAGATGAAGATTCTTTCATCAAAAGATTACATTTTTCTTCGAATGAATCTTTATGCCCTGAGTAAATGCTTAAGAATTTAATGTCTTATCTCTACTGTAAATGGAACAACTATTTTTATTTATTTATTTAGGAACAACTATTTTTAAGATACCTTCTGGCTCTGGGTCTCTGGTTTATGGAAACTGAATTAAATGTAAGAGTGGTCTCAACCAGCCCTGTCCAACAGCACTTTCTGCAAGGACAGAAATGTTCAATAATCTGTATGGCCCAACATGGTAGCTATTAGCTCTGCGTGCATACTGAGTACTTAAAATGTGATTGGTGTGGCTGAGGAATTGAATTTTAAATTATATTTAATTTTAATTAATCTTAACCTAAATTGAAATAGCCACATGTGGCTAGTGGCCACCCTACTGGATAATATCGCTCTAGACCTTGGGCAACTTATTCTCACTGAGGAAGCAAAAGACAATAAACAATAACTGATAAAATTGTAAATTGATAAAAGTAAAAATGAATCATACATGTGAATACTGTAGGAATTCAGAGAAGGGAGCAACTGAGTGTTAGAAAGTTCATGTTGAGATCTATGACATAGATCTACGTGCCAATGTGAAAAATAAATGCCAAAAGATATGAAGTCAAAAGACCAAGCTGCAGATCAGTATGGGTACATGGGTCCATTGGTAAATATAAAAGCAAATGTAGATACACACTTCTATTTGCATAGAACATTTCTGGAAAGATGCCCTAATTGTTGACAGTAGTTACCTCTGGAGAACAGAAGTAAGGGTCAAGGCAAATAACCTGCTTACATTGTTTGAATTTTTGTTTCAAAAATAGTTTAACAATTAAACCATTTTTTTCTCAATAACAAAGTTATAAGCAGAGATATAATTAACAAATAATACATTTTTAAAAGGCCAAAGTAGACAACTCTTTCCTGTGGTTATTACTCACGAATGATTTTATGTGATTACTGGGAATATTCCACATCCTATGGCCATGGTTCTTCTGTACTCTAATAAAATGTTTTACAATGAAAGCATACTTAAAGGGAGTAGCCTGAATGAGGCAGAATTTAATTTGGACCCCTATTCTGGATGGGATGGAGAAGAGAAGAAAGGGTATTTTTCTTATGTTTATTTATTTTGAGAGAGAGAGAAAGATAGAGAGTGAGTAGGGGAGGGGCAGAGAGAGGGAGACAGAGAATCCCAAGCAGCCTCCACACTGTCAGCGCAGAGTCTGACACATCGGGGCTCGAACCCACGAACTATGAGATTCTGACCTGAGCCGAAACCAGGAGTCTGACACTTAACTGACTGAGCCACCCAGGTGCCCCAAGAAAGGGCATTCTTGATAAAGGCACAGCCTGAGGAAAGGAAAGGAGCAGGGAGGCAGGGGTGTGGGTGAACAGTGAGGGGTCTAGAAGGACAGAGACTGGGATGGGATAAGGGGAGATAAGACCCTATAAGAAGCATAAGACCAAATCTCTACGAACTTGACTGGCAAGACATCTAGAGTCTTAGGCCCCACCAACTTGGTTCTTGAGGGAACCAAACATTTACTGAGCACCTATCATGTGCCAGGCATTGTGCTACTCCTGAGGCACAAAGATGAATAAGAAACAGTCACTGAGTTCAAGAAACCAAATGAGACATGTGACAGGCATGGCATCGTACAGTGTGAGAAATATAAGATTTAGACACAAAAGTACTGTCTCCATTACTTACTGACATCACTGTAACAAGTTTTATAATCGCTCCGAGCCCCCAGTTCTTCCTCTATAAAAAAAAATGGGGATAAGCCTACCTTACCACTAGGATGAAATGATTCGGATTACATGCCTGGCCCCACAGGGTATCAACAAATGCTACCGTCCTTCCTTTCACACTCTGCCCCATTCCTAACCCCAGATTGACAGGGAAGATAACATACTTCTCTTATTTACCCTTTCTCCACAAAAGTGAAAGCAGAACGAAGTTCCCGTTTTGTGTGCTGTGGGCTGGGTGAGCAGGGCTAGGGCTGGCTATGTTATGAGGAAGAAGGGAAGAGAGCAGACAGGGCTGGAGACCTAGGAGCTGTTGGCAAAGGCTGTTAAGGCCATGCTGAAGAGCTGCACACAAGGCTCAGGGGCAACAGCAGGGGGTGCTTGGGCAGATCTGCACTGTGGAAGGACAAACTGGAAGCACAGGGGTCAGAAAGCAGGAAACAGGTTCCCAAGCTACTGCAAACCTTGTCTTGCTCTCCTCTCAATTCCTACAGTATAGGCAATTTGTTGAACTATTTCAAGCCTTTAATTATATGCTGTCATATCCTACTGTTTTATATATACACATTTGTCTCCAGAACTACAGCAAGATTCCTAAGGACAGAAAGCACAGAACAAAGCAGATATTTCCCTCAAATCTCTCAAAATGGTTAAGCACTTCTGAGTTAGAAGTGAACTGCAATCCAGCAAGGACTCTATTAGGTATTTACCCAAGGAATACAAAGATACAGATTCGAAGGGGTACATGGACCCCAATGTTTATAGTAGCATTATCAACAATAGCCAAACTATGGAGAGAGCCCAAACGTCCACTGACTGATGAATGCATAAAGAAGATGTGGTGTGTGTATGTATATATATATATAATATTGTATATTATATATATTTTTATATTATATACACACACACACACTCACTCACTATGGAATATTACTCAGCCATCACAAAGAATGAAGTCTCGGAGTGCCTGGGTGGCTCAGTCATGATTAACATTAAGTCAGTTAAGTGTCCAACTTCGGCTCAGGTCATGATCTCACGGTTCATGAGTTCAAGCCGTACATCGGGCTCTGTGCTGACAGCTCAGAGCCTGAAGCCTGCTTTGGTTTCTGTGTCTCTTCTCCCTCTGCCCCTCCCCTGCTCATGCTCTGTCTCTCTCTTTCAAAAATAAATAAACATTAAAAAAAAAAAAAGAATGAAATCTTGCTATTCGCAGTGACATAGATGCAACTAGAAGGTATTATGCTCAGCGAAATAAGTCAATCAGAGAAAGACAAATACCACATGATTTCACCCACAGGTGGACTTTAGGAAACAAAACAGATGAACATATAGGAAGGTAGAAAAAAGAGAAGAGAGGGAAACAAACCACAAGAGACTCTGAACTATAGAGAACAAACTGAGGATTGAAGGAGGGCTGTGGGTGAGGGATGGGCTAGAGGGGGGATGGGGATAAGGAAGGCACTCGCTGGTGTTGTATGTAAGTGATGAATCACTTGACTTCTACACCCGAAACCAACATTGCACTGTATGTTAACTAACTAAAGTTTAAATTAAAAAAACAAAAACAAAAACAAAAAGAAGTAAACTGGGAAGTAGTTTGCGTGGACTGGATACTCTCTTTGGCTAAAGTTCTCCGTTCCCTTCCTCCACCCTCCATGACTTAAATATAAACATGCCTTGATGAGGCCAGGCTGGCTCGTCATTTGGAAGCCCACTTCGGTAAACACACAGACCCTCGATTGGGCCGGACTTCTCGAGAGGCACTAAAGTATCAGCTCATTTGATTCACAGCACAGCCAGGGCCTATCATCATGTTTGCTTTTTCTGATAAGAATGAATTCCAGGGCAGTGGGGAAAAAATCTGCAGTAATTTCAGTATATTTCCCCACCACCGTGCTCCTTTCACATGTGACTCTGTGCTGGGGGAAGCGGCCCATTGGCACTTCAGCTGCCTGTATGGGCAACAGGCCCTGGCGGGGCCCTGGCTATCTGCCCAAGGAGGCCCCCGTGCCTGGGCTCCCGGAGGTGCTCACCAGCAGCGGCACAGTCCGGCGTACTACTGTTCTCACCCTCGCGCAGCCTGCACTGTGGGGGTCCCCCATGCACGTGGGTGGATGACAGAGCCCCACATCTGAGTTATGTCTACTGTCTTGTTCCCCCAAGCAAGCAACTTTCCCTTGACCACCCCACTCAGGACCACCAGGCCCTCTCACCAGAAGAGGCCTACACAGACGCTGGAGAGGGTTCAGGGCCATTGGCCAGAGAACCCTGGGTGCCTGGGTGCTCAGAACATGGGGGATGATGTGGCTCCAGTGGGCACATCCCTGGGGCAGACAGATGCCCTGCTGTGAGGTGAGGGTACAGCCAGATGAAGGAGCAGGGGTTTCTAGAATGTGGGCTCATGGCCTGGATCTAAAGGTAGTACTGAAGAGATAGAGATCCAAAGCTTTACGAGTTCCTGAAAATATAGTCTCCAGTTGACAGAGCCAAGAAAATTTTTTAAAAGGTAGGCAGCTTTGGTTTACTCAATAGACCCTGATTGAATAGTGGTTTTCTGTAATGATATTATAGAAAATGTCATTAACAGTTAAATGATATTAACTTACCTCCTAACTCCATATGGCTGACTTCCTCTCATAGATCCTAGACCCTGTCAGTTCAGGCCAAAGGCTACAGCCAGGAAAGAAGGAATTCTTCTAGAATGTTGTTAACTGCAAGGCCACCTTCAACTCAGAACAAGGTACTCTCATCACTACTGGTCAATTTGGTGAGGATCTAAAGAGGTTTTTTTTTTCCCTTTTTTATTGCAATATAATTGACCTACAGCATTATGTTAGTTTCAGGTGTATATCCAACCCAATGATTGGATATAAGTATATATAGTGAAATGATCACCATAGTAAATCTAGTTAACATCCATCATGATACACGGTTATAAATTTTTTTCTTGTGATGAGAACTTTTAAGATCTACTCTCTTAGCAACTTTTAAATATGCAATACAGTATTGTTAACCATAGTCACCATGCTGTATGTGACATCTCCATGACTTATTTATTTTATAACTGTAACTTTGTACCTTTCTGCCTTTACCCATTTTGCCCATACCCCAACCCCACCTCTGGCAACCACCAATCTTTTCTCTGCATCTATGAGTTTGGTGGGGTTTTTCTCTCTCTTTTTTATTTTATTTTTTAGATTCCACATTTAAGAGAGACCATACACTATTTGTCTTTCTCTGTATGATCTGAAGGAGTTTTTTACTTCTTCTCTGTGCTATGTCTTCTTATTTATTCCCATCAGTTAAAGAGACAGTATCTCCACATGCATCATTGGGTATTTATCAATTAGGAATATGTTTCTGTAAGATTTCATGTGGGAATAACCACAGCCAAAGATCCTAAGAAAGTGTTTAAGCCTTAGGATTTTTTGTCTCTTAGTTGCTGGTCATTATTTTCCTCCACCGCTGTACCCCCAACCCATGCCCACCCCAACCAATCCTCAGTGTTCTGATTCGTTGCATGGTTTCAATATGGCTGCTGAGCACCAGGCATCACACCTGCATTCAAGGCAGGAAGCACAGAAGGGGTGGAACATGAGAGCACCAGTGACTTTTTTTAATCAGAAAAGTATCATAATAATAATAATCATAATAATAATAAGGCACCTGGGTGGCTCAGTTGGTTAAGCATTGACTTGATTTTTGCCTCAGGTCATGATCTCATGGTCATGAAATCAAGCCCCGCTTTGGGTTCTGACAGTGGCATGGAGCCTGCTTGGGATTCTCTCTCCCTCCTCCTCTGCCCCTCCCCTGCTCTGGTGCACACATACGCACCTCTCTCTCAAAATAATAATCATAATAAAATAAGCCTGTTAAGAAAGAGAGAAAGAAAGAAAGAAAAGAAAGAAAGAAAAGAAAGAAAAGCAAGAGCTTTCCCAGAAGTTAATAGCCAGCCTCAGATAGAATGTGTCACTGAGCCACCTCTAGCTACAAAGGAAGCCTCTATAGTAGCTTCTAGAGTAGAAAAGGTCAAGGGCAAAGGGAATTGGTAATGGGTTATGTGTTGGCTGCCCAAAGGGTCAGCCATAAAGTCCAAAAGCCCTAATGGATGTGAGGTACTGAGGCCCACAGAGCTCAACATCTCACAGTTTGGAGCTTCTCAGAAAAAGACATAAGACACAGGAGCACCTATGGTCCCACCTTCATGTCAACCAAGTCTTCTTAATAGAAAGAGGGACTTTACTAAAGGAAAGAGTTCATTAAATCCTTGGCCTAAATATAGGCATAATAAGGAAGTGAGGGCAGGGGAGCAACAATTTTCTTTCAGGAATACAACCAAAAAATATAAGTTCGAACCAACTTCTAATTACCAGCTTCAGAAGGCAGCAGGAAGCAAACCTTTATAACTTTCTCACATCCTGGTGTCCACTGTGTTTCCCTGAAGTGATGGGAGCATCCTTGTGCCCTGCTCCGAGGAAGCTGGGACATCCCAGCACCCTCCACACAAGGCTTTAGGGCTCGAGCTGGTGGCAGCAACTTTAAAGAGGGGAATGGATGGAGCTCCTGGGGACTGCGAGGAGGGGGTGGGGGTTCATGCCTGCTGCGATGGGTACCAGCCTGGGCCTGAGAAGGAGCTTAATTTTAAAAAGTCACTCACTCAGAAGAGATTCTGCCAGAGCCCAGGTACTGAAGAGCAGAGACTCCTGAGGCCGCTGTGACAGACACCAGGACCGGTTTGTGCAGAATGGGCATCTAGAACAGGATGCACTCTAGCACCTGGAGGGAGGGGTCCGCTCCAGGCAGGGTCAAGTGGCTGCAGCAGTGAAGGGTAACATGGCCTGGAGGCATAGAACCACTAACTACACTCAGTGGGTAACCCTGTTCAGAGCTCAGTCTTTTATAACCAGCAACTCCTGCTCAAAGCCCACGCCACCCCAGACTCACACCACCTTACTTCCCCCTTCTCTGAGGGCCAGGTCAGTAACACTCCCTGTTCGACTGCACCTCTGCTGGCAAAACAACCAGCATCCTCATTCTGTAATCTTCTGAGGTGGTTCTTCCCTGATGCAAAATGTCCTTCTGTGCCCTTTGCTATGGTGATTGCACACACTTGTAGCACGCTTGTTTCAGAGTGCTTTCTATGACAGCCTCCCCCTCTGCGTTTCCATTTAAAAGCTCTCAGAGGGAGCCAGATACTGCATCTATGATCTCTCTGGAACTGTCTTCCTTCTGTGTTCACTATTCACCACAGGCTGCTGAGGTACTGTTCTGTGTTAATTCCAGGCAGGCTGGAAGGGGTAAAGTAGCTCTGCAGGCTGACTTTTAAGGAATGCGTTCATTCTGACACATAATCCACATGTCATATAGAAAGTCAACTTTCAGGGCGCCTGGGTGGCTCAGTCGGTTAAGCGTCTGACTTTGGCTCAGGTTGTGATCTCGTAGTTCATGGGGTTCAGGCCCCGCATCAGGCTCTGTGCTAACAGCTCAGAGCCTGGAGCCTGCTTCAGATTCTGTGTCTTCCTCTCTCTCTGCCCCTTCCCTGCTCACACACTTTCTCTCTTTCTCTCAAAAATAAATAAACATTAAAAAATTTTTTAATAAAAAGAAAGCCAACTTTCATCAACATTAGCAAAATAAAAATTTCAAATAGAGAATGCTATACTCTAAGAATTTTGCAGTCAACACTGTACATTAAATGCACTGAATTGTTTACTTTATGATGGTTCAATTTATGCTACGTGAATTTCACCTCACTTAAAAAGAAACTACTGTATTACTACACTTGTTAACTTTATGAAGGGGTTTTACCATTTTCTTCTTCAAGTCATTTTCTTTCCACACCCCTATAGACTAGTTGTTTCTTCTCAGATAGGGAAACCTAGGTCCACAGAAGGTATGAAGCCAGCTGGAGGATGACCAAACAACAAAAAACTCAGTGTGCCGATTCCTGGGCCAGTGCTCATTCTACAAAGGTTCCAAATCAAGTAACTCAAGGGCGTGGTTCTTTCATGACCTTCAAAGGCACCATAGGGAGCAGAAGCACCACCACACTATAGAGGAAGGTCAGTCTTCTCTTCCTTTCCATGTCTGCCTGAATTTGAGAGGGAGTTCATCTCTCAGAGGCAGAGGGGCAGGAGGGTAGGTATTGGAGGTATCAGTTTGCCAAGCCATTTTTTGAGTTCATTTTTTATATTTTATTTTTGAAGTATAAAGTCAGTGTTTTAGAACACATTCACAAAGTGGAACAGCCACCGTCACTATCTAATTCCAGAACATCTCCATCATCTCCAATGGAAACCCTCTACCTACTAGCAGGCCCTCCCCACTCTTCCCTGGCCCCCAGTGACCACAGATCTATGACAGGTTTGCCTATTCTTGACATCTCATGCCCATGAAGGCACTCACTATGTGGTCTTTTTGTGCCTGGCTTGTCTCACGTAGCATAATCTTCTCAATGTGCATCCACATTGCAGCATGTATCAGTATTTCACTCCTTTTCATGGCTTTAAGCCATTTCTAAATCCCAAGGGATTCTTCTGTTGCTTCTTTCCTGTCAGCTGTGGGGATGTGGGGACCGCAGTCAAGGCAACAGAAAACAGCCCTCATTCCAGCAAGGGCCCAGAAAGAAGAAACAGAACCCTCCGCAGCATCACCAACATTCCCCCACCATCTTCTTCAGGGGGAAGGTCAGATCCACTGGCAAACAGTCTCAACCACAGGCCTGTGCGGAGCGTCCATCACAGGGCAGCCTGCACACTCTCCGGATGGTGAGGGCCATTGTGCACAAGGCCAGACCTGATGCTTAAACAAAGGCAAGGCCCGGTGTCATCTGGGACAAGTGATGCACTTGACCCCTTCCTTCCCACAAGCACATAGGAGCCTACCCTTAAATTGTAGATTTATAATGCAAACTATGAATTTCTCATCCCCTCAGCTGTCTTTTGCTCAATCAAAACCTTCTAGCCTCTGAAGTGTTTCCTGGGGTAGATCCCCCATGTTGAACCGCAGGACAAATATTACTTGCAAGCATCCCTACTTCCATGTGCATCTCCATGTCAAGTTGATGATCTGATTTCCTGGTGGCCTGAGCCACTCACTACTGGTCCCTTCACTTGGGCATAATAACCTCAGTATTCTTACAGCTACTCTTCAATGTCTTCATTTCTTTTTCTTCTTTCTAGTACAAAGTGGGCAAGGAATCACCATGCCCATTTGCAGAAGAAGAAATGGAGGCCCAGTAAGAGCCAGAGACCAATATTCATTAGCAAAAGGGGACCGAACTGATAAGGGGTCTTCTCTTCGACACCACTGTTCTGGACGTACCAAGAAGATACACAAGAGGGCTAGTTAATGGAATACTCCTTTGAGGGAGAAAGCGAAAGAAAAACCACAGTCCGTTCTCAATTGTCCATATTTGAGGACACATATTTAAACTCAAGCTGTACAGTTCCTGCCACCAGCCATGTCATCGTCTATAGGTAGCACATAACGTAATGACCTACATTAACAGCAAAAGAGTTCAGTGCCACTTCCCACCCCCGAGTTGTCCAACACAGACCAAAGTCAATAATAAACAAAAGAAGCTGGGCAAACTGAAATATATTCACTTTATGTGTAGGTCCAAAGAAAGCCAGGCCTTCCGCCAGATCCAGCCTGAGGAAAGGGCTCGAGAAGCAGTGATGATGACCCTGCCCCATCTCCTCCCCAGCCTCCCCTCCAGCCATGCTTCTTACCCTCCCTTCAAACTTGGCGGTGGCTCCTTCTCTGATGCAGAGGTTCCGAGGGGGCACAATGAAAGCAGGGGCCTCGGTCAGGGGCATGGAACCGACTCTTGAATGATCCACGCTGACGGAGGTTTTGGAAACCTGTGTTGAGGCAGCCAGCTTCACATCCCCCATGGTCTGCAAATAGGAAGGAAGACCAGGTCAGATGAGACAAAGTATAGCCCCTCATCCCTATGCGTGGTCAGCATTCCCAGTGAGCTGGTGGGGCCCCTGTGTGGTGGATTCTGTGGGGAGCAGGTGCCCTGCTAGGTCACGGTCTGCCTAGAGCTCCTTTCTGGGAATGAGAGGCTCTGTACCCTCCACACGCAAGGCTGCCAGGGTAAGTCTCAGCCCGCCCCAGACACCAGCACCAGGACCACACACTGGCCTCCTCAGGCCCCAATGGGAGGACTTCTAGGAAAGGGGCAGGTAGGACAAGAATGGAGAGACCAGCTGATCTCAGAATTTCTACAACTGACATCTAACATCAGTATTTAATAGTCACTGGCTCTTCAGAATCAATAAGTACATCAGGCACTCATGGCAGAAAGTAAAAGCTGCTTTTGCATGAACTATGTGAGCTCACAGGCTAAAGAAAAACAGGATCCATATTCCCAGAAAGGAAATAGTTGAAGTTAAAACAGCAAGAACTCCGGCCGAGGTGAAGTGAGGTGAGGTGAAAGTGAACAGATGAATGGAGAGAAGGAAGCACATGAAGGGAGGATATCCCACATCTAGGACTAGACGTGGAAAGCCTTGAAGGTCACAGAACATTAATAAGGGAGAGTTCTAAGATCATTCAGGCAAATCCCTCCGTTTATAACTGAGCCCGGAGAGGGTAAGTCACTAGCCCAAAGAGACCAAGCAAAATGATGGCATCACTGGCAAGAATACCTCAGGCTCCTGGCTCCTGGCAGAGGGCCCAGTTGGGACTGGATAGGATGTAGATGGGGACTGGCAGGATAGCAGGAACAAAGGAACTTCCTTAGTGGAACTGGTAACAGATGTGAATCTGAGTTCTTGGTGGTAAGCAGCAGAAACAGACTCTGGGGTTCTCATAAGTAGAGAAGATATTTGTTGGAAAGATGGGGAGGGGGAGCCCCCAGATCCACAAGAAAGACTGGAGGACAAGGCTGGGAAAACAGGTCGCAGTTGAGAAGAAGCTGGGTGGTCAGAGCCCAGGCAAAGTCACTGGATACCCACGGGCACCAGGTGGAACACATCCTAGGTATCCCTGCTCAGGGTTCCAAGTCCAGGGGGAGCCTCACCAGGCGGAGCAGCTTGGGGCTGGGGACCACGTCTTACTTGTCAGGGAACCGTGGTGTCTGGGGCATATAGTTTGTTTAAATTTAACGACATCTAACAACAATAAAGTAGGGATGTGTCTTTTGAAGCTCAGTTTAAAGTGAGAAAGACCTAGGTTTGTTTGTGACAGGGCACATCCCCTGCTTGAAAAATCAAGCTTTCTCTTTTGCTGATAAGGTATTAGCTTTGCAAACAAAATCCTTTCCAAATGATAAAATTCACAGGCTCATGGCAGTAGATGACAATAGAAGCAAAACTTATGTAGCACTTACTATCTGTCAAGAACTATGCTAAGCACTTTTAAATAACAGCTCATTTGCTCCTCACAACAATACTATGAGACAGATAATCTTATCATCCCCATTTTATGGATTAGAAACTGAGGCACAGTGAGATTAAGAAATGTGCCCAAGGTCATGGCATTTAGGAGGGGCCAGATTTGGCATTTGAACCCAGGAGTCTGGTAGCAGGGCTCCTATTCTTAACCACTGGCCCTCTTGCCTCCTTTAAGCAGTCAGAGTTGGTTGGTGGATAGAGGGTCTGAGGTTGGGATAATAAGCAAAAAAGCAGAGAGCTGCTAGCATATACATATAAAATTAAGATTTTTCTGCATGTCAAACAATGTCCATCAACTTATGAATGGATAAAGAAGATATGGTTTATATATACAATGGAATCCTACTCAGCAATGAAAAACAATGAAATCTTGCCATTTGCAACAACATGGATGGAACTATAGTGTATTATTCTAAGCAAAATAGTCAGAGAAAGACAGATATCATATGATTTCACTCACATGGAATTTGAGAAACTCAACAGATGAACACAAGAGAAGGGAAGGAAAAATAAGATAAAAACAGAGAGGGAGGCAAACCATAAGAGACTCTTAAGTATAGAGAACAAACTGAGGGTTACTGGAGGGGAAGTCGGTAGGGGGATCGGTTAAATGGGTGGTGGGCATTAAGAAGGGCACTTTTCAGGATGAGCAGTGGGTGTCATATGTAAGAGATGAATCATTGGGTTCTACTCCTGAAGCCAAGACTACACTGTATATTAACCGACTTGAATTTAAAATAAAAAGAACAAAAAACATACCATCAACAACATTAAAATATGGGTGACAGTCTGGGAACAAGTGTTTACAACAAAAACAAAGGACTGGAATACTTTACATCTGAGAAGAAAACAGCCCAACATATAAATGGGCAGAGGCTATGACGTGAGTGGCTCACTGAAGACAGCTGAATGACCACTGAACAAATGGCCACTGCCTGGTCTCAGTAAGAATGCAAGACTGAAAATTAAGGACGACCTATTTTCTCAGCAAAATTAAAAGGCAACTGACAGAATGGGAGAAGATATTTGCAAACGACATATCAGATAAAAGGTTGGTATCCAAAATCTATAAATAACTTATCAAACTCGACACCCAAAAAAGAAATAATCCAGTGAAGAAATGGGCTAAAGATATGAACAGACACTTCTCCAAAGAAGACATTCAAATGATCAGCAGACACATGAAACAATGTGCAACATCGCTCATCATCAGGGAAATACAAATCAAAACCACAATGAGATACCACCTCACACCCGTCAGAATGGCTAAAATCAACAAGTCAGGCAACAACAGATGTTGGTGAGGATGTGGAGAAAGAGGATCTCTTTTGCACTGCTGGTGGGAATGCAAACTAGTACAGACACTCAGAAAACATTATGGAGATTCCTCAAAAAATTAAAAATAGAACTACCCTGGGGCACCTGGGTGGCTCAGTCGGTTAGGCGTCCGACTTCAGCTCAGGTCATGATCTCGCGGTCCATGAATTCGAGCCCCACATCAGGCTCTGTGCTGACAGCTCAGGGCCTGGAGCCTGCTTCAGATTCTGTGTCTTCCTCTCTCTCTGCCCCTCCCTCACTCATGCTGTGTCTCTCTCTGTCTCTCAAAACTAGATAAACGTTAAAAAAAATTTTTTTAATAGAATTACCCTACGACACAGCAATTGCACTACTAGGTATTTCTCCAAGGGATACAGGTGTGCTGTTTCAAAGGGACACATGCACCCCAATGTTTACAGCAGCACAATCAACAACAGCCAAAGTATGGAAAGAGCCCAAATGTCCATCAACGGATGAATGGATAAAGAAGATGTGGTATACATATACAACGGAGTATTACTCAGCAATAAAAAAGGATGAGCTCTTACAATTTGCAACTACATGGATGGAACTAGAGGGTATCATGCTAAGCAACATTAGTCAGAGAAAGACAAATATCATATGACTTCACTCATATGAGGGCTTTAAGATACAAAACAGATGAACATAAGGGAAGAGAAGCAAAAATAATATAAAAATAGGGAGGGGGACAAAACATAAGAGACTCTTAAATATGGAGAACAAACAGAGGGTTACTGGAGGGGTTGTGGGAGGGGGGATGGGCTAAGTGGGTAAAAGGCATTAAGGAATCTACTCCTGAAATCATTGTTGCACTATATGCTAACTAACTTGGATGTAAATAAAAAGAATAAATATTGAAAAAAAGAATAACCTATTTTCTTTTTTTTAAAAATGACCAAATTGGCATTTATAAAACAAGATACATAAAGTGCTGGTAAGCCTGTGGTAAAGTGTTACACTCACACCCTCCTGGGGGGAGTATAAATTGGTGTGCTCTCTCCAGAAAGCAATTTGGCAGAGAGATTCTGAAGAAAAAGTCCATATTTCCTCCCAGAAATCCTCCATTTAGAAAATGTATTATTAGGAAGGAATCAGAGACATAGCACAAAATATATATCTAAGAATGCTAATCACATTATTTATAGCAAAAGAAATAGAAAAATTATCCTGTGGAATAGAAATAGAAAGACCCAGTTAAATATTCAACAGTGGGAACTAATTAAACACAGTGGAATATTGGGGGATTACGCGAGTGTATATTTACAAGGAAGATAATGATAGGAATTGAATGATATAGGAATTTTAAACTCAAAATAAGTTTTACTATGAAAAATTTCAAACATACACAAAAGTAGAAAGAATGAGAAAATGAGCACCTCAAATATTCATCACGTAGATTCAACAAAGAACATTTTGTCATATTTATATCATCGTGTTTGTATATGTTCACACAACAATTTCAAAGTAACTGTGATATTTTAATGACAAAAGTCAGGATATACTCCATCAGTCAATTAAAATATATCTCTTGAACATCAACCATGTCCCAAGCTAGGTTCTTGGGATACAGCAGTGAACAATGACGTGTGTGTGGCAAGTGTGGTAACATGGTGGTAGGCAAGGAATGGGGTTCCTAAATCCTGTGCAGCTTCCTAGGACCATCCCCTAGAGGGGACACTGCTCACTCTGCCTTCCTCCGATACCACTGACGTGAGATGACAGATCCACTCTGTTGCCAGCACAGGGCTGGGGTAGGGGAAGGGGTAGGTTTCATGAGGATCAGACCCTGCCACAAATCCAGGGGCACTGTTACTTTCCAGCTGTGAGCCATAAGGTACTTCAAGTCTCTCGGCCTCCGTTTCCTTTTCTGTAAAATGGCCGTGATCACATCAGCCTCAAAAGGTCTCAGGGAGGATAGGATTTGAGTGAGCACACATATAAAACACACGGCACAGCATGAAAGGGGTTCAATCAGTGGTAGCTGATCAACATTGTCATCATCCAGGTCCCAAAGGGAAATCAGTGTCCTGACCCTGCAGGACATGGACCCTCTCCACTGACGACAGTAAGGAGCCCAGGCCAGCCTAGTGCCCTTCAGGGCAAGGGTATCTGGACAGGATTACTGTGACCAGTAGTAGGAAGCAGATGGCAGCACTGTGAGGAGGCAGGGAAGGAGGGCTCGAGAACCACGGCAGCTGCCCTCAGCAGTGCTGCGTCTGTTCCAGCACTGCCACAGAGTGGACAGTCCCCACAGGCTTGCAAGGCAGTTCTGACTATTCTCCTTTCACAAAGGAGGCGGCAAGCTCAGAAAGCCAATAAAGCTTGTCCAGGGTCATAGAGCTAAGAGGTAGAAACCAACCCCACATCTGACCTTAGGCACACCCTGCAGGCCTCCTAGAGGGCCCCCTGACCCAGATGAGGTGTTGCCTACTGTCCCCAGTAAAGGGAGATGTGATAGAAGCTTGGGAACTGCACAGAGGACGGGGAACAGGGAATGTGCCTCCCCTTTTGCTCTTAGACCTGGCTTTGGAAGACACAATACTCTCCCCCTTCTGCTTTCTGGGGAGCTGGAAACTAAGAGCGGTGACATCAGGCTCAGGACCCTCTCTGCAAACTGTCCTGATCCAAGATCTTCTGAGGTCTGTCTAAATCTCCTGAAAGCCCTGGACGCTGTCAACAATGGGAAAGTGCTTGGCTTTAAGAACACAGAAGACAGAAGTCAAGAAGTCAAGAAGAAAAGGAACAGGCAAGTCAATATAGCCAGGAGACATCCAGTCCCCCACAAGGTGGTGATAGGGGGTGGGGTGGTTACTTAACTACTAGGCAAGCAGGACCAGAGCCCAGTCCCAGGCTGGCCAGACACACCAAACAACTTCGCTCAGCCCATCACCCCACCCACTGCCATCAGCAGCATAAATAGAATCTGTCTACATTGAGAAGTAATGGTTACTGACATAGTTGGAATGTTCTATCAAAAAATAATAACAAATCAAGGGTGCCTGGCTGGCTCAGTCAGTGTAGCATGTGACTCTTGATCTCGGGGTTGTGAGTTCAAGCCCCATGTAGGTGTAGAGATTACTTAAAAATAAAACCTTTAAAATAATAATAATAATAATAATAAACCAAACCATACCATCCTTATCCCCTCTTAATCTCTCATCCAGCCTGATGACCACATTCCAGTTGAGAATACCAGAGGAGCTGGCTAACTTCTGCAATAGTTTCTTTACTGGCAGACAGTGCTCAATTGCTGGAAACACACCCCAGCTCAGAGATTCGTTCAATACCAGTTAAATGAAGATCAAAGGACAGAGAATTAAGAAGAGAAAAAAATGGAGGAGGGGGTCAAAGAGAGCTAGAAGCAGTCCCCCGCCTCCCTCAATGATGAGGCCAAAGCTCACCTCCAAATAAGGTTTTTACAAGTAACATAATTAATCATCCAAAGCAGCACTAACTTGACTTTAATTTGATCAAAAGCACTTTAAATTGTCTCTTGAACCCAGAAAAGAAAATTTTCAACTATGGCCCAAAGAGAGTGAACTCTGAGGCAAAAAGACTCAGAAGAAATGTTTAAAAATTAGGGGCCGAGTTATATAGCAGAACAAGTTTAGAGAAACCAGCTGTCCTCTTCCCTTCCCAAAGTACATATACTTTAAATGACTGTGGTCTCTAAGCACCTGAGCTGGCAGCAAGGCGTCCTGGAAATACCATACCTTCCCTATAGGGCCGGGCTCCCAGCAGGGCGTACACTGGAAGCCTGGCAGCCGGCTGTGAACCCGCCCTCCAGTCCTGGCACACGGCAGAGGCAGCAAACCACCCAGGTGCAAGGGCCCCAGGCAACGACAGCTCTGCACCCCACCCCCCTTAATCTTCTCTCTGCTGTGCACTCAGTTCCTGACCAATTCCCTAATCACTCCCAATACCGGAGTGAGCTGCTCCTTGGCTGTGGGCTGTGCCAGGTGGACTTGCTGTGACCCACAGGAGCAAGCAGTGGGGCAAGGCCACACACCCAGATCACTGACACGCCTTACCGTGGCCTCTTCCCTGGGGAGCTCTCCCATGAGTCGGGACGCTCGGGCAGCCACACTTTACCACTGGACTGCAGGGATTCCTGTCCAAGGTCCGTCTGAGAAGGAAGACAGTGACGGAGAGCCAGGGACGCCGTGGAGCCCAGGGCTAGATTGAAAAGTTAAGGGGCGTGTGCCTGACTCTGCTCGCAGATGTTGCAACTTTCCTTCCACCAGGGCAGCCAATTTCACTCAGTCAGGGAGATCTGTTGTTCTAATCCACCCAGCTGGGGTGACCTTTGAAACCCCTGGCCGCCAGCTGTAGAGGCTCTCAATGGAGTCCCAGGGAGTCCTGGAGTGGAAGCTCACAGGTTTTTACTCATTCAGAGCTGCCAGTTACAACCTCAGTGTGGAGCCTAGGGAGGACACTGTCAAGCAGAGAGCTGAGCCCTTGGAGGAGCAAGGCACACCCTCAGCTCCACATCTGGCCTGGACTCTCACCCCTTGGCACATGTGGCATGGGCTTACCACACAGGGCTCATGGGACATGTGCCTCCTGAGACCAGCTCTTTCCTCCCTTTTTTAAAAAAATTTTTTTTAACATTTATTTATTTTTGAGAGAGAGAGAGAAAGAGAGAGAGAGTGTGAGCGGGAGAGGGTCAGAGAGAGAGGGAGACACAGAATCAGAAGCAGGCTCCAGGCTCTGAGCTGTCAGCACAGAGCCTGAAACGGGGCTCGAACCCATGAACTGTGAGATCATGACCTGAGCTGAAGTTGGCCGCTTAACTGACTGAGCCACCCTGGCACCCCTGGCTCTTTCCTCCTTAAGCTAAAGAAGCCCTGTGTATGATCCCTGGAGTGAGAGGCAAACCCAGGGAATGGATGGGAAACTCCGTGCTCAAATTATCTTAAGGAATCTGGGCTGAGATGTGAGCCAGACTCCAAGGGTTCAAGTCATGCACAGGACCTAGCAGGGTGCATCCTGACCCCTGCAGAGCTTCAGGACTGGTCCTAATACATGGTAGCAAGGTGATGCCCAGCCCAGACTTTTTCCTCCAGGGGAAAGAAGGATTTCCATAGTTCCAAAGGGATCTCTCATCCTATGCACCTCATGCCATGGGACAAACTGCAGATGTCTCAATCAGGAATGACATGACTTTAAGCTTTTCCATTGGGCCCTGTCTGATCCTTGAGTTACTGGTACTCCTGTAAAACCTGGGTGACCCCTTACCCTCTAGCTCAGCAGTTCTCAAACTTTTTGGTCTCAGAGCCCCTTTATGCTCCTAAAACCTAGTGAGGTTCCCAAAGAGCTTTTGTTTATGAGTTATTGCTGACAGTGTTTACTGCATTCAAAGTCAAAACTAATAAATATTAATTCATTCAAAAACATCAGTAAGAAGCCTATTATATGTTAACATAAATAACACTTCTAAAAGAAATAATATATTTTCCAAAATAAAAGTTTAGTAAGAAGAATTATTCATTTTTGAAAATTTCTTTAATGTCTGGCTAATAGAAGACAGCTAGATTTTCATATCTGCTTCCATATCCAGCCTTCTATGATATTGCAGTATTTCCAGCTGCTGGAAAATTCCACTTGAGAGAGAAAGAGGGTGAAAAAGGCGAATGCCATTTATTACAAACATGATTTGGACCTCTGGGTCCCGGAAAGAGTCTTGGGGGGGGGTCCCAAAGATCCCCTGGGGAAACACTTTGAGAACTGTTGATTAAACCCAGCCCCCTGTTCTGCCCATCACCATGTGCTCTCATCTACCCTCCTAAAAATGCACAGCTGGAAAGGGAAAAGTAGTTTTACAGGAGTAGTAGAGTGTGGCTTTGAAGAATAGCGGGGAAGAGGGTGAAACAATATCTAATCTGATTCCACCTTTTCTTCCAAAGAGAATGGTTGAACAAACATGCCCTGGAGAGATTTGAAGCTGAGACAGATACTGATGAAGAGAACATCTTTAAGTCAATTAAGTCCTTGGCTAAGACTGAATATAAATAAACCCCAGACCTCTGGAAGACATGAGATATCTGAATACTTTATGGCTAAAAAAGGAAGAAATAAATCCAAAAAACAATGCTGTTCACCACCGAGGAGCAGAAGTGAATCTGGATCTAAGGAGGTCTCTGGTGGTAGCAACAAGACTGGAAACTCATTTTGAACTGGACAGAACCAAGGACAGTGGTGTGGACAAAAACATGGGAGGCATGTCTATCAGACCCGTGGGTTACACTAATCAAGTAGGAACAGCTGACATGCTGTTGAATACAGCCCTGAAAGATCAGCAAAAGGGACCAGAGCTTGAGAGGAAACTTAAAAGAACTGTTAAGTTCCAATACTGAGGCTCAAAGCAAAAACAAAATAACCTCCCAAGTGCAAAATGGCTGATTGGAAACACTGGATGCAGACCTCTGGCCCCACGATTAGGCCAGGCCCCATGTTACCATTAGCAGCATGCATCAAATCCCTTATGTCCTCTCTGTCCCACAGACCATAGTTGACAGTTAGTTAGTTATATGACTAACATCTGTCTCCCCCACTAGAACACAAATCCCACCAGGTCACAGGCCCCATGTGATTCACTAACTACCATGACCCCAGTGCCTACGATATTAATGAGCACATGATAAGTTCTCAATAAATACTTGTGGAATACATGAATGAATAGAAATTTGAGCTAAAAGGGGTGCCTGGGTGGCTCAGTTGATTGAGCGTCCGACTTCAGCTCAGGTCATGTTCTCGTGGTTCATGGGTTCGAGCCCCACATTGGGTTCTGTGCTGATAGCTCAGGGCCTGGAGCCTTCTTCAGATTCTGTGTCTCTCTCTCTGCCCCTCCCCTGCTTATACTCTGTCTCTCTCTCTCAAAAATAAATAAAGCATTTAAAAATATTGAGCTAAAAAACTATTTAAAAAATCTCTTCCAAACTATGACATCACTTAACTTTATTACATGGAATCTCGAGAACATTAGAGAGAGAATGTAGGGAAAGAAGTGGGTTACAGATCACAACAATAAAAAAAATCTACCCTCTGGAGCCTACAGGTACTTGGTTCCAGACACCTGGGTGCTAGTCTTGCTTTAAACCAGGTGTGCAACTTGTGCATTTTTTCTACTCTGCTTCTCATTCTTCCAGTGTGTGAAATGGGTGTGATGATGTCCTGTATCGGATAGACTCTCTGAGTTTCCTTCTGGGGTTCTGCCAGCATTTCCAGGCGACTCGGATCCGGGTCCCCGGCTTCCCAAGTGAAATCACTCAAAGCCAGCCCACTGTGTCCCCCACAGTGGAGTTCTTCCCTGAGCCACCAGGCAGCCTCTTCCTCCCTTGGGCTTCCTGGGTCTTTCCTCTTGGAAAGCACATAAAAGGAGGGGCTGGGTGTCTGCAGACAGATGAGCTGCCCACGTCAGCCTGGCCACATCAGCAGAGCAGCAGACCACGGGCAAGAGGAAGATGTCGGCTCAGCAATACTACTATGAGTGCCCATATCTTTGGCAGAAAGTTATTTTTAAATTTTCTTAAAAGGGGACATACACACACACACACACACACTCACACACACACACACACTCACACACACACACAGATCAAATCAAATAAACACACCCAACCACATACACAGTGTGAACGAGCGAGGCCTGGTCTCCTGGAGCTTTTCTCTTCCTGTTGGGATTCTTGCTTAATTTGGGATTTAATAAGAACAGGCTGAGAGAAGCTTTTTGCAATAAAAGTCACATGCAAAACAAAAAAATATATCAAAGCCAGAACCAGAGACCCTCGTCATAACTAAATTAGCAAAAGACACATTTCTGTCACAATCTAGCAACGATCCCAATGTTCGCTCATTTCATTATCAGGTATTCTTGCTACAGAAGTCAGTCTGGGGTCACAAGTGTGTTGATCCAACCACCCCCTTCTCAAACACCATGCGTCCTCCCTCCATTCTGTTAAGCCATACCAACTGTTCCCAGTTTCCTAACCTCCATGAGATGAGCGCTGTGAGGCTCCTGTAGGGGCAGCCCTACTGTGAGCCCATGGGAGCCCAGAGAATAACCTTGGGGAACAGGCACAGGCTTCTGTCCCTAGGATGCCCCAGAGAGGGGAACTGAGCGCTCTACAGTCAGACATTGCATTCACCACTGCTAAACCGTGTGGCCCTGAGGCAAGTGAAAAGCTCTGAAAGTCTTAGTTTACTTATCTGTAAAACAGGGCTCCTACTAACACCTTGCTCTCTGCAGGGTTGCTGTGGGGATCGGCAGTGGGTTTGAAAAGCAGCCCCAGCCCAGCCTCTGGCAGAGGAAACATGCTCAATCCATGGCAGCTGCTGTGGTTAACATCACTGTTGTTGTTTTAAGATTTCCTTCAGAAGCTCAGAGGATAAAAGCAGCCTTGGCCACGGACGGGGCCACAGCAGAAACCGGGAGGCATCACTGGAGTGTAAAACGGCACCGAAGAGGCAGTCAACAGCTCTGGTTCTCACTGTGGCTGCACCCTAACCAGCTATGTGATCTTAAGAAAGTCACTTCCCTTCTCTCCCTGTGGTCCTGTCTCTGTGTGGCCTGATGGGCCTCTCCGGACACTTCCTGCCCTAGTGCACCTGTGTCTTCTAAGACTGCTGCCAGCCCTCCATGGGGCACCTGGGCAGGTGGGAAAAGGTTCAGCAGAGGGAGCCAAGTCCAAGGCAGGAACATGATGCAGGACACCAGGAGAGGAAGAAAGAAACGTCTGTTCCCAGCCCACCACACAGGGCCTCACAGGCTGGACAGCTGAATCAGGCAGGCACATAAGTCAACAAGGCACACCTGTGAGACACCGCCATGAAGACAGAGACTGGGTCAGTGCTAAGAACGGGCACTCTATGGTTAGTCCAGGTTTGCAGCCTCTGGCCAGCTCCCAAGTTGAACCTCTGGTTTGCTGTCTGTCCTGAAAGAAACTGGGGCGGAAACCCCAGGGGGAAAAAAAGGAGAGAAAGAGAGAACAAATAATAGCTACTATTTAGTAAGCACTTACTTTGTGTCAGGAGTATGATTAGAGTACTTAAGGTGACTTACCTCATTTAGTCCCTTAGAGTGGCAAACATTAACAGCAAAATCAATGGGGCAGAGTATTATCATTCACTTATAAAGTAAATGGAACATATTACTTTTCTTTCTATTGCTTGATTCTTCTCCTGCTCCCCTGACCCAGTTCAGCCAATGTTTAGTAACTTAGTGTCAGAGGGATTAAGGAAGATCTAGAAAGGAGAGGGAGAGGGAGTAAAGGAAAGGTCACCACTCTGTGCCATGAGTGCCCTCCTGCCCCACTTTAGACAAGTCCAGGAAAGCTCTGGAAAAGAAGGCCCAGGAAGGAAGTGAGCCTCATGATGTTGCTGACCACTCCTTGCCCCAGAGGGGGCTCTGAACAGCTGATGGAGCTCCAGACTGGTGTGTCCCACTCCTTTCTGAGTCGGCCTAAAGCACACGTTACCCCTCTGCTTTCTGCAGGCAGCTGGAGTGTGGAAGAGATCTGAAAGGACAGGCCTAGAGGACACTGTGCTGGGAGGGCCTGGAGATTCTAAGAACACAGATATCCACAAGGGTGAGCACAGCCTTCCCAGGCCTGGCTGCTCAACATGGACCCTGCTCCTCTCCGCACGGTTTAGGGGAGATGCCAGCATCCCCAGGCCTGTTTCTGGACTACATCAGGCTGATTCGAGGAGAGACTGATCTGAGGAGACAGAATGAGGAGGACCGATTTGTGGAAGCCCTGCCTTTCCATGTGAGAGCCTCAGGCATTGGGCTAGAACAGTGTCTTCCAAGGACAAGGGCAGCAGGAAGCCCCACCAGCAGGAGGGGCTGGGGACATGTGGCATGCTGGTAAGAACCAGGACAGGGTTTGAAGCCACTCTCCAACCACAAGCCGTCTGCAGCCCCTGCTGGATCTCCTGGGGCCCGGGGTAGTGCATCTGGCTCTAGCATGTGCGTGCTTCATGCGAGTTTCCCTTACTGAGAGGCCTGGGGACGCTTCTCTTGCAAATCCTCTCCCTTGTGACACAGCATAGGAAAATGAGGCACGAGCCAACCTGATGTGTCAACTCCCATGGGCCCTGATTCTAAATTCGAGTGTACAGCTGTTTTCCAATGACTCCCACCAACACATCGTGTGTCTCCTCTGGCTGAAGCCAAAGGCCTGCCAAACTGCTAAGGATTTCTAGTGTTCCTGCCACCCTTGACTAGCACAGAGACAAGAGGGCAGGTGCGAGAGAATCAGAATGAGGAGGGAGCCAAGGCTGGGTGTCTCCAACATGCCAGAGGAGGGAGGGTGCTAATTCCAGTGGGGTTTTCCCCACGCAGTTTTCAGGCCGGCTGCCTCAGCTAGAGAGAAAGGACCAATTCCCATGCAGTACCAAAAACACAGCTGCAATAACCACCAGTCCTAGGACACGAGGAACAACAGATGGGCAATTTAAGAGCAAGCTAGGTAGTGACAGCCAGCCAATGGACTCCAGTGAGGGGTCTCATCACAGGTCATCACAGGACCTGTAAGTCAGACAAATGCCCGGACTTTAACCTGCCTCTCACTTAGTAGCTGAATGACCTTGGGTGATTTATTTAATCTCTCTAAACCTGAATTTCTCTGTCTGTAGATCTGTTTTGTAGGGCTCTGTGAAGACCAGAAGCGACTTCAAGTATCTAACACGGAGTAAATACTTGGAATACCCAATATACTGTAACTGTAATATGCAAACTACTTCTTCTAACAGTGCCTCGCACACAGCAATCTCTCCCTCAAATATAAATATTTCATAATTATCAAATAATTGATAATTGTTTATCAGTTGATGAAACAGTCAATCATTATGAATAATAAGAGGTATCACATTTCATTTAGATGTTCTAATTTATTTTAAATATTGCTGCAAATATTGCCCTCTTGCAATGAGTAGATAACTAATCCAAATTTGAATATTGATTTATTTTTGTCAGTTACTTGTCATTGGCTAGACAATATACATTGCTCTCACCTTCCCAAATTCTGGCTTACTGTAAGCACTCTGGACTATGGCTGAATTGCAGAACACAAGGGCTGGAAGGGGACCTAGATCATCTAGTCCAACCCCCTTTTCCTCTTATTTTACACTTGAAGAAACTGGGGCCCAGAGTGAGCCAATGTATCTTCAAAGACGGGTGCAGGGATCTCTGAGGTTTGCTTGGCACGGAGAACAGTACAGGGCCATCTGGGCAAGTGAGCCCAGCAGTACAGAGTAGAACTCAAAGTGGGGAGGTGATAATCCATGTCTAAGAGCAAGGAAACTCATCTGAAAGGGATGTTTTTGAGCTTCAAAGGATGATTTGAGTCAAGAGAATTTTAGAGAGTTACAGTCTTTAACTGGATTAAGACAAGGCTGTGGAGGGTCTAGAAGATAGCAATGTTCTTTGCTAATACTGCCAAAAGGGTTTTTATTTGAAGTTAACATTAGGGGCACTTGGGTGGTTCAGTTGGTTAAGCATCTGACTCTTGATTTCCACTGAAATCATGACTTCATGGTTCATGAGATCAAGCCCCGCATTGGGCTCCATGCTGACAGCTGGGAGCCTGCTTGGGATTTTCTTTCTCCCTCTCTGTGTCCCTCCCCTGCTCACACATGCATGTACTCTCTCACCCTCAAAAATAAATAAACTTAAAAAAATTAACATTATGCTATTCATAACTTAAAAAATGCTTTCCCAAACCAGAACAACTTCACAATATATTGAAATATAACCCCATTTATTGATGGGAAATCTGAGACTCTAAGACAAAGTGACTTGCCTAAGGTCACATAGCTAATACAGCAAAGTAGAAACCAATCCCTCTTAACTCCAAATCCTAGCTCTATTTGGTAACATGCTCAGGAAGAATTCATCAAGATATGTTCAATCTTATTATTATAATAAATGCCATGCCAATAGGAAATTTCCAGTGTAACAACTTTCATTATATTCTCTTAGATTTATTGGAATGCTATCTGATGGGTACAAATTTGACTAATGTAGTCAATCCTTTGCCCAGGGAAAGCCCCTATATTTGTCCTAAACAAAGAGGTGACTTCATTTCAATCTCTCATGCCTGAGACAGTCCATGAACACCAGCTAATCTCTAGTAAATCTATGCAGGGCTCAGACAGCATCAGTAGATCTGCCTTCCACACCCCTGCCCAGATGCTCTCTCTTCCCATTCACAGGCCAGAAATCTGTGTTCTCCCCCAAAGCCTGCTGCTCTTTTCCAGGCTCCCCTCCAATCTCCTCCCATTGGCTGGGCACAGCCCCAGACCTTGCCCTTGGGTGCTGCATCAGAACTGCCAGGAGGATGCTTTGACAGTGTGAAAAGCCCTATGTTTCCACATGCAGTTCACCCCTTGCCCTCACCCGCTCTCCCATGATATGAGGGCCCATCCCCAGGACAGTTTCCAGCTGGAGATGAGAAACAATGGCTTAGTGTTTCCTGGAACTTACCTGGGGTGGTGGAGGAATGCCAACCCAACCCAGCCAGGTTCATCAGCCCATGGGCCAAAAGTCAGGCTCAGACATAGCCCTGCTCCTCCAGCCTTCTTTGTCTTTCACTTCCAGGGGCTGCATCTTCTCCCTCCCTTCTGCTGCTTCCACCCCTACCTCATACTGCCCAATCCCACTAGGGGCAAGGGTATAGGGGAGCCTGCCCCTCTGAGGTTCCTTCAGGATTCCTGGATACCACTCACCCTAGGAACCTGGGAGGCCGGAGTTGAGAGGGATCTTAGAAACGATCCAATCCCACCTCCATCCCCACAGGGGTGTTGCTCTGTGCCCTTTGGGGATACGTGAGGGCATCTCATCCCAGAACATCAAGTATACTCAAAGATTTGGGGTTAGCATTTTTATATTAAAACCAATGCATTCACATTACTGTATAAAATGACAACTCTAAGTAGATTTACAAATAAATCTAGGACTTCAAAGAAATGTGATGCTTTCCATAAGCTGCTTCAGGCTACACTCCAAGCCCCTGTCACTGAGCACGTGCTCTTTCTCCACTTCCCTTGGGGACAACAAAGTCGGAGAAGCACAGGTCCAATCCAACCCTCCTGTTTCACGGAAAGGAAACCTCAGGTTCGGACAAATGGAGTGACTGTGATGCACACTATCTACCATTACAAACAAAAATAACCCATTTGTTGAATGCATCCTGGGGACCAGCTACTGTAGTGGGAGTTTTACCTAGTTAACTTTCATTTTCAAAGCAACTCTGTAAGATGGGTATTATTTTCATTTTGAAGAGAAGACTCAGGAGTTGAGCAATATGTCCAAGGTCGCAGAACTGACAATAATAGCCACTTCTTATCAGCTGGCTTTGAACCCAGGTCTCTGGCACCAAGGTTCAGACCCTTGGTAACAATGTCACACTGTTTAGAGATGCCATGGGGAGAATCTGGGAGGGATCTGGAGTCCAAGGTCCTGGTGTCTTGCCCTGGCTCTGCCACTAGATTGCACACAGTCCCAGATACAAGAGGACATTTGCTCACCTTCTCAGTCTATAGTTAAGAAAACCGAAGTCCAGAGAGAAGGGCTGGCTTAAGGCTAGAGCTGCCAAATTTCAGGGACAGGACAGACAAGCACTCCTAAATATTCTTCAAGGACCTGAATGAGCATGCTAAGGGAACTTGTGTGACAATCGTCAGTCACTTCTGGTTCTGAAGTGATGAGCTAGTCTGCCAGTAATTAGGTAAGTCTTGTGCACCAGGAAGCAGAATGTATACACAGTAGCCAAAAGCCACAGCCACAAGCACGCACACCCCTCTCAGCAAGGAAATTCCAGAAGTTCATTCATTCCTGTGGTTCACATCTATAAGAATCTTCTTCCAGACCCCAACTTCTTAGGCCACCGATGTTTGTCTTACAAAGCCTATTTCATGGCTTGACAAAGGCACGCTGACACAATCAACTCCCTCTTGACTACTTAGAACATTTATGTGATCAGGGGCCACATGTTGATCATCTGGGCCAATCAATCCAGGTTCATCAAGTTTGTGCTCCCAGCAGAGAAGAACCCCCGCTTAAGGGTCAAAATGCAGTCTGTCCACATACCTACCACTGTGTGTTTCTGAGCACCTACAATGACTACTACAAGCATAATAAATAAGATGAGAGATTAAACACAGCATGCTAGACATACATCCTCCCAATACGATGACGTAAGCACTATGGGAAGAGTGAGGACATACCCCTTCCTTCTGGCTCACTGCCAGTGGCCTCCATTTGCTCCCATGATCTCCCTCCCTCACAACCTGACTGCCCTTCCCTCCCCTGCCCTGCCTTTCCTTCCCAACTGAAGTGGTCACACTCTCGGTGAAGGGTTCAACCTGCAGCCTGAGCACCACAGGTGGATGGGCCCTCCTCGGGTCTGGCGCTGGTGTTCGCCAAGCCTGGGCCTCTCTGAACCCCAATCTCAGGTTTGCACCGGCAGTGTGTCAGCAGGAACATAGCAAACTGTAACTGACCTTCTAGAGAGAGGAACCTCTGCTCAGAGGTGTCAGCTCAATGGTCTCTCAGTGAGGAGGAGAGAGAGCATTTCTCCCTCCCAACCCTCTCTCAGGAACAGGGATACTCACATGCAGGGGGAAAGCTCTTCCCCACATCAGCTACCAGAGAAGAAGTGCAAGCCAACAAGAAGATCAACAGGCCATCACCAAGTATTAGCTGAGGGAGCACAGACCTCTAGGACATAGGACTTGGGATTCTATTGAAGAGGCCAGATTAGCAAGACAATAGAACCACAGGGACTAGGAAGGTGGGGTTGGAAACATAACTACTATCGAGGCAATGGCCTGTTCACAGGCCCTAAAACCCTTCGTGGCTTTCCACTCCTGAACCCAACAATTCTACACCCTCTTCAGGATGCTCAGCCAACACAAAAGCAGCAGTTTCTCAGGATTAGCCTAGAGGGGAACGTGGCCCCAGTATCTACTAGATGTTAAATATTCTCTCCCCCACAGGAACAAGATTAGCACAGGACTCCGAGAGAAGTATGTTCTCTGCCATCCCAGCAAATGGCCATTCTAGTTGTTAGAGCATTTTCTTCTAGGCACTTTAGGTAAGCTTCTATTGAGTGGGCACAGCTGCCAACCAGCTAGGCCTCTCCAGCCATGGCTGATTAGACCCAAAACAGAGCTCCCTGTGTGCTTATCCATACCAAATATAGCAATTAAGTTGCCAGTGCACTTCTAATTACTAACCTCCATTTCTAATAGTTATAGAACATTTAACAGATTGCTGTCCTCTGGAGCTCTTATCATGAATGCGTAATGCAGAGAATCAGTTTTTGCTCTGAGTTCGGTATTTCAGCATTACCCAGTGTGACACTTTTCTTGGAGAAAGCAGTCCCCGGGCCTTCCCAGAGCCCAGGATCTGATGTGGGGAGTTCCAAGCCAGGATACTCAGGAACTCTTGCCATTAACTTTGCTCTGCCTCACGCCTATCGGTCGGGGCTGGGTTCCACCTCTCTAACGGCTTGTCCCTCCTGGTTTCTGGGCCCAAGTGAAAACTTGGACTTCACTTTTAATAGCACCTACTCCCTGTGGCATAGATAAAGTGAAATGAGAGAAAGATCAGAACCGTCTTGTTTACACTGGTTTTACTTCAAGCTTTCACAATGGTACTTTCTCCCCCATGAAAAGGTCAGGTTCTCCCACCAGACCACTCCAGGAAGCTGGGATTTGGTACAAACATCTGCTTTCTCAGGGGTCCTCTCTTAGCTGATCTCTGAAGGTTCCTGTCAAGTATGTATATCCTGGCCTCCAAAGCAAACCTCTCTCTCTCAAGTGAGGCCATGTTTTTCTTTCCCCTTATGTCTTAACTGGAGAGTTAAAATAGTATTCAGATGCTAAAAAGCAACTTCTGGCTTAAGTCCAAAAGAAGTCAAGGGAGCTTGTCCCTACACTCACCACTTGTATTCCTCAACCAAATAGCAGGACAAAAGAGTCATAAAAGGTCTAGCTATTTCTTCACTTAGGCAATCCCTAAAGCATTTATCTGTTTGTTCATGTACAAAGTGAGTGCATCTGTCTGGCTCCCCCGTGGTCTGGAACACCTCTGGGTAGAGACTGTCTGCTTAAAGAAAGTCCTTTGCCTCTTCTGTCGCAGTCCCACGACGTCCAGGCAGGCACCTTGGAGCACTCAGGGTCAGACCAGGTCTCTTGTGGGTACAGGGGAGGAGGCCTCCTTCACAACCCCACCCCATTTTTCTTGCAATCCAAACCTAGGCTTGCCTTCCAGGCTGAATCACAGATGGTCAGCTTGGTGCTCTGCACAGCAGTGGGATTCCCCATAAGCCCGCCTTGACAGAGCCAACAGAACAGAGGGTAGATACCAAGAGGTGAACACAGCCCACCCCCAATCTGCTTCAAGTTATTGTCTTCTGCCCTTTGAACTTATTTCTGCACTAGCCCTACATGAGCTTTTCTATTAAAAGTCAAGAACCTCCCTGAGGAGAAATGCTCCCAGGTACACAAACAGGGGAAGGCTTGGCTGGCCAATTATCTACTTGTACTGCTTCTGCTCACTGAAAATTTTAAGAGTCACCCACCAGATCTGTGGGCCAGGTGAAGAAGGATTCAAGGAGAGAGGAGCTCCTGGCCAGAGTAAAATACGAATTCCAGCTACAGGTGGGGAAGCTTGCGAATAACCACCCTGATTAGCCTTCAACTAAACAGGAAGCAAAGGAATACTCCAATGTTACACCTGGGCAACCTCTCTATCAGGCTGGGTCCACTTGAGCATGAGGGAATCTTAATTCATTCACTCTTAATTGCTTGAGGTGACCAGCAGAACAATTATCATCAACCTAGAATAGCCTTCTCCTTCCTTTTCAACATCTAGGGTGACCACCTGACAGATTATCCAAACCAGGACTCTCTTGACAATGAAAAGGGATCTTATTAATCCTTTTGTTGGGACTGTCTAGGGGGACCAGGATGAATGTGTGGCCACTCCCATATTTCCACGGTCTTCCTGGTCTACATGTGAGACGTGACTTCACAGACATCTTCCTTGGCCACATTCACCCTATTCATGCTTTACCTGCCCTAAGTCCAGGAAATGGTTATGTTATTTCACACACTGGATTATATTTGGGCATGTTCTCATACGTGTGCTTCCCCCTTTTCTAGACAGTGTCTTGACTGCTTACTCTCTGCACGAACTTTGAACTCACTCCAGTCCCCCTATTCCAGACTCTTCTGTCATTGTTCACAAGCACTATCTGTGAAAAGTCTGGTTGCAGAAAGGGTTACAGATGACTTTTTTCCTAACACAAATACTATCATTCTATATGTACATTTCTCTAGTTTTTTCCCTATATATGTACCTTTTGAATCAAAATTATATTTATATATTTTCAATGCCTTCATTTTCATGCTTTCCTTCAGGCTAAGCCAAAAACTTTTTCCTGGTTATGGAACACTCTTTATAAGTCTCATTTTTAACGACCACACAATATTCTGCCAAGTGGATGAACCATAATTTACTCGATCGTGCCCCTGTTATTTACCATTTAGGTTGCTTCCAATTTCACTAACACAGATGACATCACGAGTCACAGTTTCATGCACATAATTTTTCCTTCATTCTAGATTATTTCCCTAAGATTTATTTTAAGAATTTCAATGACTGAGTCAAAGTGCATGAAATTTTTATGGCTCTTGCATCTGGGTCCTCTTGATTCCTGTCAGCCTACTACCTGGGCTGACTCATGGCCCCCTAAATATTTCTCTCTCCTTCTTCAGCTCCAGTTTGAGCTTGAGCTCCTTGATGTGGTGCCAGGGCTTAAGCAAGGGCCGGGTCTAGGGATTCCTGCACAGTGTGGAAGGTGTGCACTTAGATACCCAACCAAGTTAGGCAAGGTTTGGGAAGTGAGGGAAGTGTTGAACAAGACAGGAAGGGAGCCAACTCTAAGGAGTCATGAAGTTTTCAAGACAACTGTTGTTATCAAGCAAAATTAAAGGCCTTCTGCCCTCTACTATACAATGTTGCCAGTGGGGGCAGTTCTGGGATGGCATGGGCAGTCTTTTCCATGCAGCTGAGTCCTACTCTAATCTCAAAGTCCCCACTGCTCGGGGCCTTGCCAGCAGAATCTATGACATGGCGTCACAAGCACCTATCTAGAACCAAGTTCCCATGAATCTGTGAGAAAATACAAAAATGCAGATGGTGCGTAGTTTTGCATACACTCAGTGTATGTAGTTTAACAGGCCATCCTTCAGTTTCGGTTTATGCCCTTCATACTTTTTGGTAATTAAAATATTCTCTCATTCATTTGTAAAAATGTCCACAGCTTTGTTTAATTGGTAGTTTGTTCATTTATCACTGTTTTAATGTTTATTTATTTTTGAGAGAGAGACAGAGAGAGAGAGAGAGAGAGAGAGAGAGAGAGCGCATGAGCAGGGGAGGGGCAAGAGAGAGGGAGACACAGAATCCAAAACAGACTCCAGGCTCTGAGCTGTCAGCACAGAGTCCGATGCGGGGCTCGAACTCATGAACCGAGAGATCATGACCTGAGCTAAAGTTGGACGCTTAACCGACTGAGCCAGGTGCCCCCATTCATCACTTTCTGAGAGCTCATTACCTGCCAGGTGCTATCATAGACTCTGGAGATAGCAGTGAACACCACAAAGGCACCCTTGGCAAAAGCACCTGACAGCTTTTCTGACTGTAATGTAAGTGCCTGACATTAAGCTTTTGGTTGCTGAGGCATCCACTTCAAAGACATCCGTCTCAAAGAAGCACACTGCCAGCTACACTCTAGATGAAGAGCCCCACCCTACCCTCCAAGTTCCCTTTTTAGAGAGCTGTGGTTGACTTACACAACTGGCCCTTTGACCTTTCCCTTCCCACACTTTAATTCCCACTCTTAGGTTTTAAATTTACCAACAAAGAGTGACCCTATGAGACCCTAGGTCCCCACCGTTGGCCCCAAGAAAAGCAGAACCCCCAAACAGCTCTCACTCTCTCCCCATGACCTCGCTGTGAGGCCCCGGGCATGCCATGTACCCTCTAGGACTCGTAAGTAATAAATCTTGTCTTTTCCAAGTTCCCTGATGCTTGTTGCTAAGGTCTTATCTTGTAATAAGGACCACAAGAGCTGGTCCAGCCACAACGTTGGCTCTGGTCAGGGAAATGTCTGTGAGGGCTCGCCACAAGCAGTATGGGCCCAGGTGAGTGCCACCAGGCATTTCTGCTGATGGTGGCACCAGGGATAAGCTGACAGAAATATGGCCCCTGCTTACCAGAGCTCAGGCTCTGTGGGCCACAGTGCCTGGGAGGTTGGGGAGGGGTGGGAGTCACATTTGTAGATCTTTGCATCTCCATGGCAGAGTGGCTTGCACAGTCAGTTCTCATTACACATTTGCTAAAGACAGGGTTTTAGAAAGACAGGAGCACTTCCTGGAGGGTTTGTGGGGGCACTGGCTCTGTGTCCAGCAGAGGACCTAGGGGCAGTGGGGTGGGGGGGTGAAGTCAGCCAGCTGCCTGGCGTCCAATCCCAGCTCTGCTGCAGGACTTTCAGCAAACTCTTGAATCTCTGGGTCCTCACTCGTACAATGGAGAGGATGGTAACAGTACTTGCCTCAAGAGTCTGTGAAGCCATTGGCACACCAGAAGCCCTCAGCCAGGGTGACCTGGTTGTAGCAGTAGCAGTAGCATCGACTGGGTGCTAAATTAACCAGTTGAGTGTGTTAACATGAAGTTAGATGGAGAGGTCACAGCCCAGAGAACCAAACTGAAATCAAAGATGTATGTGACTGGCCATAAAAGTTAAGGATGTAACAGGGAAAATTAAATTTGTACATGAAGGAAGAAGAAGAAAAAAAAACTAGCCAGACTTTCCCTTCCTTCTCCATGGATGTCAATGATAGGAACCAACGAAATTTCATTGATGTCAATAATAGAAACACGACAAAATGCTCCCACCAAACCCAGGTTTCTCCAATGATAGGAGCATGCCAAAACCTAACCACAAATGGCCAAAATGAGTTGAGGGAAGCAGAATTGGGATACACAGTTCAGGGACTTTCCTGAAGTATGGACATTCCACAAACAGATAATTTCCGGTGCCAGAGAAAGCTTTGGAATTTAAGAAGTCTGAGGGAGGGTGGGGTGGAGTGGAAAACAGAACATTGGCCACAACCAGAAGGACAAAGGCCTGCATTTGCAGAGGTTGATCTTAGCTCTGTGACTGAAAAGGAATGCTGTACAAATTTAATATCAGTGGTGCAGATAAAATAATGTCAGCAGACTGGATAATTAAAGATTTTTGGCTCCCTTCGTCACCCTCTCACTTTCTGGAGGGAGGTTAAGAGGGAAAGGAGATGGGTCCAATAAACCAAGAATTGCTCCGAGTTATGAGTATATTTTTAGTTACTCCTGACATCTGGGATAGCAGAGACATTACTTCAGGATCAGATCCTGATCATGCCCTTTACACTGGGCTAAACATCACTCTCTAAAACGCTTTGATGATGAAAATGTAATTATTTTAAAGATATGCACAGGCTAATTGAGACCATATTGAGGGAGTCTTTAGCTTCCAGAAAAGGACATTTCTGGCTGAGTGGAACAGATGCCAATAAAGCAGTTGCCACCATTTATTCCTCACCATCTCCCCAAATTCCTCCCGATACCTGCACTTGAACCAGACCTGCTCCACGCAGGACTGGAGCTGCCCAAGACCAGAGAGTGACCACTGGGTCACATCCAGGTCCTTACAGAGGAATACTGGATCCAACCACTTGCTGCCACTTGCTTTTTAAAGCATGGGCTATTGACAAGGAAAGGGTGAATCACAGAACCACAGATACAGTTAAGAGACCACAGAGATCTCGTAATTCAACCTCCCACCCAGTATAGGAATCCCGTTCTGTCCAGACTGGGCAACAGTGGGTCTGGGGTGTGTGAGGCTACCTGCTAGAGCCTGGCCAAGCCAGGGGGATGGTGATTACAGGCTGGGAGAGGGATGGAATGAAACCCACCAGAGTTAAAGGCAGGACTGACCCAAGATCCTGGTGGGTCCCTCTATGAGATAGAGCAGGCCTGCAGCTGAGACGGACTCCTCCAGCCACTTACAGTGGGCTGGATTCCCCATTTAGGACACAGCCTCATCCATGCAGGAACCGCCTCTGGGCATGTCTGACAGTAGAGAATTCTTAGAAAGGGCACAGGAAGGGATGGCAGGGGAGGGAGTCTGGGTCACTGTGTTCAGCTGGGTCTGCTGTCTTAGGAAAGGTCTCGGGTACCTCATTAAAAACTTCCTCCTCCATCACCTAGCTCCTGTAGAGAATAGAAACAGGTGCTTACTGAGGGGCCATTGACAGATCCCACTCAGGGCATCCCAAAGGGCAATGTCCCAGAAAATCCTACGAGAAGTTCCCACACTCACAAGCAGCCTATTCTATCACGGGCTGAGGGATGATATGCCTCCTCCTAACTGGACTCCATTCTGCCCCCTGGGGTCATGAAGCATAAATTCTACTCTTCTACAAGACATGCCTACACATATTTGAAGACAGTCACCATTTATCCTTTATCCTTCTGCAGACGAAACACCCTTGGCCTTTCTGCTATTCCTACTCAGCATGATTTCCAAACCTTTCCACATCCTCAGCTCACATGCTAGTTTCACCATGACCACCCCTCCCCCCAGTGTGCCCTGACGACTGAAGAAAGAACACAGGAGTAGAGTGGTCAAACAGGTAGGTTTGAATCCCAGCCCCATCAACTCACTGTGCCTCAGTGTCCTCCACAGTTTCCTCAGCAGCACCTGATAATCTTAGTTCTGAGAATTACATAATGCATGGACAGCCCTTAGAATTGTGAGCCAATAAACATCTGACTAAGCTCTAGCTATTTTTTAATACAATGCTTTGCATGTAAGAAGCATGTAATACCTACATAAATCCTGCAGCTGGATACCTCAGTCCCATTACTCACCAGCTCCTTACTGATAGAACAATAGTACCACCTCTGAGCTCTGATGACGTAAGGAACAAGGTTTGCTGCTCACTGCCTGGTGAGTAACAGGGAGGCAGTAACACCAGCTTCCTTTGCCTCTCTACTGATGTAGCAGGTGGGAGCCATTCTCCATTAGTCTCTCTCAGTTCTGCACATCTCCCAAGTAGAAGCACTGACTGTCCTTGTTCCAGACTATCTTTTCGAGGATACTCAAACAAGCGAGATTGTGTCTCCCTTTGGAGCAAGGCACAGGCACACTTACTGTCCATTATACAAGATGTGAGTTCCCGAAGCTCAAGGTTTCGCTCCCCTGTGTGCACAGGTGACGCCTGGCCCTCTGCGTCACCCTGTGGGGACTGAGGCTCACAGAACTAGTGTGAGAAAATGCTGGTACCCATGTCACGCAGATGACATCTCAGACCCTCCACAGTTATTAACCATAACCTAGAGAAAAGGTAGCAAAATACACTCTCCCTATAGTCTTTATCTTAGACTCTCATCAACCCCATCACATTCTGTCCATGTTTAGCTGCTTTTTTAAAAAAAAATTCTAAGTGAAAAATATTTTTATTATTTTTTCTTATCTATTTTTATTGATTTTCATCTTCTTGATTTTAACCTAAAGTTCCCTTCATTTGAGGTCCTTCCAAGGCTTTGGTTTGAAGGAGGGGAGACATCTGTTGAGCGGAAGACCTCCCTTTCGAGTCCCCTTGTCTGGGATGCACAGACCACAGTTTCTCCTCCTATGTCACTCACTTCTCCCACCAGACCAAGCAGGCCCTCCTAAATTCAGATGCTCGCCCGCAGTATCAGACCCTGGGCTTGTGTCATATAAAACTCTTTGACAAATTTCTACCTTCATTCCATTTGTGGGCAAGACAACTGCAAGTCCTACCACCACCCCAGGACGCTTGTCACTCTCCTCATCCTCCACTGAGAGCACGAGGTGGGCCTCTCCTTAGTAACCATGTTGTCCCACAAAAGGTGAGGGATGCCTGACCTGAGGGATATGGCACAGCTTGAGGTCAGTGGGATGCCAGCTGGCATAGCTTGGAAGAAGAGGTAAGAACACCACAGATGTCATCCTGGGAAATCAGGCCCAGAACCGCTCCAGCTATAACCCAGAGCAAGCTGAGGGCTGAGCAGGCAGCTGTATAAATGGGGCAAAGGGGTGGAAATACTGCCATGAATGTGCTCCGGACTCACCCCAGGCACTGAGAAAAGAGCAGAGTCAGGGATAATGTTATGAAATACAACTTCAGCTCACCCACTACAATTTTAACTCACCACAGGCGGCTTAGTGGGAGCCTGGTAGATACGGAACCTGTCAGTGGTTCCAAATCTTCCTCAGACTACAAATTAATCAAACGTAATCTCTTCCCCGTGCCCCTGCACCACTTGTTCAGATCCGGGGTTCACAAGCTTCACTAACTCTAGCTTGTAGAAACCATTGGCTATTCAGCTAAGCTTCCAGTGATTTTTATAGTTGTCTCCCTTGGGTGCTTTCTTGCATTCTATAATTACCTTCCCTCTCCACTACAAAAGTGGGGATACCTAGGTCTCAAAATCTGGTATTAAGTTATAACTTTATATTTTTTTCAAAAATAAATAAACCAGTAAATCTCTTGAACTCCAATGCTTTTCCCTTATTCCTCTTTTTAATTTGGGGGGTTTAATTTTTAGGTTTTACTGTCTAAAGATTTCTTACAATATTAAGCATGACAGGCTGTCCCAAGATGTCAACATCTGGACATAAGTTACTTGTAGAATTGTGGCATATTTTTCTTTCTTTTGAAAATTAATTAATCTGTGATGGTTTTAATGGATATCAAATGAATAAAAAGAGCTTTTCTCTTAACAGAGTTTTAGTAGCATGCTTGGGCTTTATCAGGCCCCATGATCAGGACTGTCTGGAAAAATTTAGTAATTAGGTTCCCAGGATAACTCCAGGGGATGGACCCTTGACTTGCAGGCTTATTACCAGCTTAAACTCTGCAGCACCAAGGATCTGCCCTCGTTCTACAATCAGGGACTCCTTTATGCTGTTGAGGACTCTCAACTTTTGGTCCTGTCTCCTCAAGATGGCCTCCTGTCTCTTCAAAGCTCTCACAGTGCCCCAACTGGAAACTATTCCTATGCTTTCCTATGGTCCTATGAGTCCTCTGGTTTCATTACATCTGTGTAAGAGACAAGAAATGGGACAGGATCCAGTTCTTATCCCAGACTCCTGATGGCCAGAAAACTCATCTCTCTCCTTATGCAGATTAACTCCTAGTGTGCCCAGCCCTAGGGATCTTCGAGGCTGTTCTCCAGACACTACCCCCAGTCAGAGATGGCCAGCTTTTCAGGCTCAGTTACCACGCCCCCCCCCCCCAACACACAGATACAGATCAATGGAACCCAGTCAACAGAAGAGGCCAGGACTGCCCCAGAGTACTGCCACAGAACTCCTCCCCAGACTCAGGTCCCATTGGGACTCTGCTTTGTCAGGACGTGAACTGATGGTTCTGAAGTCATGATGGGCTCCTCCATCCTTCTCTAGCCACAGCAAGAGTTATATATATATTACTTTGCAGAGACAGGTAAAAAATCCAACTGCTGCATCAATCAACAGCCATTCAAAGAGTTCCTGGCTTCAGTGCCCCCCTTCCTCAGTAGGGAGCTATATGACTACATTTAAGGGGCTGATAGCTCCCCAAATCAGGAATCTGACACTCCTATGTTTTCTTCCTGCTCTTTTCCCATCTGTCTTATTTGCCACCCAAGTCCTTCTACTCAGAGAAGCACTAGCCTCTTTGCCAAGAGCAGGACTTGTTCTGCCCCTTCCTCATCAATACTGTCCCCATAGTCCCAGGGATGGATGGCTGTATAAGCAGCTTCTATAAGGAAGTGTTCATTCGGTAGGCGGTTCGGCCAGTTTTAAGTGGTTCCAAGTGCAAGCAGAATAACACTGAAATAATCACTGGCTTTGGTGAGTTCCCAGTCAATGGGGGAAGACAAGGCCCATAGGCACATAAAAACGCAGGCAATCATCTAGAGGACACTATTCCCAGCCTGATAATATACTTATTGTTCTCAGCTGCACTGGCACAGTCACCCCGTCCATCTGGAGAGACACTCTTCTCTCTGGATGGGGTGCTGCACTCTCCTCTCTTTCCTCCTACCTTCCCCTCTCTTCCTGGCCTCTAAGTGATGGCCTGCTCACTCCCAAGGGATCAACTCCAGTCCCATGGATTTACATGCGATGAGAGGCCAGAGATTGCCAAACATATCTCCCATCCTAACTTCTCTGCCAATCTCCAGAATTTTACATCCAATTACCTACTCCACATCCCCACTGGTTTATCTAATAAGATGTAACAATATCTCTCAACTTTCTCCCGTTAAATGTGCTCCTCCTACAGCATTTCCCACCCAGATCAAAGGTTCCATCATCCACCCATCTACCTTTGTTCTGGTTCTGCCTTCATTCTGATCACACCTCACCACCCCCGTGCCACCAGCCATCTAAGCCACCAGCATCATGACCCTAGACCCCTGCAGCAGTCTAACTGCCTCCCTGTTTCCACACTGCTTCCCCACAGTAAGTTCTACATTCAGCAGTCAGATCATGTCACTTCCCCACTTAGCACTCTCGACCCATTACCCATGGACTAAAATCCAAACTTCCTACCATGGCCTGTAAGGCCCTACCTCATCCGGCCCTGCCTACTGCTCCAAGCTCACCTGCTATCACGCTGGGCCTCACCCTCTTCTCTACAGCTGGCTGGCCTGCTTGCTGCTCCTCTAGCCACATGAAGTTCATTATCACCTCAAGGTCTTAGCAATGGCCAGTTTCTCTGCCTTGAATAGAGTTCTTCCTCCAGATCTCAAGGCTCACTCGGTCACTTGACTCTGTTGTCTGCTCACATCTTACCTCCACAAAGAGGCCCTCCCTGACCACTGGATGATCCTATGAAAAATAACCCCATTCCATTCCTCCCATTCCCTTACCCTGCATTACTTTTCTTCACTGCACTTTAAGACATTACTATCTTCCTCTCTCACTAAGAAGGAAAACTACCCGAGAGCAAGCACTTTGCCTCCGTCGTCACTCAAGGACTATATGATAAATGAATGAATGAATGAATGAACGAATGTCTGATACATTAATCAAATCAGTGTTAAACAGATTGATATACATTATGGTCTTTTCTTAGGAGGAAGGCTAACTTTCCCATAGAAATGATAGTATAAGGGATGGTTACAATATTAATCAAGATCCTAATGCCCAACTTTTAAAGAAATATGATCAAATCCTATACTTCATTACAAGTTATATTTCAATCAACATAAAGCTCTCTAAATGACATGTACTTTCATTATAAAAGAATCACAATGAAGCCTATGTAAATATATTTTGATGTAATATAGCATCATAGTTCATTGTTCAAAGTTTATTTTATCAAAAGCAGAATGAATGTCTTCATTAAGGGTGTGGAATTCAGAAAAGAGATTTTCCACAGGCATTTCTGAAAAAAAAAATGTACAGAGGAAACTAAAGGTTACTTGTCCTTTTGAGAAGTCTATCAAGAAATATTTGTATCTTGCTAAAGGTGCCCAAATCATCTGTGAGCAGCCCATCAGCTCAGACTGCAAGGGACTCCAGATAAGGGCACCAAGTTCTAGCCTGATTCTGCACCTACCAGGTACATCACTGCAGCTCTCTTTCAGGGGCCCCCTTTCTTCATCAATGCAGGGAAAAGAGTACTGGATGATTTTGGCAGTCCCGTCTGCTCTAGGTTTTACAATGAAAATTCATCCTCTCTTTCTCCTTGCAAATTTCCCTGCCAGGAGCATAAAACTGGTAACTCCTCAGAAAAGATTTCTTGCACAGCCCTCTCCCCAGCACCAGAGGCTCTACCTTCATCCTGATTTTGGCCAAGGCAAACCTGCCTTTAAAATAAAGGACTTGCATTAATTTTTCTGTCCTTGATCTTCTGCTTCTGCTGCTTCACAGAATCAGAGTGCCTTAAGGCTCGCCTCTCAAGGAAGCCATGTCATACATACACAGTGTTCACTTTGATCCAGCCTCCCCTGAATCCTAAAATAATGTCCCCCATCTCGGCCATACATTCTGTATTTTCCTTCAGGCAGTAGGAGGACACTGCTTTCTCCCTTCATCAGCCACTTTAGAGTCCAAGCTCATAATCACTTTTAAAAAATTCCTTTAAAATTACAGGATCTATTTTTTTAACAAAAGGACAGAACCCACATACTTAGTGTTGTCCGCCAAAGCAGCCTAAGAAGTATTCTCTTTTTTTTAATGTTTATTTATTTTTGAGACAGAGACAGCACAATGGGGGAGGGGCAGAGAGAGAGGGAGGCAAAGAATCCGAAGCAGGCTCCAGGTTCCGAGTTGTTATCAGTCCAGAGCCCGACACAGGGCTCGAACTCACAGACCGTGAGATCATGACCTGAGTCAAAACCAAGAGCTGGACACCTAACCAACTGGGGAGTTGGAGCCTGCTTGGGATTCTTTCTCTCTCTGCCCTGTCCCTGCTCTCTCACTCTCTCTCAAAAATAAGTAAATAAGCATTAAAAAAAATAAAAAGCTTTAAAAAATAAAATAAAAATAACTTTAAAAAAAGAAGCTATTTTCTCACTTCAGTGATGGAACCATATTTCAAAACAGCCATAGAAGCAGCCTTAGAACCTTGGGGAAATAACCAGTATTATAAAACCTTTTCACTAATTCCTTTTTCCCCCTCCTCCTTCTCACTTGCTTTGCTTCACCGAATTGGTGAAGATCACCCAGGTGTCAGCCTGGGAAGTGGTCTGTTGACTCTCACTGTGAACAATGGGGGGAGCGGAGAGAGGGAGAGAGAGAGAGAATCCCAAACAGGTTCCATGCTGTCAGCACAGAGTCTAACGAGGAGCTGGAACTCAGGAATCGTGAGTTATCACTGAATTGGCTGGGACCCCATCAGCCTCCTTCACAGTAAGAGTCAGAAGACTGCTTCCTAGGCTGATACTGGCCAAGCACCCCTCAAGTATTGTAATCACAAGACCTTAAGAAGAGGGAGGAGGCTGTCAGAAGGAAACCATCTTCCTCACTAGTTAAAGCTACAGAAAACAATGGACCCCCACTCCGAATTTTCACACATGATATCCCAAAAGATCACCCAGACTTCTGAAATATTATTGAGAATATTGACCATTGTATAGCTGCCCATAGAAGGCACCATTTTTGTTGAGCAGGCTCACTCCACACCTACTCTCACTGGGATCTCCCACTGCCCAGAGTGACAATGATCACGTCTGTGAAGCAGGGCCAGTTGGAGCTCTTGGTCAGGACCCAGAACAGATCGGTTCCACAGTTAACACAGAATTTGAACGGTGCTCCACCCTCAATGATGGCTGCTTGCTAAGGAACCAGAGAGTCAAGGGGAAAATCAAAACCAAATGCAGTTAACCAGAGCAGCCTCCCGGAGTAGTAGGAGGAAGTCTGTGGACAATTTGGAAGGACGGAACACCGGTGTGGCAGTGTAACAGTTTGTAGCAGAAACCAGGGCATCCAGCAGATACTTAATCTTGTTTCCTGGCAGGCTTCAATGACAGTTCCCACCAACTCCACCAGTTATAGAATTCTGACCAGCTAAGCCAAGGTCAACAGATAATGCTAAGTAAGGCATGCTGCCTTCACCCCCACCTGTCTGGGCACCTGGCCAGGTGTCATCTCACCTTGCAGGCACTGTTCTCCCCTGGCTGCCCAGTTCCCCTCTCTGCCGTCTCCTCAGGTAGGCTGGGGAGGAATGGTCAACAGCACAGTTTGAAGCCTGCCCACTCACCAACGTCTCCTCTGCTGTTTGTTGTGGCAACTGGGCTGGGAGCACAGGGCAAGACGTCCTGGAGGTCTGCCTCCCTGTGGGCTCGTGGGGCCCTTAGCAGGAAGCTCCTGAGTTGTTCTGGACCGCAGCAGGGGCAAGCGACTGGAAGCCTCCTGGCAGGTGCCTGGTGGGAAGGAGGAAAGGCAAGCTAAGTCAGAGACACACGTGCACGAGGGAGTAGGAGTGGCTGGGAGGAGGAGCATATCACTCAGAGAGGCTGTGTGGAAATATGGAAACGTCCCAAGGACAATAGGTACTTTTACTACCAAGTATGGGGGGGTTATAGGTTTAGAGCTCAGGACGAATAGTTACAAGGAGAACCAGAACTGGGTGCTTCCTTCCTCCACAAAGGACAGAATTCAGGAGAACTGAGGAGGGCGGAGCTGGGGTGAGGTCACAGGGTCAGGGGAAAGGCCCTGGCAGGGGTAAGGGAGGAAGGCCACAGAGCAGGTAGTGGCTGTTGGGCTCTCTGGAAGGAGCTGGCACCTGGGCAATCAGGGGCCCAGCTTTGGTGACAAGGCCAGGGTAAGGAGGAGCTGACAGGACAGGGAGAAATACTCAGACCTGGGAGAGGACTAGTCTCAGAAACAAGTGACTCCCCCACACCGTTCAGGGCTTAGCCCGCACCCCTGCTCCCCCAGAACCCACACCCAGGCAGCCCACGGGGCCCACCCCTCAACCTGCAAAGGTTCGTAAAGCTCCATCTCCTCCCTTTAGAAGTTTCTGTTTCGGGGCGCCTGGGCGGCACAGTCAGTTAAGCATCCAACTCTTGATCTCAGCTCAGGTCATGATCTCACAGTTGGTGAGTTCAAGACCTGCATCAGGCTCTGCGCTGATGGTGCAGAGCCTGCTGGGGGTTCTGTCTCTCCTTCTCTCTGCCCCTCCCCCTGGTTGTGCTTGCTCTCTCTCTCTCTCTCTCTCTCTCAAAAATAAACTTAAAAAAAAAGTTTCTGTTTCCCTCCAGCAGCACATCTCAACTACTTAAAGTGACAAATCCATTCTCTCAAATGTGCAAATTATTTGCCACCTTCCCAGAAGGTGTATTAATTTGTAACGGAGTTTGTAAACCCAAAGGGAATCAAGCTCTCCCAATGGAATTTCAACCGAGAAACTTTTAGATGGAAAAGTCCTTATACATCCCGACTTGCACAGGCGATCTAGAGGGTGGACACCCCCAGTTTGGCATGGTGGTCCCTGACACTTTGAGGCATACTTTGAAGAGGAACTGGGAGGAACTGGGCCCTCAGAGGAGGGGCAGGATGAGGCAGAATATCTGTCCTGCTACGGTCCCCCAGATAGATGCTCTTTTCCATCTGGACAGGGAGCTTCGGCAGAAAGCTGATCCCAGAGTACCAGCCCCATCTGTACCCAGCTGTTCCTGGAGATCTGTTTGGCCACAGGATCAAGTGGGAGCCAAATCAGGATGGCGTTCCTGTAAGTGATGGTTTCGGCACCTCTCACGGGCTAAGCCAGTCAGTCCTGGCAGAATTTCTCTTGAAAGTTCGGTCACTCTGCTGCCACTCACCTCAACGATTCTCCCACCCTGGTGAGGGCTCAGGGATACCTGTGTCTCCCTGTTCCTTGCCCCTTACTCCACTTCCAGCTTAAGCACACCTGGTATTTCAGTCTCACCGGCAACCCTTTCACGTGCAGCCAGCAAGAGGAGCCCCCTCACCTGCTGCCCCTCTTGTGTCTCAAGCCCATGGCCTGTCTGGTGTCCATGTGAGGCCTGGCTGTCCCCCACAGGACTCTTCTGCCCAGCTGGTTAGGAAACTCTTGGCTATAACCCTTCTCAACTCAACCTGCACCAAGGCCTGCTTCTAAAAGGAACTGAAGTCACTCACAAGAAAATGCAAAATTAAGCTATTGAATATTTAAAAATTAAAAATGTATAAAAGCTGATAATATATGCAAAATGGTTTTCTATACTAATTTTGCAACCCTATCAAGCAGTACAGATGGAAAAGAGTTCCCTGACACTCATGATTAAAAAAAAAAGCAAATAGAATGGGTCACATTATTCTCCTTGGCAGACAAGGATGCAAATCCATTTTATCAGGACACAGGGGCCCTCCAGTGCATTTCTCTGCATTTCTCTACTGAGAGGGGACTACACGTCATGGGTAGACAATTCCACTCATACGGTTTTCTGAAAGAAGGATTCACCATTCAGTCACTTTTTAATATCAACATTTAATGAAAGCTAGGAAAATATTAAAACATGACTCAGGAATTTTACAGGGAGCTAAGGCAATGTGGTTTGATAAGGGGGTCTGATGGCTTAGTACAAGGCAGTGTTCTTCAGAGGAAAGCTGTGCTGCTCTCACCCCGGTCTGCAGGGAAAGTGGGGAGGGGAAGGCTGGAGGAGGGGTACACTGGGATGTGCGGTGGGATAACCCGCACCTATCCCCATGATGACCAAGGACAGGGAAGCGAGCCAAGGATGCTGAATATCCCACACGAAACAATTCTCATTATAAAGAACTGTCTCATCTAAAATGGTAAGAGTTCATCCGTTGAGAAGCACTGAAAGGTGAATCAGAAATTAGCATGACTCTTGTAATGCCTGTGCTTAAATACCAATTAAGTCTTCCTGGGGAGGGGACAGCAATGACTGCAAGAATGTCTGCTCTGGCAAGTCCAGATGAAGGAGGATGTAGGCTTCTGATGCAGTCAGTCCTGCTAGGGGTGACATGCATATCACCTGATGAAGGGGATAGAGCCTGACAGTCACTGTGGGCTAGACACAGAGCTGGACCATGGTGAGCTACAGATACGCCTTTGGAAAGGGACAAACCTCCCCTGTTTTTTATTTCTTCATATGTCTAAATGAGGATGCAGCTGGGACACCAAAACTGGACAACACATCACAGAAAAAACTATTTTAGTCCAGAGCACTGGTTCTCAAAGTGTGGTCTCCAGTTAGCATCACCTGGGAACCTGTTAGAAACCCCTCAGACTTGCTGCATCAGAAACTCTGAGGGTGGGGTCCAGGAACCAATAGTTTAACAAGCCCTCCAGGTGAATCTGATGCAGGCTCAAGTTTGAGAACCTCTGGTCTAGAAAGTTTGGGACTTGAAATGGCAATCAGTCACGAAATACTACCTCATTCCTGTGTAGAGTTTCTAGTACACTCTGAGAAGGAGGAGCATGTTGCAACATGTCTGTTGCAGGCAAATGATCGGACATGTAGGGCATGAAAGCAGGAAGGCTTAAGCAAGGAGAAGTGAGGGAAAAGAGTAAATCATCAGGGCCAATCTAAGTATCGAGTTTGAATAACCACCCTAGAAGGATTTTGTTTTTAACTTAACTTGTTTTCCTCTTTGAATAGCCAATGTGATTATATGGTTCAAAACTCAAAAGATACAAAAGGATATAGAGTGAAAGGTCCTTTACCTGCCCCTTCTCCTAGGTCCCAAGCTCCGGCTTCCCTTCCTCAGAGTCAGACATGTCATCAATGTCTTTTAGGGATATGTTAAAAAATACATATCGATTTTTATCCCCATTTTTTCTTAAATACAAATAATAGCATATTATACACACTACTCTATATATTGCCTTTTTCATTTAATATGTTTTGAGGATTATTCCATATTAGAAACTTCAAGAACCACTGAGAAGACTTCTGAGTGCCTGGAAACATGTGACACTCCCAGGGACACATGTGTCTTCCCTGCAGAGACAGAGCATCTACTAGGCCATCATGTGATTCTTGTGGATTTTTAAATGAACCCCCTCTAGGGAAACTGTCCTGAAATTCTCAGCTTGGAGAATTCTCCACAGGTCCTACTTATATTCTGTTTTATAACAGAAGGAGGTGACATGTAAACTCTTAAGTCACTGAAGTTCAATGGCAACACTAACAGATTAACACCAGCACCTAGGGGATTAGGCATCCTAGAATACACAGTAGAGGGGAGGTTGGAACCCTGGAGAGAACTCAAAGCAATGAGAGGACTTGGAACATTTTTTATCTGTAAGACTAATAAACATAAATCACATTTTATCTATAGGAATTAACAAAATACATGAAAGGATAAAGATAGGAACTAGACAGGAACACTTAATAGAGTCTGTTTTCAACACTTAGAATCAAATATTGAACACAGGGTAAAATGATATATCTCTATATCTCTATTCTTCTACCAGTTTGAGTTATGATAACATTTCCTTTAGAATTACTTTTCATTCTGTCTTTCCTTCAACACCTTCAGTAAGATGTCTTGTCTGTCCCTGACTCCTGCCACAGTTTTATCAATGTGGCCTTTGAACCTAAAGCATGAAGATTTCTTTTTAATAACAGCTTTATTGAGATATAATTCACATACCATATAATTCATCCATTTAAGGTGTACAATCCAATGGCTTCTCAGTTGAGTCACAGAGTTGTGTAGCCGTCACCTTAATGCACTTTAGAACATTTTCATCACCCCCAAAACAAACCCTGTACCCACTCATAATCACTGTCCATAATCCCCCAAGCCATAGGCAGTGACCAATCTACTTTCTGTTCCTATGGATGAAGAAAACCTCAACAGGCTCATTGGCAGACTCAACACAACTGAAGAAACAAAATAGTGATCCTGAAGATAGGTCAATAGAAATGATCCAAAATGGAACACAAAGAACAAAAGAGTGTGTGATGGAGGGGAAGGGGAGGGGACAAAGCATCTAAGAGCTATGGGATAGTAGGAAATGGTCTAACATATGTGTAATTGGAATCCTAGAAGAGAAGAAATAGACAATGGGGCAGAAGAAATATTTGCAGAAATAATGGTCAAGAATTGCCCCAAAATAATAAAATACATCACACCACAGATCCAATAAGCTCAGAGGTTCCAAGAAAACAAAACAAACAAAAACAATCCAATATACCTGGTCATATCATATTCAAACTTCTGAAAATCAAAGATAAAAAGAAAATCTTAAAGGCAGTTAGAGAGAGAGGGGAAAACATTATATGCAGAGTAAGAAAGACTAGTATTAAAGTACATTTCTCATCTGAAATTATGCAAACCAGAAAATGGCAAAATAACATCTTAATAGTACCGAAAGAAGCCTGCCTGGGTGGCTCACTAGATTACATGCCCAACTCTTGGTTTTGGCGCAGGTCATGATCTCACAGTTCATGGGTTCGAGAATACAGACTCCATGCTGATGATGCAGAGACTGCTTGGGATTCTGTCTCTCTCTCCTTCTCTCTCTGCCCCTCCCCTACTTGTTCTCTCTTTCAAAATAAATAAACAAAAAAAATTTTTTTTAAGTACTGAAAGAAAAAAAGTGCCAACTCAGAACTTTACACCCATGAAAATATGTCTCAAAGATCAAGGAGAAATAAAAATGTTTAAAAATAAATGAGCTTGAGAGAATTCATTACCAGCTGACTTGCACTACAAAAAAAAAAAAACTGTTAAAAGAAGCTCTTAAGGCAAAATGAATATACTGGAAAGAACTAGGATCTAGATAAACTAGGATCTCTAGAAAGGATTAAAATAAAGGTAAATATAAAAGATATTTCAAGAAGCAAAATCTTAACTATAGAGAACAAACTGATGATTACCAAAGGGGAGGTGGGGGGTGGGCTAATAAATAGGTGATGGGTATTAAGGAGGGCACTTGTCATGATGAGTACTGGGTATTATATGGAACTTCTGAGTCACTATATTGTACACTTGAAACTAATATTACACTGTATGTTAACTAACTGGAATTTAAAACTTTTTAAAAAGTTTACCTACAAACCTTTCTATTTTATTTATATCTATTTAATTTTCTTGTTCTTAATAATTATGCTTAGACTACCCTTCAAAACTTCATGAAGTATTAGACAAAGTCAACTATTATTCTACCTTTTTCTGACAGATTTTGAAACAGAAATATTATGAACTTATTTGACTTAGTAAAGCACAAGCAGAATAAAAGTTTTCTATTTAAAATAAAATAAAACAAAATAAAATAAAGGTAAATATAAAAGACATTTAAAAATTTTTTTGAATTGCTCAAAAAGATATTGTTTAAAGCAAAAACAGTAGTAATACACTGTGAGTTTATAGGACACATAAAAGAAAACATTTGATAACAGTACAAAAGTTGGGATGGATGAACTTGGAATATAATGTTCCAAGGTTTTTATAACATACATGTTATTATTTGAAGGTAGGCTGTAATTAAAGACATATGTTGTAAACACTAGAGCTAACATTAAAGTTTTAAAAGTAAGTATAAATAGTAAGCCAATGATGGAGATAAAAAGAAGTAATAAAAACTCTCAATTAATACAAGACAGGCAGAAAAGGAGGATAAAAGGAACAAAGAGAAATGAAACAAAACACTTAGATGATAGATTTTAATCCAACCATATTGATTATTACATTAGATTTAAATAAACATATCAATTAAAGATTGTGAGATTAGATAAAAAAGCAAAACCTAACTATATGCTGTCTACAAAAAGTCCACTTTAAATATAGAAGTTGGTTAAAAATAAAAGGGTTTAGGCATGAATGCAAGTACTAATCAAAAGACAACTAAAGTGATTATATTAATATCAAAGTAGATTTCAGTACAGGGATTATTAGCAAGGATAAAGAGAGTACTTTCATAATGATGAAAAAATCAATTTATTAACTATAACACTTCCAAATAAGTATACGTCTAACAATAGGACTCCAAAAGACATTATTCAAAACTCATAAAACTGAAAGGAGAATTAGATAAAAATCCAAAATTATAGCTGGAGACTTCAACACTCCTCTATCAGTAATTGATAAAACAAGTATACAGAAATAAATAAGAATATAGAAGGGCTGAACACCACTCTCAACCAACTTGACTGAATTGACACTATACCCAATAAGACAGGATATACATTATTTTCAAGTGTACCTAAAACATTCACCAAGATAGATTATATTCTTGGCCACCAAACAAACCTGAATCATTCTTTAAAAAGTAAAATCATATACAGATGTTCTACGATCATAATAAAATTAAAGTTAATACATATAATTTATATAATATAATATATATATAATATAATAAAATTAAAGTTCATATATAACTTCTATATAATAGAAGTTAATAATGTAAAGATATCTGAAAAATCCCTTAAATTTCTGGAGACTAAACAACACACTTCTAAACAACCCACAGATCAAGGAGGAAGTCATGGGACATTGGAAAATATTTTACATTGAATGATATGAAAGCACAATATCCCAAAATTTGGGGGATGCAGCTAAAGCAGATTAAGTGTAGAAGGAAATTTATAGCATTAAACACTTATATTAGAAAAAAAGAAAAGCTTCAAATCAATGATCCAAACTTCCATTTTAGAAAACTAGTAAAAGAAGAGGAAATTAAATCCAAATTGATCAGAAGAAAGGAAATAATAAATATAACAGCACAAATTTTTGAAATTAAAAAGAAAAAAGTAGTAAGGTTTTTTAAAAACTTGAAAACAAATCTTTGAAACTATCAACAAAATTTATGAGCCTGTAGTCAGGTTGTCAGGGGAAAAAAAGGAAAGAAAATACACATTATAATTGTCAGAAATGAAAGAGGGGATATTACTACAGATCCTATAGACATTAAAAAGAAAGCAAATAAAAAAAGAGAAAAAAAAGAAAGTAAATATTATGAATGATTACATGCCTCAAAATTTAACAACTTAGATTAAATAAGAAATTCCTTGAAAGGCACAAACACTAAAACTCAACCGAAAAGAAACAGAGGGGTGCCTGGGTGGCTCAATTGGTTAACCATCTGACTCCTGGTTTCAGCTCATGTCATGATTTCATGGTTTGTGGGTTCGAGTCCTGCATTGGGCTCCATGCTGACACTGTGGAGCCTGCTTGGGATTCTCTCTCTTCCTCTCTCTCTGCCCTTCCCCTGCTCACATGTGCTCTCTCTCTCTCTCTCTCTCTCTCTCTCTCTCTCTCTCTCGGATAAATTTTTAAAAACTAAAAAAAATAGATAACCTGAATTAAACAAATATATAAGGCCAATTGCTTGACATGAAAATTAGACAAAAATATTACAAGAAAAGAAAACTACAGTCCAATATTCCTCATGAACATAAATACAAAAATCCTCAAGAAAACACAAACAAATCAAATTCAGTAGTATGAGATTACACATCATTATAATGTGGGGTTTATCATGGATATATACAGCTAGTTCAACATTTGAAAATCAATAAATGTAATTTATCATATCAACTGACTGAAGAAAGAAAACAATATAATCACTTCATTAGATGGGGGTGGGGAGGACACCTGACAGAATTCAGTTTCCACTAATGGTTCTGATCAACTGCTTTAATCAGAATGCAAAAAACTGAGATGTCCTGCTAAAAAAAGGTAGAAGCCTCTTGAGGGATACAAAAGTCCTCTCATGAGAAAGGTCTCAGGTGCTGTTAGAAGATGAGTATGAAGAGAGAGGTACATGGTACAGTCTTCAACATGTAATGGAATTACATTCACCATATACTTGGTACAGAGGGAGATTGTTGGTTACATTTAGGCAGATTTCTACTGAATAAAGAAAGAGGTTCATTATCATCACATCTCTGGGCAAAGGCAGATGCTTCCCATTTTAGGTGGTGAGATTCTTAAAACCACAAGTGTTCCAAATGTCCTACACAGCTATCTGTCAGGAATGCTGTAAAGTCTTCTACCTTAGATGGGAAAATGAACTCAATGATATCAAAAGTTCTTTTTACTGCTGAGACCAAGTAGGAAAAAAAACTGGTTGTCTTAACTTATGCTTATTTGTTTTTTAAGTAATGTTTGTTAAGAGTCAGGTAAAGGAGTATGAGACTCATCTACATTTTAAAAATCATATTGTATATCTTTATGTATTTTACACTAGTAACTTAGTAGAGATATATATTTCTATAGTACACCCTGCAAAAAAATTCTTTTTATACATTTCTCTCTTCCTGCTACTTGTTCTAAAGAGGCTAAGTGATAGATAAGTCCTTAATCCCATTAATATCTTCAACCTTTCACATTCTGTCAGTTCCCTTCTTTCTGCCTCCAGACATCCTTTCTTGAAAAAGACCCACAATTAGACCTACTGCTCTTTCTAGCTACCAACCTACTTCTTGACTTCCTTTCCACTTAAATGTTTTCAGTGAGTCATCAACACCTGCCACAGTTTCCTTTTCACCCACTCCCTCTTTATCCCCTGCAATCAGCCCAGTTCTTGTATGTATTATGTGAATGACCAAAATGCTGGAGTTTAGGGGGGCTAAGAATATCATGAAGAAGACACAGCATTTGCACTCAAAGAGCTACCCAGAAAAAAAAATCAACATAAATTCTCCAAATACCCATTAGGCAGAGATTGGAGAAAGGAATTGGAAAAGAAAGCTGACGTTTATTAGGTATCTTCTAGAATACTGTGGTGTTAGACTGTGTCCCATCATGGCCATCGATAATTTCTCCATTCCTGTGCCCTTATTCCATCTCAACTCCAATTGTATCAGAATAACAATAAATATAACTAGACCAAATTCACCAGTTAAAAGGTACATACACCCACTCACTCACTCACATAACTGTTATAGGCTTTTTACAAGATGTATATAACACACAAAAAAGTTGAAAGAAATGAATGGAAATAATAAGAAAATATGCCAAGCAAATACTAACCAAAAGATAGCTGAAGTAGCAAAATTAATGTCAGGCAAAATAGACTTTAATGTAATTTATCAGACAAGAGAACCACTACAAAATGATAAGAGGAATGATATAAAAACATAGAAGATATCCCCAGTATTGGTTTTAGGAACAGTCCAATGAATGTAATGGAAACACAAGAGCTCAGAATTAGAACTCTACATAACTTAATTCAATCCCACAATTATTTTCATAAAAGCTCTCAAGTTTATTATCACTAACAACAAAGCCTGATCTAACAGACATATGTAGAATTTTATACCCAATAATTATAAAACATGTATTGCAAGCATACCTAATTTAATGTGCTTTACTTTATTGCTCTTAACAGATACTGTGTTTTTCACAATTGAAGGTTGTAACAACCCTGCATTGAACAAGTTTGAGGACACTGTTTTTCCAGCAGCATTTGCTCACTTGCATCTTGTGTCACACTTGGTAATTCTCACAATATTTCAAATTTATTATTATATTTGTTATGGTGATCTGTGATCCGTGATCTTTGATGTTACTATTGTACAAGTTTTGATGTTGTAATTGTATAAGGGGAGCCACAAACCACATCCATATAAGATAGTAAACTTAATCGATAAATGTTGTGCATATTCTGACTGCTCCATTGACCAGCCATTCCCCTGTTTCTTTCCCTCTCTTGGGGCCCCTCTATTCCCTGAGACACAACAATATTGAAATGAGGTCAGTTAATAACCCTCCTCTGACCTCCAAGTGTCTAAGTGAAAAGGAAGAGTCATATGTCTCTCACTTTAAATCAAAGCTAGAAATGATTAAGCCTAATGAGGAAGCCATGTTGAAAGCTGAGACAGGTCAAAAGCTAGACCTCTGGTAACAAGCAGTTGGCCCAACTGTGGATGCAAAGGAAAAGTTCTTGAAGGAAATTAAATGTGCCACGAATGATAAGAAACCAAAACAGCCTTATTGCTGATAAGAAAGTCTGAGTGGTCTGGATAGAAGATCAAACCAGCCATAACATTCTCTTAAGCCAAAGCCTAATCCAGAGCAAGGCTCTAACTCTCTTCAATTCTATGAAGACTAAGAGAGGTGAAAGAGCTACAGAAGAAAAGTTGGTAGCTAGCAAAAGTAGGTTCATGAAGTTTAAGGAAAGAAGCCATCTCCATAACAAAAAAGTAAAGGTGAAGCAGCAAGTGCTGATGTAGAAGCCATATCAAGTTATCCAGAATACCTAGCTAATTCATGAAGGCAGCTACACTAAATAAGAGATTTTCAATATAGACAAAACAACTTTCTATTGGAAGAAGATACCGTCTAAGATTGTCATAGCTAAGAGAGGTCAATGCCTGGCTTCAAAGCCTCATAGGTTAGACTCTCTTGTTAGGGGCTAATGCAGTTGATAACCTGAAGTTAAAGCCAATGCTCATTCACCATTCTGAAAATACTTGGGCTTTTAAAAATTATGCCAAATCTGCTCTCCCTGTGCTCTACAAATGGAATAACAAAGCATTAATAACAGCACATCAGTCTAGTACATGGTTTACTGAATATTTTAAGCCTATTGTTTAAACCTGTTTCTACTATTCAGAAAAAAAAAAGATCTGACAGAGATGTGCAATGAGGTTAATGTTGTTTTGTTTTCATGACTATTAACCAACAACAATTCTGTAGCCCATGGATCAAGAACTAATTTCAAACAACCAACACCACAAAAATACAAACAACTGTAACAGAATGTTATGAAAATGCATCTGCAAAAAAAAAAAAGAAAGAAAGAAAAAACTCTATATGCCAACAAGTGGCAAACTTAGAGGAAATAGATAAATTCCTAGAAATGTATATACTATCAAAACTAAATCAAAAAGAAATAGAGAATTTGAACAGACCAATTAGCAGCAATGAAATTGAATCAGTAACCAAAAACCTCCCCCAAAACAAAAGTCCAGAACCACATGGCTTCACAGGTGAATTCTATCAAACATTTAAAGAAGAGGTAATACCAGGGCACCTGGGTGGCTCGGGTCAGTTGAGCATCCAACTTCAGCTCAGGTCATGATCTTGCTGCTCGTGGGTTCAAGCCACATGTCAGGCTCTGTGCTGACAGCTTGGAGCCTGGAGCCTGCTTCGGATTCTATGTCTCCCTCTCTCTCTTCCCTCCCCCACTCACACACACTCTCTCTCTCTCTCTCTCTCTCAAAAACAAATAAACATTAAAAAAATTTAAAGAAGAGTTAATAGCTATTCTTCTCAAACTATTCCAAAATACACAAGAGGAAGGAAAACTTTCAAATTCATTCTGTGAGGTCAGTATCACCCTGATACCCAAACCAGATAAAGACACCACAAATAAAGAGAATTATAGGCCAATATCTCTCATGAACATAGAAGCAAAAATCCTCAACAAAATACCAGCAAACAGATTTCAATAATTCATTTAAAAGGGGGAGGAGTTAAGATGGCAGAGAAGTAGGGGGACCCTGGGCTTTTCTTGACCCTCAAACACAGCTGTATTGAGGTCAGATCACTTGGAACACCCAGGAAACGAATCTGCAGACTGTTGGAGGGAGACAGCTTGGCAGGTGCAAGGTTCATGAAACTGAATTGGGAAGAGAAAAAACAGCGGTACTGCATAAAGGAGGGAATCCTTTGCGTGCAGAGACAAAAGGAAGAGAAAGAGAGAAGGGTTGAGAAAGTACAGCATTGAGTTAGTACAAGCGGAAACCTCTCTGTACCATGGACTGGGGAGTAAAGAGTACTGAGTGTCCCAGTTCTTTTCTGCAGTGTTTGGAGCTCAAACTCTGAGATTTTGGAAGTGCATGACTTTCTCAGGAGAAGAGCTATGGCACGCACTCCTGGTGGGGGAGGGAGCTAGCCCTGGAGTGCATTAGGGTGGTGTAGATATCTCCAGGGTACCCTGGGAGAGAACATTCCCCATTCTGGAGTACTTTTGGAAGAGAGTTTATTGCTTCCCAAGGACAAAAGACCCTGCAGATGCCAGCCAAAGGCCTTTCATCAGCAGGGGACAGAGGCGCACCCAGAAGGAATATAACCTTTGCTGTCTTTAATGGTGCTACACTATAGATTCTGTACACTGTGCAGGCATGGAACTGTTTCTCAGGGACAGAGGACTTTACGCAGCATGGAGAGGTTCTACTCCAAAGGAGGGGAGTGGATCCACATGGTGCTGGGTCTTTTAAGACTTTGGGTTTTGAATCCCAGCCACATACCAGAGAAAACCTCAGGAGAGCTGTGGCACAGGGGGAGTTGACTGCCCTCACTATTCTGTGAGGGCTGACTGAACAGCAAGGGGATGCAAGACCCCCAGTCTGGGGTTGAAAGATTGGAGTGGTGCCATTTCCCACCCAACACCAACATGGTGGGACTTTAGAGAGCAACACAGTGGCCTCTAGTGAAGGCTGGACCTACTTAACACCAAACCCCATCCCCCCCCGTGCCTGGCAACTGCTTATTTACTGGGGCAAGACTGACTCTGAGCCAAAGCAGCAGACCTCTCCTCCAGATCAGCACAGCCACCATCCCCCATGCACCAAGTACACTGAAAATCCAGGACTTCAAAATGACACCTACAGTTCTTTATTTTTTGTTTCTTTCTTCTTCTTTTTTTCCTTTCTTTTTCTTCAGAATCAGCCTTATAGTTTTTTGATTCTCTGTTTGATTTTATTGGTCCCTTTCCCTTTCTCTTTTTTTTGGGGGATCAGGCTCCCCCTCCTTTTTCCAGGGTTACTTCAACAAACAAATCAAAGCACACCTAGTTAAAGGTCCAAACACTCCCCACTGCAATCAAGGAGAAGCTATGCACAGGACTGAGCATGGGAAAGAGCAGCCAAAACACAACAGCAGAGTGAACACAGCATACACCAAACACTTCCTGAAGTTCCAGGCTCTGGACAGTGTACGACCCCTTTGTAATATAACAGTACTCTCAGGTGTAGGAAACATAATAAGCTTTTAAAACATGCAAAAGACAGAAATGTCACCAAAATGACAAGGTGGAGGAATTTCCCCCAAAAAAAGGTCACAAAGAAATCACAGCCAGGTACTTGCCCAAAACAGATACAAGCAATATGCCTGAACAAGACTTTAGAACAACAGTCATAAGACTACAATCTGGGCTTTAATAAAGGATAGAAGACACCAGAGAAACCCTTGCTGCAGAGATCAAAGACCTAAGAATTAGGATGAAATAAAAAAATGCTATAACTGAGATGTAAAACAAACTGGATACAGTTAAAATGAGGATTGAAGAGGCAGAGGAGAAAATAGATGAAATATAAGATAAAATTATGGAAAATACTGAAGCCAAAAAAAGGAGGGAAAGGAAATTACTAAATCATGAAGGGAGACTTAGAGAACTAAGTGATTTCATGATATGAAACAATATCCATATCATAGGTCCCAGAAGAAGAAGAGTGGGAATAAAGAGCATAAGATTTACTTGAACAACTTATAGCTGAGAAATTCCCTAATGTGGGGAAGGAAACAGGCATTCAAGTCCAAGAGGCACAGAGAACTCCCCTCAAAATCAACAAAAACAAGTCAACACCACAACATATTATAGTGAAACTTGCAAAATATAAAGACAAAGAGAGAATTCTGAAAGCAGCTAGGGACAAAAGGTTTACAAAGGTAGACACATAAGGTTTGTAGCAGACCTGTCCACTGAAACTTGGCAGGCCACAAGGAAGTGGCAGGAAATATTCAATGTGCTAAACAGGAAAGATATGCAGCCAAGAATCCTTTATCTAACAAGGCTATCATTCAGAATAGAAGCAGAGATGAAGACTTTCCCAGACAAACAAAAACTAAATGAGTTTGTGACCACTAAACCAGTCCTGCAAGGAATTTTAAGGGGGATTTCTGAGTGAAGGGGCAAAAAAAGACCAAAACAACAAAGACTACAGAGGACCAGAGAACATCACCAGCAACACCAACTCTACAAGTAACACAATGGCATTAAATTCATATCTTTCAATTATTATTGTGAATGCAAATGAACTAAATGTTCATATCAAACAACATAGGATATCAGAATGGATAAAAAAAAATCCATCTATATGCTGCCTACAAGAGACTAATTTTAGACCTAAAGAGATCTGCATATTGAAAGTGAGGGGATGGAGAACTATCTAACATGCTAATGGACGTCAAAAAAGAAGCCAGAATAGCCATACTTATATCAAACCAACTAGACTTTAAAACAAAGACTGTAGCAAGAGATGAAAAAAGGCATTATATCAGAATTAAGGGGTTTACCCATCAAGAAATATTTATGCCCCCAACTTGGAAGAACTCAAATATATAAATCAATTAATCATAAAGAAACTCATTGATAATAATACCATAATAGTAGACTTTAATACCCCATGTACAGGAAATGGACAGATCATCTAAGCAGAAAATCAACAAGGAAACAATGGCTTTGAGTGAAATACTGGACCAGATAGACTTAACAGATTATTCAGAACATTTCATCCTAAAGCAGCAAAATACACATTCTTCTCGAGTGCAGATTGAACATTCTCCAGAATAGATCACATAGTGGGTCACAAATCAGCCCTCAACAGATACAAAAATATCGAGATCATACCATACATATTTTCAGATCACAATGCTATAAAACTTGAAATCAACCACAAGGAAAAAAATTGGAAAGCCCTCAAATACATGGAGGTTAAAGAACATCCTACTAAAGAATGAATGAGCTAACCAGGAAATTAAAAGAAGAAATTAAAAAATACATGGAAGCAAATGCAACCGAAAACACAACAGTCCAAACTCTTTGGGATGCAGCAAAGGCAGTCCTAAGAGGAAAATAGATTGAAATTCAGGCCTATTTCAAGGAGCAAGAAAGGTCCCAAATACACAACCTAACCTTACACCTAAAGGAGCTATAAAAGGAGCAGCAAATAAAGCCTAAAGCTAGTAAAGGAAGCAAAATAATAAAAGAGCAGAAATTAACAATACAGAAACAAAAGAACCCAATAGAACAGATCAATGAAACTAAAAGCTGGTTTTTTGAAAGAATAAACAATATTGATAAACCCCCAGCCAGACTTCTCAAAAAGAAAAGAGAGAGGACACAAATAGATAAAATCATCAATGAAGAGGACAGATCACAACCAACACCACAGAAACACAAACAATTATAATAGAACACTATGAAAAATTTTTTGCCAACAAACTGGGAAATTTGGAAGAAATGGACAAATTCCTAGAAGCATACAAACTACCAAAACTGACACAGGAAGAAAATTTGAACAGACCCATAACCAGCAAAGAAATTGAATCAGTTCTCAGAAATCTCCCAAAAAACAAGAGTCCTGGGGCAGATGGCTTCCCAGGAGAATTCTACCAGACATTTAAAGAAGAGTTAAACCTCTTCTTCTCAAATTGTTCCCAAAAACTGAAGTGGAAGGAAAGATCCCAAACTCATTTTATGAAGCCAGAATTACCTTGTTTCTAAAAGTAGACAAAGACTCCACTTAAAAGGAGAATTATAGGCCAATATCCTTGATGAATCTACATGCAAAAATTCTCAAAAAGATACTCGCACATCAAATTCAACAGTACATTAAAAGAATTATTCACCATGATCAAGTGGGATTTATTCCTGGGCTGCAGGGCTGGTTCAATATTCATGAATCAACTTACATAATACACCATATTAATAAAAGAAAGGATTAAAACTATATGAATCTCTCAATAGATGCATTAAAATCATTTGACAAAATACAGCATCCATTCTTGATAAAAACCTTCAAGAAAGTAGGGACAGAAGAAACATTCCTCAACATCATGAAGGCCATATATAAAAGACCCACAGCTAGTATCATCATAAATGGGGAATAACTGAGAGCTTCCCCCCTAAGGTCAGGAATACGACAGGGATGTCCAGAAACTCTCACCACAGTTGTTCAACATAGTACTGGAAATCCTAGCCTCAGCAATCAGACAACAAAAATAAATAAAAGGCATCCAAATTGGCAAAGAAGAAGTCAAACTTTCATTCTTTGCAGATGACATGATAGTCTACATGGAAAACCCAAAACTCCATCCAAAAACTGCTAGAACTGGTATGTGAATTCAGCAAAATCTCAGGATATAAAATCAATGTACAGAAATTGGTTGCATTTCTATACACCAATAATGAAGCAACAGAAAGAGAAATCAAAGAATCGATCCCATTTGTAATTGTACCAAAAATCATAAGATGCCTAGAAATAAACCTAACCAAAGAGGTAAAAGATCTGTATGCTGAAAACTATAGAAAGTTTATGAAAGAAATTGAAGAAGGCACAAAGAAATGGAAAAACTCCATGCTCATGGATTGGAAAAACAAATATGGTTCAAATGTCTACCCAAAGCAATCTACACATTCAAAGCAGTCTCTATCAAAATAACACTAGCATTCTTCACAGTGCTAGAACAAACAATCCTAAAATTGGTATGGAACCAGAAAAGACCCCAAATAGCCAAAATAATGTTGAAGAAGAAAACCAAACCTGGAGGCATCACAATTCCGGAATTCAAGCTGTATTACAAAGCTGTAATCATCCTGACAGTATGGTACTGCACAAAAACAGACACACAGATCAATGGAGCAGAATAGAAAACCCAGAAATGGGCTCATAAATGTATGGCCAACTAATCTCCAACAAAGCAGGAAAGAGCATCCAATGGGAAAAAAGACAGTCTTTTCAGCAAATGGTGTTGGGAAAACTTGACAGCAACATGCAGAAGAATGAAACTGAGCCACTTTCTTACACCATACACAAAAATGAATTCAAAATGGATGAAAGACCTAGAGGAGAAAACAGGCATCAACCTCTTTGACCTCTGCCGTAGCAACTTCTTACCAGACCTGTCTCCAGACGCAAGGGAAATAAAAGCAAAAATGAACTATTGGGACCTCATCAAGATAAAAACCTTCTGCACAGCAGAGGAAACAATCAACAAAACTAAGAGAAAACTGACAAAATGGAAGATATTTGCAAATGACATATTGGATAAAGGGTTAGTATCCAAAATCTATAAAGAGGTTATCAAACTCAACACCCAAAAAACAAATAATCCAGTGAAGAAAAGGGCAAAAGACATGAATAGACACTTCCAAAGAAGACATCCAGATGGCTAACAGACACATGAAAAGATGCTCAACATCCCTCATCATCAGGTAAACACAAATCAAAACTACAATGAGATACCACCTCACATCTGTCAGAAAAGTTAAAATTAACAACTCTAGAAACAACAGATGTTGGCAAGGATGAAGAGAAAGAGGATCTCTTTTGTACTGGTGGTGGGAATGCAAACTGGTGCAACCACTCTGGAAAACAGTATGGAGATTGCACAAGAAATTAAAAACAGAGCTACCGTAGGGGTGCCTGGGTGGCTTAGTTGGTTAAGCATCTGACTTCAGCTCAGGTCATGGTTCATGATTCAAATCCTACATTGGGCTCTGTGCTGACAGCTCAGAGCCCAGAACTTGTTTCAGATTCTGTGTCTCCCTCTCTGTCTTTGCCCCTCCCCTGCTCATGCTCTGTCTCTCTGTCTCTCTCAAAAATAAACAAACATTAAAATAAATATAACTACCCTATGACCCAGCAATTGCACTATTAGGTATTTATCCAAAGGATACAAAGATACTAATTCAAAGGTGCACATGTACCCCAAAGTCTATACCAGCACTGTCAACAATAGCCAAATTTTGAAAAGAGCCCAAATGTTCATCAACTGATGAATGAAGAAGATGTGGCATATATACATAATAGAATATTATTCAGCAATCAAAAATAATGAATCCTGTTCATTCAAAAATGAAATCTTGCCATTTGCAACAACATGGATGGAACTAGAGTGCATTATGCTAAGCAAAATAAGTCAGTCAGAGAAAGATAAATATATGATTTAACTCATGTGGAATTTAAGAAACAAAACAGATGAACATAGGGGAAGGAAAGGAAAAATAAGAAAAAAACAGAGGGAGGCAAACCACAAGAGACAAATACAAAGAACAAACTGAGGGTTGCTGGAGGGGAGGTGGGAGATGGGCTAAATGAGTGATGGGCATTAAGGAGGGCATTTGTTGGGATGAGCACTGGGTGTTATGTGTGAGTGATGAATCACTGGGTTCTACTCCTGAAACCAATACTACATTGTACGTTAACTAACTTGAATCTTAAAAAATAAATAAATAAATAAAATTTAAAAATCATGCCCCACGATCAACTGGGGTTTATTTTTGTGATGCAAGCGTGGTTCAATATTTGCAAAATAATCAACATGATACATTATATCAATAAGAGAAAGGATAAAAACTATACGATCATTTCAAAAGATGTAGAAAAAGCATTTGACAAAGTATCACACCCACTCATGATAAAAACCCTCAACAAAGTAGGTTTAGCGGGAACATACCACAACATAAAAAAGGCCTTATTTGAAAAACCCACAGCTGGAGCTCCTGGGTGGCTTAGCATCTGACTCCTGATTTCAGCTCAGGTCATAATCTCACAGTTTGTGAGTTCGAGCCCCACATCAGGCTCTGTGCTAACAGCATGGAGCCTGCTTGGGACTCTCTCTCTCCCTCTCTCTCTATACCACCCCCCTCAAAAATAAACCTTAAAAAAAAAAAAAGAAAAGTCCACAGCCAACATCATACTCAACGTTGAAAAACTGAAAGCGTTTCCCCTAAGGTCAGGAACAAGACAAGGACGTCCACTCTCACCACTTTTATTCAACATAGTACTGGAAGTGCTAGCCACAGCAATCAGACAACATAAAGAAATAAAAGGCATCTAAATTGGTAAGGAAGAAGCAAACCTCTCATAATTTGCAGAGGACATGATACTATATATAGAAGACCCTAAAAACTCCACCCAGAACTATTAGAACTGATAAATGAATTCAGTAAAGTCACGGATACAAAATCAATGTACAGAAAAATATTGCATTCCTATACACTAATAATAAATCAGGAGAAAGAGAAATTAAGTAAACAAACCCACTCATAATTGTACCCAAAACAATAAAATATCCAGGAATAAACTTAACCAAAGAAGTCTGTACTCTGAAAACTATAAAACACTCATGACAGAAATTGAAGATGATACAAAGAAATGGAAAGACATTGCATGCTCATGGATTGGAAGAACAAATATCTACACATTTAATGCAATCCCTATCAAAATAACAATACCATTTTTCACAGCAATAGAAAAAACAATCCTGGAGCACCTGGATGGCTCAGTCAGTTGAGTGTCCGACTTCGGCTCAGGTCATGATTTCATGGTTTGTGAGTTTGCGCCCTGCATGGGTGCACTGTTGTCAGCGCAGAGCCTGCTTCGGATCTTCTGTCCCCCTCCTCAGTCCCTCCTCCACTCACTCTCTTTCAAAAATAAATAAACATTAAAAAAAAGAAAAAACAATCCTAAAATTGGTATGAAATTACAAAAGATCCCAAATAGCTAAAGCAATCTTGAAAAAGAAAAACAAAACTAGAAGTATCACAATTCCAGACTTCAAGTTATATTCAAAGTGGTAGTAATTAAAACAGTATGGTACTGGCATAAAAATACACACATAGATCAGTAGAAAGGAATAGAAAGCCCAGAAATAAACTCACAATTATATGGTCAATTAATCTTTGACAAAAGAGGGATGAACATACAATGGGAAAAAGACAGTCTGTTCAACAAATGGTGCTTGGAAAACTGAGTGGTACATGCCAAAGAGTGGAACTGCACCACTTTCTTTCACCGTACACAAAAATAAACTGGACTGAAAACCTAAATGTGAGACCTGAAACCATTAAAAATCCTTGAATAGAGCACAGGCAGTAATTTCCCTGACATCAGCTATAGCAACATTTTTCTAGATATGTCTCCTGAGGCAAGAGATGGAAAAGGAAAAATAAACAACTGGGACTATGTCAAAATAAAAAGTTTTTCCACAGTATAGAAAACAAACAAAACTAAAAGGCAATCTATGGAATGGGAGAAGATATTTGCAAATGACATACCTGGTAAAGGGTTATTATCCAAAAAGCATAAAGAACTTATAAACTCAACACCCCAAAAACAAATACTCCAATTTTTAAAATGGACAGAAGACATGAACAGACATTTCTCCAAAAAAGACATCCAGATGGCCAACAGACACAAGAAAATATGTTCATCATCACTTACCATCAATGTAAATCAAATTTACATTGGGAAATTGTAAATCAAAATTATGAGATATCACCTCACACCTGTCAGAATGGCTAAAATCAACACAAGAAACAACAGGTATTGGCAAGGATGTAGAGAATAAGGAACGTTTTGCACTGTTGGTGGGAATGCAAACTGGTGCAGCCACTGTGGAAAATAGTATGGAGGTTCCTCAGAAAATTAAAAATAGAACTACCAGGGCGCCTGGGTGGCTCAGTCGGTTAAGCATCTGACTTCAGCTCAGGTCATGATCTCATAGTTCGTGGGTTTGAGTCCCACGTCAGGCTCTGTGCTGAGAGCTCAGAGCCTGGATTCCACTTCACACTTTGTGTCTCCCTCTCTCTCTCTGCCTCTCCCCGGCTCACACTCCTTCTCTCTCTCTCTCTCAAAAATAAATAAACATTAAGTAAGTAAGTAAGTTAATAAATAAATAATAGAACTACCCTATGATCCAGTAATGACACTACTGGAAACTACAAAAACACTAACTCAAAGGGACAAATGTACTCCTATGTTTATTGCAACATTACTTACAATAGCCAAACTACAGAAGCAACCCAAGTGTCCATCAATAGATGAATCGATAAAGAAGATGTGGCATGTATATTTATACATAAAATTGAATGTTATCTAGTCATAAAAAAGAATGAAATTTTGCAAAAATATAAATAGAGCTAGAGAGTGTAATGCTACGTGAAATAAACCAGTCAGAGAAAGAAAAATACTGTATGATCTCACTCACATGTGGAATTTAAGAAACAAAACAAATGAGCAAAGGACGAGAGAGAGAGAGAGAGAGAGAGAAACCAAGAAACAGACTCTTAACCATAGAGAACTGATGGTTATCAGAGGGCAGTGGCAGGGGGGCGGGGGGATGGGTGACACAGATGATGGAGATTAAAGAGTACAGTTATCATAGTGAAAAAAAATCCATCTCCAAATTTTAGATCAAGCTCCATTATGAGCTATCATGGTGTAAGTAAAAAACATATGCAAAAACTTTAAAAATTAAAAAATAAAAGAATGGTTGCCAATCTTCAAATTTTTTAAAAAAGAAGTAATTTCAACTTTCAAGTCTTATTATTTGAGAAATACATTTTATAATGCTATAGCTGCCATAGATGGTGATTCCTCTGATGGATCCAGGCAAAGTAAATTAAAATTTTTATTGAAAGATTCACCCTTCTAGGGGCCATTGAGACCATTTGTGATTCATAAGATGAGGTCAAAATAGCAAAATTAACAGAAGATTGGCAGAAGTTGATTCCAATCCTCAATTGATGATTTTGAGGGTTCAAGACTTCAGTGGAGGAAGTAACTGCAGATGTGGTGGAAAACAGCAAGAGAACTAGAATCAGAAGTGGAGCCTGAAGATGTGACTGAACTGCTGCAGTCTCTTGATAAAACTTTAACAGGTGATGAACTGCTCCTTTTGCTTGAACAAAGAAAGCGGTTTCTTGAGATGAAATCTACACTTGTTGAAATGACAATAAAGGATTGAGAATATTTAGTTGATAAGTAGCAGCAGGGTTTGAGAAGATTGATTCCAATTTTTTTTTAGGTTGACTCCAATTTTAAAGAAATTTTTCTGTAGGTAAAATGCTATCAAACAGCATTGCATGCTACAGAGAAATTGTTTGTGAAAGAAAAGTCAATCAAGGCAGTGAACTTCATTGTTGTCTTATTTTAAGAAATTGCCACCACCACCCCAACCTTCAATCCCTACCCTTATTGGTCAGCAGCCATCATCATTGAGGCAAGACCCTTCGGCAGCAAAAATTACAACTCACTGAAAGCTCAGATGATGGTTAGCATTTTTTAGTATAAGGCATTTTTTAGTTAAGGTATGTACATTGGGTTTTTTAGACATAATGCTATTACACCCTTAACAGACTACAGTATAGTGTAAACACAATATTTATATGCACTGGGAAACCAAAAAATTCATTTGAATTGCTTTATTGTAGTGGTCTGGAATTGAACCTTCAATGTCTTGGAAGTATGCCTATATTCTTTGCAAGCATATAAGAAATATTTTCAAAAATTAACCTGCAAGGGGCCATAAGACATATCTCATTGAATTCCAAAGAATTATATAGTCAATATCAATAGTAAAGATTAACCTAGGGGCACCTGGGTGGTTCAGTCAGTTAAGCATCCACTCTTGATTTCAGTTCAGGTCATATCTCACTGTTTGTGAGCTGGAGCCCTGCATTGTCACTGCACTGTCAGTGCAGAACCTGCTTGGGATTCTCTCTCTCTCCCTCTCTCTCTTACCCTCCCCAGTGCTCATGCTCGCTCACTCGCTCTCTCTCAAAATAAATAAATTTAAAAAAAAGAAGATCAACTTGTCTGTTGGGTTTCTCTATCAACATCCTTCTGAAACTCCCTTATTCATTGCTGTACTTCTTTCTTCTGACATTGTATGTGGAAGTTTTATCTAGTCATTCATTTATTCAGCACATTATTATTAAACACTTAAATACCAGTCACTGTTTTTAGCACAGGGAATACACTAGTAGACAAAGCAAAACAGACAAATATCCTCTCTTTGAGAAGCTTGCATTCTTGTGTCACCTTAATCACTAGACCACAAGTGTCTTAAGGTGGGACCACATCTAGTACAGATTTGGCTAGCTCCCAATGTGCTTCTGGGCCAAACACTACATTTGTTCTGTTAGTGTAGGACCTACAGACTCTGGGACTGAAGACAAAGAGTTTGGTGGGACTTGCAGTACAGTCTTTAGCTATACTGCAGTGGGAGTGGAACATGGCTCATCAGGGAGACCTGAGACCAGGATGAGTGACAGAATTTAGACACCCCTCACCACCCCTCTATCAGCAACTCAATGGCTTAAGTCTCAGTGTTCCAAGGGTCAAAGCTGACCCAAGTCTAGAAACCAGATCATCAAAGCAGAGCTGCAGAAGGCCAAATGAATGTCAAACGGGCTGAAAGCCATGAAGGTTGGAAGGAACAATCAGCCAGACAGACGAAACCAGACAGATTAGAAAAAAAACAATCATGTTTCTTAATAAGTCCTTGAAAACTGGGGTGTACCATAAAGAGATCAGACAAGCCAAGTAAACAGTGACAAGTGGCCATAGTCTATAGGTCAGCCTGGTTGTAAGGGTCTGTTATCCTCCCCCTGTGAGGTAGGAACAGCTGGACTTTCTGAGCTAGTGGGATAAGGAGGGTATGTGTAGCTTACTACAAATAGATCCATGTTCTAAGAGGCAAAGGGCAAGGTGACTGACTTTAGAGAACTCTGTTCAGTCCCAAAATGGTAAGTTCACAGTATTCCCAAGAAAGAAAAGACCTGAAAAAGAGAGACACCTCTAGCTGCTTCTTCTCTTCCTCCTTCTCCTCCTCCTCCTTAGTGTGTACTATGTGATGGTTTGATATACGTATACATTGTGAAAGAATTGCCACAATCAACTAACATATCGATCACTTCACGTAATTAGTGTGTATATGTGCGTGTGTGCATGTGTGTGGTGGGGACACTTCGGATGTACCCTCTTAGCAAATTTCAAGTATACAATGCAGTATTATTAGGCAGTACATTAGGTCTCCAGAACTCATTCATCTCATAACTGAAAGATTGTACACTTTGACCAACATCTTCCATTTTCCCACCTAGGCCCTACCTCTAGCCCCTGACAACCACCATTCTGCTCTCTAGTTCTATGAGTTTGGCTTCTTAAGATTCCACATATAAGTGAGATGATAAAGTACATGTCTTTTTCTGTCTGGCTGATTTCACCTAGAATAATATCCTCCAGTTTCACCTATGTTGTCAAATGGCAGGATTTCCTTCTTTTTAATGGCTTAGTAATTATCGTGTGTGTATGCGCACATGCGCATACATCACATTTGCTTTATCCATCCATCCATCAACCAATACTTAGGTTGTTTCCTAATAGCATATCTTAGCTATTGTGAATAATGCTGCAATAAACAGAAATGTGTGTATCTCTTCCAGATACTGATTCCATTTTCTTTACATCCATAAGTAGAATTGCTAGATCCTTTGGTAGTTCTATTTTTAACTTTTTGAGGAACTGCCATATCATTTTCTATAATGTCTATGCCAAATTACATTCCCAGAAACAGTGTGCACAGGTTCCTCTTCCTCCATATCCTCACCAGCATTTGTTACTTTTGTATTTTTTATAATAGCTATCCTAACAGGTATGAGGTGACATCTCATTGTGGTTTTGATTTGCATTTCTCTGATGATTAGTGATGCTGAGTACTTTTTCATATACTGTTGACCATTTAGAAGTCTTCTATGGAAAAATGTCTACTCAGGTTCTTGGCTCATTTTTTAATTGGATTATTTGGGGGTGGGTGTTATTGAGTTGTATGAGTTCCATATAAATAATTAGTCCCTAATTAGATATATGGTTTGAAAATATTTTCGCCCATTACATAGGTTGCCTTTACATTTTGTTGATGGCTTCCTTTATGGTACAAAACATTTTATTTATTTATTTTTATTAACTTTATAGTTTATTGTCAGGTTGGTTTCCATATAACACCCAGTGCTCTTCCCCACAAGTGACCTCCACCATGACCATCACCCCCCTTCCCCCTCCCCCTTCCGCCCTCAGTTTGTTTTCAGTATTCAAGAGTCTCTCTGCTTTGTCTCCCTCCCTCCCCCTCTTTTTCCTCCTTCCCCTCCCCATGGTCCTCTGTTAGTTTTCTCCTGTTACACTTATGAGTGAAAACATATGGTATCTGTCCTTTTCCGCCTGACTTATTTCACTTAGCATGACACCCTCAAGGTCCATCCACGTTGCTACGAATGGCCAAATTTCATTCTTTCTCATTGCCATGTAGTATTCCAT
>CM053573.1:65112034-65207039 GCA_028646485.1 Cryptoprocta ferox
GCTTAAATCTGTTTTGAGGAGTTCTGCGGCTGTGACTTCTTCCTGAAGTTGCTTTAGAGGAGAGTTCCTTCGTTTCGTCATTTTGGCTAGCTTTCTGTCTCTTGTCAGTTTTAAAAACTCGTTATGCCCTGTGCACCTGTTAGTATTACTCTATTAAAGGAGGCTCACTGACTGTCCAGGGCCTGTCGTTTCAGAAAGTGTTCTTTTAATGGTGTCTCTCAGTTTCTCTTGTTGTGTCTTTGATTATTTTACTTCCCTGGTCAGTGATATTTGGGACTCTCCAACATGTGCACTTTGGCTTGTTTCTTGAAGTAGTCCTGAAAAGGAATACAGACTAACATACAGGAACAGAAGCATGCAAATGGTCAGACAAATCAAACAAACAAGCAAACCAAAAGGGGAAAGGAAGTAAAGAAAAGGAAAGGAAGGGAAAGGAAATAGAGAAGAGAAAAAGAAAAAGAAGAAAAAGAAAAAAGACAAAAACGAAAACAAAAACAAAAATAAGGGGGGGACAGAAACAGCAAAAGACTGTGTACAGTCTAAAAGTGTATAATCAGCCAAGAGGAGAGATAAGAATAAGATAAGGGAAATATATATCTGGATGGCAGGAGAAAAGAAGGAGAAGCAAAGAAAAAAGTGATAAAAAAGAAAAAAAAGGCAACTTTCCTGTGCGGATGGGCGTGGTTTGGCGAAGGTAGGTGTGTCTTGGGGGCTGCTCTCTGAGACCCTGCCTTGGTGGTTGCGGGGAGAAGAATGGCGGCGCTTCAAGCTCTGCTCGAACCAAGTGCTGCAGGCTGCTCTTCTGAGTCCGATCTCCCTATGCCGCGGGTGAGCCAAACTGTATTCTCCAAGCTCCGCCTCCCTTCCAAATCCTAGTCCATGCAGTTCAACACTACCACCAGCGATGAGATGCGTTCCCGCTGGCGGCCGGCCTCCCGGCCCGGCCCACAGCCGCTCCCGGTTCCACTTGGAATGGATGCTGCTGCCACTGTGCCCAAGGAAGAACTCGCCAGCCAGGTGGGACCAATTTCTCTCCCCACGCCCAGCAGTTATATATGGGGAGACGGGCGAGTTTTTCCTCCCTTAGAGATGGTTCTATGTGTGTTTTCCATCTCTCTTTCTCTTCCCCTTGTCTCTCAGGGGCACAGCGCGCTCTCCCTGTGTTGGGCTCGGGCTCCTTTCCCCCTGCACCTCCGGGGCCCGCCCGTCCTCCAATTTCCAGTTCACAATCACTCACTCAGGCATCTTTTAGGTTGTCTTCTTTCTGGCATCTGTTTCTTCTTTTCTTTTCCCCCACTTGCAAATCAGCGTATTCTCCCTTCCGTCCTTCTGAGTTCAATCGATACAGGCGAGCACAGACTACAGAGCTCCCTACTTCTCTGCCATCTTGTCCCTCCTCTCCCCAAAACATTTTAATTTGATGGAGTCCCACTTGTTTATTTTTACTTTTGTTTCCAGAGTTTTGGGTGCCATATCCAAAAATCATTGCCAAGACCAATGTTAAGGAGTTTTTCCTATGTTTGCCTCCAGGAGTTTTATAGTCTCAGGTCTTAAGTTTTAAGTCTTTAATCCATTTTGATTTGCTTTTTGTGTACGGTGTAAGATAAGACCTAATTTCATTCTTTTACATGTGGATATCCAGTTTTCCCAAATGGAGGGGATTCTCTTTTCCTCATAGTATATTGTTGGACCCACTGTCAAAGATTAGTTGTTCCTATATGTATGGATTTATTCCTGGGCTCTCTATTCTGTTCTGTTGATCTATGTGTCTGTTTTCATTCCAGAACAACACTGCTTAAATTTTTTTAATGTTTATTTATTTTTTATAAAGAGAGACAGAGTGTGAATGGGGGAGGGCATAGAGAGAAGGAGACACAGAATCTGAAACAGGCTCCAGGCTCTGAGCTGTCAGCACAGAGCCCAACGCAGAGCTCAAACTCACAAACTGTGAGATCATGACCTGAGCCAAAGTCGGAGGCTTAACCAACTGAGCCACCCAGGTGCCCCAGAACAACACTGTTTCAATTGCTCTACCTTTGTAACATACTTCAAGATCAGGAAATGTGATGCCTCCAGCTCTGTTTTTCTTTCTCAAGATTGCTTTGGCTAGTTGGGGTCTTTTGTGATTTCATACAAATTTTAGAATTGATTTTTTTTCTATTTTTGTGAAAAAACGCCATTGGAATTTTGATAGGGATTGCACTGAATCTGTAGATTGCTTTGAGTAGTACTGATATTTTAACAACAGTAATTCTTCCAATCCATGAACACGGGCTATCTTTCCAATTATTTGTGCCCTCTTCAGTTTCTCTCATCAATATCTTATAGTTTTCAGTGTACAGGGCTTTTACCTCCTTGGTTAAATTTATTCCTAAGTATTTTACTCTTTTTGATGCTATTGTAAATGGGATTGTTTTCTTAATTTCTTTTTTGGATAGTTCATTGTTAGTGCCTCCAGCTTCTGACATAGGTTTTAATGAAGACTAGGTCCATCTGCAGGGATGCACCCCATCCCAAAGACCACATCAATCCAGAGAGAAAGACCAAAACAAAAGCCCTGCAGCAAGAAACAGGAAGGAAGGGAAGCTATTCAAATTCCCTGCCCCTTGCCTTGATAGCACACAATAGCTGAGTCCTCTACTGGAGAATCATGGCTCCAAAGGAATCCTTATGACCTGGTGTTTTCTGGGATTTAAGCCTCTTGTATGAGCACTGTCACTATGGCGACAAGTCTGGGATGCTCTGCTCTAAGTGAGGGAGCTTATCCCTTCAAATATGCTTCTTGAGTTAGCAACAAAGGAATTCACTGAACCTCAACTAATCTCATATTCTTCTGGGAGACCTCTCTTAAGAGGCACTTTTCCTCCCTTGCCCCCACAAACCTCCCAGGTTTACACTCTGTTCAGCCAACAACCACATTTATGTAGTGATTTACAGTTTACTTTCACTCACATCACCTCAATCAAGCCCTGAGGAGTCCTCTTCAATCACACGAGCCTCTTTACGTCAACCACACACAGAGTGAGGCCCTTGAGCAGGCCGGCAGACACGGGCCCTGCAGCTGGGATGGGATGGCGGAATTAGGGGTGGGAGGAGTGATCTGACCCTTGTGACTTCTTTTCCAGAGGGAAGAGTTTGCAGTGGCTTGCAGCCCTGGCAGGCCTGATGCCCACCCATCCCACCCTCCACCCTGCACCCCCACCCCAAGCTCTCCTCAGCCTGTTCCAAGCTGTTGTAATGCCTTGGCTCATATTCTACATCATTCCTAGCCCCAGCTGTTCCAAGAGTGGCAGTCAGCTCGGGGGAATTTATTCTCCCTGCCTTCAGAGGGGTCTTCCTTAATTATGAGTTCTTAAAGCCAGCCCTGGCTTCCTATAATGTAAGTGTAAAGGGAGAATGCTCCTTTGTTTTTCTGTACCCTATGAAAACATTATTTCACTGCTGGTCACCAAATGTGTGTAGGTTTTTCCCTCACCAAGCAATTCTCAAATATTAGATGGGTGTCCTACAATTTAACTCAATTCTGACACTATCTGCCTGGAGAGAGCATCAGATCCCTTAGACTGCCACCATTCCAGATGCTGACTGCGAGTCCAGGTTGTTACCCGTACTTCTGACTGACTGGCTATAAATCAGAGGTCCCCACAACTCCCTCTTCGGGTTTGATTATTGGCTAGGAAAGCTCACAGAACTCAAGGAAACATTTTACTTACTGGATAAATGGTTTATTACAAGGGATACTAAAGGGAATGAATGAACATCCAGAGGAAGAAATACATAGGGTGAGGTCTGGAAGCATCCCAAGCACAGGAGCTTCTGTACCCATGGAGTCTGGGCTGCATCACCCTGGCATGTGGATGTTCACCATCCTGGAAGCTCCCCAAACCCCATCCTTTTGGGATTTTATGAATTTTCATGAAACCTTTTATGAGTTTTCATCACATAGGCATGATTTGAATACATCATTGGCCATTGATGATTTAAGTCTATCTCCAGCCCTTCTTCCCTCCTCAGAAGTCAGGAAGTTCAACTGAAAGGTCTGACCCTCTAATCACCTGGTTGGCTCCTCTGGCAATGAGCCCCCTTCCTATGGTTATCTAAGGGCTTGCCAAATATCACTTCGTTAACATAAATTCAGGTGTGATTAAAAGGTACTTGTAATAACAAAAAAAAAATCACCCATTTCATCTTTATGGTCTAGAGCTATTTCAGGAGATGAGAACAAAGGATGCCCTTATAACTCTTAGCACTTAAGAAATTACAAAGGGGGGGGGGCGGCGGGGCGCCTGGGTGGCTCAGTCGGTTAAGCATCTGACTTCGGCTCAGGTCATGATCTCACGGTTCGTGGGTTCGAGCCCTGCGTCGGGCTCTGTGCTGACAGCTAGCTCAGAGCCTGGAGCCTGTCTTCGGATTCTGTGTCTCACTCTCTCTCTGACCCTCCCCTGCTCACGCTGTCTCTCTCTCTCTCTCTCTCAAAATTAAATAAAAACATTGTAAAAATTAAAAAAAATAAATAAAAATAAAAAAAGAAAGTTTCTCCCTGACTGCATTCTACCTACCACATCCACTTTAAAAAAAAAAAAAAAAAAGAAATTACAAAGGCTGGGGCGTCTGGGTGGCTCAGTCGGTTGAGCATCCGACTTCGGCTCAGGTCATGATCTCATGGTTCTTGGGTTCGAGCCCTGCGTCAGGCTCTGTGCTGACAGCTAGCTCAGAGCCTGGAGCCTGTCTTCGGATTCTGCGTCTCCCTCTCTCTCTGACCCTCCCCTGCTCATGCTGTCTCTCTCTCTCTCTCTCTCTCAAAAATAAATAAAATATTTTTTAAAAAAAGAAAAAAAGAAATTACAAAGGCTTTAGAAGTTACTTCCAGGAACCATGCACGAACTTATTATATCACAATAGGCCTACCTCTTATTAGTTTGGTGACCTTGAAAAAGTCACTTAGCTGTTCTAAGTCTGTACCCTAAGACTTCCCTTATCTATAAAATGGGGACAATTACATCTATCCAAAAGGTTCAATAAGGATGGAGGGACCCGGATGCATTCTATAACTCTTAGTTCCCTCACCACCCCAGCCTACTCTGCCCTCAGGGGTAGGCAGTCTCTAATCCTAAGAAGGTTCATAACAAAGGGATAAAAAGTTGTGCCAACCTGACCTTTACCTGTTCTGTTTCAGTGTCTACAGTCACCTAAACCATCTGTGGGTGATATATAACTCTTTACCTCTGGTTTTCAAAACAAACAAATAAGGAGGCTGTTCAACATCCTTTGTCTTTATTATGAGTGGCAATGAGGTGTAAGCAAAGATGATCCTAGGAGGGAAAAACTTCTGTGATCCAATCATCCCTGCTCACTGAGTTTCTCAGCCTCTCCAGCCCCTAAATGTTCCTTTTGAAATAACTCTTCTGCCTTACCTCTGCATGGAAAGAGGCTGGATAGAGTATTCTTTTAGGGCCCCTTCTGGCTCCAAGGTCTCTAAACCTCAGGCGACTATTCCCAACAACCCATTAAATGGAAATAAAGCAGACTTCACAAAGAGACCGGTCTTGCCCTCTATGAGTGTTCTAAGTAGAGCATATAGATGCGCAGAACACAAGCAGGCTAGAAGCATTAAACCCAGGCAGGAATGACCTCAGGGACCTTATCAGGAGTGAATTCACACAGAAACAGAGATCAGGATAGAGAGTGGGGAGGGCAGGAATCAGGGGAAATAGCTGTGAGGATCATTAAAAAAAAATCCGGGGTGCCTGGGTGGCTCAGTTGGTTAAGCATCTGACTTCGGCTCAGGTCATGATCTCACAGTTCATGAGTTCGAGGCCCGAGTCGGGCTCTGTGCTGACAGCTTGGAGCCTGGAGCCTGCTTTGGATTCTGTGTCTCCCTCTCTCTCTCTCTCTGCCCCTCGCCCACTCACGCTCTGTCTCTCTCTCTCTCTCAAAAATAAATAAACATTAAAAAATGTAAAATAAAAAATAAAATAAAATCCATCCCCACTTTTAAAAATAAATGTTCTATTTGGAAACAATTAGATTTTTTAGAAAAATTGCTAAGATGATACAGAGAGTTACTTTAACCAATTTCCTCTAATGTCAATATATTACATTAGCATAGTATATTTGTCAAAACTACAAAACCAACACTGGTACATTACTATTTGTTAAGCTCCAGACTTTATTTGGATATCACCAGTTTTTCCACTAATGTTCTTCTTCTGTTCTAGGATCCAATCCAGAACACCTCATTTCATTTAGGATAAAACATCATTTAATGGTGAAAGATTTCTAACATAGAGACAAACAGATCTTTAATAAAAAGAATAGCAGATACACTTTGGGTTCTTTGCAATCCCTCTCTTCCCATTTTAATGTCCCTTCCTTTCTCCCCAGAGACAATCACCATCATAAACTCCCTGTTTATCATTCCCAGGCATGTTTCTATCAATTCATTAAAAGACAATATAAGCATAAACACTATATTTTATTGCTTTCCAGGCTTTAAAATTTATGTAAATACTATTTTCATCCTATTCATATCCTTCTATATCTTGCTTCTTTCATTTAACACTGTTTTTGAGATTAATCTGTTAAGAGATATAGCTACTGTTCTTTTTGTTGCTATATACAATATGTATAGTATTTCGTTCTGTGAGTACACCATTGTTATCATTCTCCTACTGATGGATATTTAGACTGTTTTTCTATTTTTTTTTTGTTTCAATAAACATTTTAATGCAGGTCTCTGATCACACATAAGAAAGATTCTCCATCTAGGGCTGGAATTTCTGGGTTAAAAGGTATAACCAAATTGTTTCCTAAAGCTGTTGTATGGATTTACATTCCCTTCAGCAGTGAATGAGTCTGTTGGTCCATATCCTCATCCATACTTGTAAGTGCATTTATGTTATACATTAATTTGGGGAGAACTGGCATCATTATAATAGGTCTTCCAGTTTATGTACACAGCCATTTTCTCCATTTACTAAGGCTCTTGTTTTCCTCTCAGCAATTGTAATTTTCTACAAAATATTCTTGTACATTTTTTTTTTTTAGTTAGGAGTACTTGTAGGTATCTTGAGGCTTTCATTACTATTGAAAATGTGCTTCTTTATTGATTTTTCTAATTGGTTATTACTGAGGGATATATTTTTGATATGTTGATTTTGTGTCTAGGGAAACTGGAAAAGGGAAACTTGTGTCTAGGGAAATTATGGCATATTTTCTACTTGAAAACCCCAGCAGGGGTGCCTGGGTGGCTCAGTCGATTAAGTGTCCAACTTTGGTTCAGGTCATCATCTCATGGTTCATGACCCACATCATGAGTTTGAGCCCCACGTTGGGCTCTGTGCTGACACCTCAGAGCCTGGAGCCTGCTTTGGATTCTGTATCTCCCTGTCTCTCTGCTCCTCCCCTGTTCATGCTCTCTCTCTGTCTCTGTTTCTCTCTCTCTCAAAAATAAAGACATTAAAAAATAGGAAAATCATATTGTATGCAAATAAAAACATTTTGTCTTTCTTTCCATTCACATAATTTTTCTTATCGTACTGCATTGGCTAGAGTTTCCTGTAAAATGCTGAACATAAATGATGAGAAAGGGCATCTTTCTCTTTTTCATGACTTTACTGAAAGGAAGCCTATAGTCTTATTGTTAAGATAGTTTTTGCTATAATATTTTGATAGTTGCTTTTTATAAAGTCAAGAAAAATCTCTTCTATTCTTAGTTTCCTGAAAAGTCTGTTTTAATCATGAATAAACACTAAATTCTGACAATTGCTTCAGCTGTATTTTATAAGTTGCAGGTATTACTGACCTGTTACTATGTTTTATTACATTAATATATCTTCTCATGTTGGATAATCCTTAATTTCTTCCATAAACTCTACTTAGTTAAAATGTAATATTTGAAATAGATTTGCAAATATTACATAAGCATCTATGTTTATACATGGATTGGTCTATAATTTTCCTTTCTTGGATTCTTCTTGTTTGGTTTGGGTATTTAGGTCATATTATCATTGTAAAAGTAGATCACTTGTCTTAATTTTCTATTCTCTTAAATAGTTTTCAATATTAGGATTATCTACTTCTTGTAAGTTGAATAAAGTACAGATATAAACCATCTAAGCCTGATATATTGTGGGTAGGTAGTTTTTTGGTTATCAGTTAAAGTTCATTAATCATTTTTGCTTTATTGGCGTTTTCCATATCTTTTGAAGTACTTATGGCAAATTATGTTTACCTAGAAAACTCTCTATGTCTTTTCCCAATCCAAATTTTGGCATGAAATTCTTCAGAGTAGTCTTCTGATTTTTATGATCTATTTCTTATCTACAGTTAGACTTCCCTTTTATTCAAAATATTATTTGTGGCTTTTTGGGGGGGAGTCTTACTAGGGATTTATCTATTTTATAACTTTTTTTTATTCTCAAAATTGTTTTCTATTCCATTTCATGTGTCTTTCTTTGTTTCCTTCCTTCTATCTTCCTAAAGTTTTATTTTGCTCCCTGTCTATCTTCTTGAGATGGACATGTATGAACAATAATAGTTGCCCACAATATTTATTCTCCATTTACTCTTACTAACATAACTCCTATTTAGTTTCGGAAGCCAACATGCCAAGCTAAAAAGCAGACAAATTATGCTTCCCAGACTCCCCTGCAGCTAAGAACTAGTGTATGTCACAGTTCTTACCACTGATATATAAGGAAGTCACAGAGTAGGGCTTCCTCTCTAATTCAAGAGAGGAGACTCAGCTGATATATGCTTCTTTTACAACCTGTCCTTTTTTCCATCATGCTTGGAATATGGATACAAAGTTGAAAGTAAATTGGGCATCTTTTAACTATGAGGCAGCAGTGTGAGTATAAACGCTAAGTTGAGATCAGTGGGAACTTAGAAGATCCAGAGGCCCTGATGGCATCATGGAACCTTGGACTCCATGATGCCTCGGACTGTTTGACTCCAAACTCCTTGTTACTTCTTGTTCTCCTTTATACACAGCCAAATATGACTTTACATGACACAATATTTAACTTACTTTTCATATTTCACATTTTTAATAAATGCCTTTAAGGTTATAAATTTTCATTAAAGAATAGTTTTATAGACTATCACTGAGAGATCAACCACTGGCCCAGACCAGAAAGACCACCTAGCCAAACTAGAGAATAGTGATGTAAATAAAAATGGCCATGTTTTAAGTCCCTAAGTTTTGGAGTAGTTTGTTATGCAGCAAGAGCTAACTAATACAGAAAGTAAGAGAGGGATGCTGCCATAACAAAACCTAAAAGATGTGGTACTGGCTTTGAAACAGGGCAGCAGCTAGAAGTACAGTAAGGAAATAGTTTGCAAAAGCTGAAAAAAATGGGAAGAAAACTGCTACAGCAGGCTTGGAAAATGATGACTCATGTTATATAGGGACAGAACAATTGGTAAAACTGAAGCCTACAATAACTTGAGAGGGGGAAACAAATGAACGTACTGGACTTTCAGTTACAGCTAAGTATATCTCCAGATAGAATTTGGAAAGTGTTAGGTGCTCTTAACTGCATATGATAAATTATAGCAAGACAAGAGATGAGTTAAATAAGGAAATGTTCAGTTTGCAGCCAGAACTTAGATAGAATACAGAAAGCCCAGGACCTGCTGTGCTGGAAAATAAAATTCTCTCCTGTCTCCAGTCTCCTCATATTTAAATAGTCTTCAAGTAAACGATTCTCATAGTAAAAGGAAACCTTAGGACAAAGAGCAAAATGAGGGCATAGCTATTTGTTAAGACTTCTGATGGATTTAAGGAAATGCCTAGTGTACTTTCTCAGCTAGACTAAAAAGAATCTTAAGGGCATAACAGAAACCTCAAGCCAAATTTCAGTGAATAAGTCTAGAGAAAAAAAACAATTGTGGGCATGGCTTTTGTTGAATGAGGTGGACTATAGTCTGTTAGACAGAAAGCCAAAAATGTTTTAAAGAAAACTATACTTGCTAAAGTACCATCAGCTTGGACTAGAGGGACTCAGGTTGACTGAACATCAAAGAGGTCTCGGGGCTCTCAACTATCTATGGGCAAGAAGCCAAGTGAGAAAGCTACTGAACTGTTACCATGGTCATTTCTTATGGAAATAAGGAAAGACTTCTGGGGGTGAGGGGAAACCAAGGGGCTAGAGAATGGAGGTTAAGAGCCTCAGAGAAAAATGGACTAGGAGGATAACCCCAGGAAGCAGAACAGAGCCCTAAGCAAGAGTTATTCATTGCCCTGGAGTAGGGTGACCAGGCAATATTTGCCCTGGGGAATTCTAGACTAGTGATTTCTATGTATCTCCTGTTCTTCCATTTTTTGAAGGGAAGTGTCTATTCAGTCAACCTGCCTCACCATTGTATATTGGGTGTGTAGGGAGCAGGTGACTTGTCATTTTAAATTCACAGATCTCTGAATCAAGAGGAGCCTTACCCAAAGAACTACATCTGAGGAGCCTCGATCACATCCTGATGTAATAAAATCATGAGGTCACAGGCTTCCAGCCTGATGCTGTAAGTGGGAGGAGACAGAAAGCCTGGGATAAAGATTAGCACATTTTGCATGTGGGAGAAATGTGAATAATTTGTGGCCCAGGAGTGGGCTGTGATAGATTTGAAAAGCAGCCACAAATTCTTTTCGTCTTACCGAGGGGTGGAGTCTATTTCTCCACCCTCTGAATCTGGGCCTGGCCAGGTGACTTGCTTTGGCCAACAGGACATTAGTAAATTTATTACAAGCAGAAGCTTGAAAAGTGTTTGCACAGTGAGGCTTGCTCTCTGGCTGCATTTGGAAACCTAGACTACCACATGAACTGCACTAGAAGACAATATGGAAGATGAAAGGCAATTTGAAAGAGAACTAAGGCATCCAGGAGACAGAAAGCCAACTTCCAGACATACAAGTGAAACTATCCTAGGTAACTTAGTCAGCCAACTGTCCATCATGAAGCTTTTTATCTTGATGAGGTCTCAAGAGTTCATTTTTGCTGTTATTTCCCTTGCCTCTGGAGACATGTCTAGTAAGAAGTTGCTGTGGCAGAGGTCAAAGAGGCTGATGCCTGTTTTCTCCTCTAGAATTTTGATGGTTTCCCATCTCACATTTAGGTCTTTCATCCATTTTGAATTTATTTTTGTGCGTTGCATAAGAAAGTGGTCCAGTTTCATTCTTCTGCATGTTGCTGTCCAGTTTTCCCAGCACCATTTGCTGAAGAGACTGTCTTTTTCCCATTGGATGCTCTTTCCTGCTTTGTTGAAGATTAGTTGGCCATACATTTGTGGGTCCATTTCTGGGTTTTCTACTCTGCTCCATTGATCTATATGTCTGTTTTTGTGCAGTACCATACTGTCAGGATGATTACAGCTTTGTAATACAGCTTGAATTCTGGAATTGTGATGCCTCCAGCTTTGGTTTTCTTCTTTAACATTATTTTGGCTATTTGGGGTCTTTTCTGGTTCCATATCAATTTTCGGATTGTTTGTTCTAGTGCTGTAAAGAATGCTAGTGTTATTTTGATAGAAACTGCTTTGAACTGTAAATTGCTTTGGGTAGTATAGACATTTTAACAATATTTGTTCTTCCAATCCATGAGCATGGAATGTTTATTTTTTTTTTAATTTTTTTAATGTTTATTTATTTTTGAGAGAGAGAGTGAGACAGAGCACAAGCAGGGGAAGGGCAGAGAGAGAGAGGGAGACACAGTAACCGAAGCAGACTCCAGGCTCTGAGCTGTCAGCCCAAAGCCCGACACGGGGCTCAAACTCACAAGCTGTGAGATCATGACCTGAGCCAAAGTCAGATGCTTAACCGACTGAGCCACCCAGGTGCCCCAGCATGGAATGTTTTTCCATTTCTTTGTGTTGTCTTCAATTTCTTTCACAAGCTTTCTATAGTATTCAGCATACAGATCTTTTACCTCTTTTGTTAGGTTTATTCCTAAGTATCTTATAGTTTTTGGTGCAATTATAAATGGGATTGATTCCTTGATTTCTCTTTCTGTTGCTTCATTATTGGTGTATAGAAATACACCTGATTTCTGAACATTGATTTTATATCCTGTGACTTTGCTGAATTCATGTATCAGTTCTAGTAGTTTTTGGGTGGAGTCTTTCGAGTTTTCCACGTAAAGTATCATGTCATCTGTGATGGTTGAAAGTTTGACTTCTTTGCCAATTTAGATGCCTTTTATTTTGTTGTCTGATTGTTGAGGCTAGGAGGAAGTTGTTTCTGCTGCCTTAACCTTTCATGTTGCTGCTGAAACAAGTGACAATATGTCGTTTATTTAGACATAATTTATATCTTTAACTCTGATTTTTAGTTGGTTGCTATGGACTGCGTATTTGTGCCTCTCTGAAACTCATATGTTGAAGCCCAAACCCTCAACATGACTGCATCTGGAGACACGGATTTTAATGGAGGTAATTAAGGTTAAATGAGGTCATGAGAATGGGGCCCTGACTGCGTAGGGTTTGTGTCCTTAAAAGAAGAAACAGGGGAGAGCTCGCTTTTGTGTGAGGACAAAGTGAGAAGACAGCCTGGAAGACAGCTCTCACCATAAACCAAATCAATTCTGAGTCAGGACTTCCCAGCCTCCAGAAGTATAAGAAATAAACTGCTGTTGTTTAGGCCACCCGGTCTACGGTTTTGTATTATGGCAGCCTGAGCAGACTCATACTCAGACTCTTTTCTCTCCTTGATATTCTACAGCTTCAGTACAATATGTCTAGTTCTGGATTAGCTTTTATTTGACCTTCAGTGTATTAGGAGGCATCTTTGATCTAAGAACTCATTCTCTCTGGTCTCTCTGTAACTTTTACTAAAGAATGTTAAGGCCTGTCCATTCACCTTTCATATCTCTGAACTGTTCTTTCATATTGTTTACAAATTTGTATTTCTGTGCTGCAAGCAGGGTAAATTTCTCTGTACTATTTTCCAATTTGTTAACACATGGCTTCAGTGGTAGGTAGGCATCAGTACTGCCTATCTATTACATCTTTATTTCAATAACGATTTTTTATTTCTACATTTTAATTTTTTATATCTATCCAACCTTATTGTGTTTATGATTTTTTTCCATAATTCCTCATTTTTTAAACAAAAATAATGTCTTTTTTTGGAAGGGGTAATCCCCTACCTACTTACTATAAGGTCTTTTTCACAGTATTCTATAAAATGAATTCCATTTGGGACAATTTCCTCTTCTTACAGTGGATTCTATTACCTGTATTTCTTGATTTGTTATTTGCAATTTTGGAGTTGCAAGCTCCTTTTGAGTTTGTTCTTCTCCTTTTGTTATTTTGTCCCTCTCACTCTTCACGCATTTCTCCTTGCCCTCCAGGGCTCCAACGCAGAAGCAGGTTGGGTGTTACATCCTCACAGGAACATGGCAGCCATCAAAGAACCAACACACAGGGGACTCAGTTCCTGATAGCAAAGCCGTGTACTTGTTCCCTGCTTTCCGCAGTCCAACACTTCTGACTACTGTAGTCTCAACCAACAGGCTAACAGTCCTCTTTCCCTCCCATAGCCAGGCTTCTTTCATAACTTGGTGAGCTTTCCTTAAGCTCCTGCCTTCAAGTTTGACTCTGGTTTCTCAATGCCTGCAGAACATTTTGATCCCTCTATTTCATAGCTGCCAAAATCTCAGCCACTGCCTCCCTCCAACCCACAGCATAGCAAGCTTCAGGCCCTGATCACCTTTTTGCATTTCTCATTTTTATGATCCACAGAGATGATTACTTCATATCTGAGGCTGGTTATGCCCATTTTTTGTTTTCTCTTTCCTTTTGTTTTGTCCATAGAGCTATGAGTTTAGAGCAGAGATGTTATTCAAAATGTAAACAAATAGGGGCGCCTGGGTGGCTCAGTCGGTTAAGCACCCGACTTCGGCTCAGGTCATGAACTCAGTTTGTGAGTTCAAGCCCCGCGTCAGGCTCTGTGCTGACAATTTAGAGCCTGGAGCCTGCTTCAGATTCTGTGTCTCCCTCTCTCTCTGGTCCTCCCCCACTTGTGCTCGGTCTCTCTCTGTCTCTCAAAAATAAATACATGTAAAAACATTTTTTTAATGTAAACAAATAAAAATTAGCAATCTGGTCCTTCTTTCCAAAGTTGCATGTGCCCCGAAAATGAATCTTTAAAAAGGAGGAGGGGATCATTTGTGAATGCCAATCTTTGTTCTCTGGGGCTACAGCAGCACTGTCACCTCACTGAAGGCTCTCTGTTCAAAAGATAAGCATGGTGACAAAGGCAGAGACCCAACCCTGCTCTCTGCCACCACCCACTCTGGAGGTTTGGGACATCTAAGCTTTTCATAGTGGACTTTGGCAAGCACTTAAAAGACTAATATAACCTTTCTCATTCATTCAAGTGTAAAAATTTTGGGTAGAAAAATCAGATGGAAAGAGGAAGCAGTAAATATTGTGATGTATCATATCTCAAAACTACAAGTCCATCTTTTTAGGACAGAACTTGGTACACTGGGGCATGGACACCTGAGTCTCCAGTATCTATGATGTTGTCCTTATACAGTTCTTAGACAAATAAAGAAACATAACTTAGTCTGGAACCAATTAATGAAGAACCCACAACACTGAAGTAGCTCTCCTTCCCTCTGACCTAAAAAGGAACTTTTCTTTGCCTGTGAGCATGTAGGGAGAGACTTAGCTTTCAACTGGAACATTTTCCTCTATAATATACCACTATGACTCTTGCATCTGTGTATCCACTGGGATCTTCCCAGGAGGGGTCTCACTAGTACACCAGGTAGGAGGAGATGAGGCACTTCAACCTCAGTATGATAACCACAAGGAGGTTACTTGGTATGAGTACTTATTTTTGTTTTTTGCTTTCTGCCAAGTCTACCCTAACACAGCCAGTTTTCCTGGCTACATTTAGCTACACTACCCATTCAAATATTTATCAAGCACCTGTTGATGATGATAATAACAGCTCCTGTTTAATGGGGACCTTCTGTATGCATGACAATACATTTTACATACCCATTTAATCTTCACAACAGCTAGACATGCAATGCAAGCAATGCTATTCTCATTTTTCAGTAACAGAAACAGGCTTAGAGAAAGTCCATGATTTCTCAAAGTCACACAGGCTGCAGCGTGAATTTGGCTAGGACTCCAAAACCCATACTGTTTTCGTTATTGCAATGTGAAAATTCCTGTTCTTTGGTGTACAGAAATTGTGTGTTGTGGGATATGGCCCCAAGTTTTCAACACCGAGACAAGGCTAGACTAAAACAGCCTATGCTGGGGCTGTCACTCTGGCCTGTATATATTCATTTCCCCCTCCCACCTCATTCTGTCATCTGTGCTTCTGGGACATATGGCCTGACAACTCTAAGCCACAGGCAGAATGCAGACAGAGGCACCAAGAACTTTTGGGTCCCTACTGGTGTTGGATTCTGGGTCCTTCTCAGTCAGTGCCCTGAGGCTTGGTAGTTTTCTTGTGGCTGCTAGAGCTCTGGGGATCTGTCTGCTTGTGAAGCTTATTTTTATCACTTGCAATGGTGCCCAGATCCTGTGATATTGGACTTGGCCCTGGAGATGGCATAATTGCAAAATGCAGAGTGGAACTTGGAAGAACTAAGAGGTCTCCAGAGTTGGAGAGGACCGAGTAATAAGGAAAAGAAACCTGGAACTGGTTGCCCAGAAATGTGGACAGGCTCTAACTTTTCACTCACTCCTTTGGCTTCTTTTGTAATTCTCTGGACAGCCTGAGATAGCCATAGTTCACCAAAATGCTTCTCCTCACTGAAACCTCTTTTCCAGCCAAGTTGGCTTCAAGCAGCTTCCTTTAAATCTTCTCCTAATGACCTCATTGGATCCCAGGAGGTGGGCTGGGCAGGGGATACCAGTCCCATCCAAATAATAAGACTCAGAAAGGCTGAGATACTGGCTTATTAGCAGCAGAGTCATAGCTAAAACCATGTCCTCTTGACCTAAATCCAGGGCTTTGATTGCTCAAACCAGGACCCTATTTATTGCCTTTCCTCTGATCTGATTTTAGCCTCCACAACACCTACCTCTACAACTGCTTTTGATTGGGGCCTCACTTTTCACTTGGATTACTCCAACAACCTACTTAGTCCCTCTACCTTAAACCTAGCACACCGGCACCCGTTCCCAAGTCATTTTCAAGTTCAGCCAAAGGATCATTCTATAAAGCAAATATGGTCATGGCACTTCCCCATGTAAGATCTTTCCACGGTTCTCTACAGTTTTTCAGGATGAAGCCCAAATTCTCTAGAATGGTGTGATGTGATATTAGCCCAACATAGCTAGTTTCACCCACATCCTCACACATCCCCTGTGACCCACACACCTCCCTTCTGTACCTGCTGCTCCACCAACTTGGACAAGCTTCTTCCCACTTGACCTCCAGAAACATCCTTACCTGTTGTCTGTGTGATGTGTCTTATGGTAGGTCCTCCCAGAGCTCCCTCTGCCTATCTTGTTTAAGAAATTCTCACATATTTCTTATATATCTCATTCGCCTCCATGAGTTCCTTGAGGGTTGTATATTGTGTTTATCTCGGTCCCCAGAATGCAAAAGAAACTCTAAACTATACAATTGTGGGTGAATAAATGACATCTGGTTGAGACCTAGGCTCAATCTTATGTAATTTGTGTGTCCTTCCTTAATATGAAGCTTCAGATTTGCCTTTCCCCAAACCTTCAGGTGTTTGATGCAGGTCTTCAGACAAAACCAATACAACCTCTAATCCACTGATTAGAGGCTTGCCATTCTGATAGGCTTGCCAACATAATTACTGGAAATTCTGCCTGGAGAGTCCGGAATCAGATTAAATTAACATGTGGTGATCACCCACTGTGTGCCACAAACTTTTCTGTCCCCTCCAACTAAACAGGAATCCCTTAGAAGACAATGTATGGAAAAGTCAAAGAGCATAGCCCTTTCAACAGTCAAAACATGGGACAGGACTGTTAAACCCTGATCCCTCTAAAATCCTATAACTAATTATTCATGTGCACATACAGATTTTATATCCATCTTTCCCAGTTTTTACTATGAGGTTATTTCTATAGTAGTTTAGAATACAGCCTCTACATGGTTTCAAATCCTGGTTCTGCCATTTGCTAGCTGTGTAACTTTGTGTACATTATAAAATTTCTCTCTCCCTTGGTTTTTTCATCTATAAAATGGAGATAATAGTACTTGTACTTCATCAGATGCTGTAAAGATTAAATGAAATAATGCGTGCAGAGCACTTAGCCAACTGGGTAAGTCTGCTCATAACACTCGATAAATGTTAGCTAAATAGAAGGTTTTTTAAATAACCTCCAATTACCAGAATCACCCTTATAGCCAACACTTTTCATTACTCTCTATAAGAGACTGACTAATGCCACATCATGCTAAATGCTCAGGGCTAATAGATTATTTCCTAATTCTCTAGTCTACCTGCACACTTATGCCCCCTCCAGGGAAACTGCAAGAGTGAGCTGGCTTGTCCCCAAAACCCTTTGTGCCAATTGTATTCATTACTAAAATTATATAATTAAATGTATATATTATTTAAGTATTATATAAAGTAATTAAAATGTGAACATAAAAGATATGTTTCTGTGAAAATTAAATGAGATGAAATTATTAAAAAGGAGTTGAATTAGGTGTGGATGCGACAACTATAAAAATCTGAAAGAAAAATTATAAAAATCTAGAAGGTTCTACATTCCAACTGCTCTGAAAGTATCTGAGTTCCATTCCGCTCTAAAAAGATTCCAACTGCAAAGAATAGAAAATGTGTTACAGACACAATGCATCCAACAAAGGTAACACACGCTCCCTCTGGGGGGCTCATTGACAAAGAAAAGGTACTGGCCCCACAGTGAAAGTTTGGCAACAGTGAAATGTTTAATGTTATGTTTGAAGTTAAAATGTTTAAAGCATGCATGCTTCAAGTTTTCATCAGCTGTTTCAAACAGCCGATCAATTGCTCATCCTCGCCATACCTCCAACACAGTCTATTCCTGATTACTTCAGACTCCAAATCCATGACAGCCTTAAATTCTTCCAAACATATGGTTACTAAAATAACATCACTGAAGTCAATTCAGCCTGAATCAATCATGTCACATGGCAGCCATTTCTAAAAATCTATTCCAGGTTCAAAAGATGAATCCATGCCATAACACAAGACATTAAAAGGACTGTCCAAATATCACTACCATATAAAGAGCTTCTATAACTTGAGAAGAAAAAGACAAATAGTCTAATAGAAAAATGAGCCAAGGACAAAAACAGGCAATTCACATATAGCCAAAAAACATAGAAACATGCCCAATTTCACTAGAGGTAAGTAAAAGTTAAATTAACAGTGAGATGGCATTTACTGCTTATTAGATTGACAAAAGTTTAAATGAGGGATATTGTTGGGTTTTGGAAGGGTGTATGCATAAAATTATTATCAGTCATTTCCTATAGGTAACAGAAGCAATAAGTTCACATACATATATAAATTATGATGAGGTTTCAGTATTTTCAGATGCAGCTCAGTAAAAAGCAAAACTCTCCCTCAGAAGGAAGAAGGTACTATACTAAGCCTTAAATGCAATTCTAAAGCTGAATTCCAAAGACATTTTGAACAATGACAGCATCACTGGAGTAAGCGGTGGGAATCCACACTCTCCAAAGAGGACTATTTTGAAGGACATCAGTGGTGTGGACAATGACCTCCAGCCATGCAGTCCCATCATGGAGGGCAGGGTAGCACCCTTCCCCTGGCAAGCCCAGCACAGGGATCCTGACCAGAGGCTTGGTGGAAGCCACACCCTGAGCAACAATACTCTCTCTTCTCAACTTGCGGCCCTCGTGCACGAGGCTCAGACTGCCCTGTGGTAGACAGTGCGCCTCTCACATCCTTTGATCAGAGCACTGCTATGTCTCTGACCTCCTATGCTTGAAACAGACTTGCTGGTATGTGAGCCCGTAGGACACCCAACGCCTGCAATAAAACTGAGACTCAGCTTCTCTTGGAGACCCACTGAGCCAAGGACATTGTGTTCTATCTATACAATGAAATGCAGATTTCCCAATAAAAGGCAAGATTCTTGACTTCAGGAGGTTGAATAGGATGGAAAAGAATTCCAGCTGGTTAAATTTATGGCACTGAAAAAAGCCCTGTCTGAGAATAATTCTTGTGTCTGAGCCCAAGATGCTGTAATCTTGCCATGGATTGTTAAAATATTCACTCACAGCATGCTCCAATCCTCAAAGCTGTGCCCTGAGACAGTCTAAATCGGTCCATAAACATAGTGGTTCAGTCTTGCTGCCTCCGCTTCTGAAATGAAGAATATTTTAGCTGAACTAATGCCAGGGCAAAATGTACAGGAGGCCATATTTAGTTAAAAACTGGTTGGACATGATGTGACTACATGTTAAGATCATGAAAGAAATGTCCTCCTTCTTGCTCTATATTTGAAGGAGGAAAGCCATAAAATACTAGCCAGCTGGGCCCTACAGGCTCTGGAGAAAGACTGCTGGGTTCACACCCTGGCACCATTGCTTCCAGCTATATGACCATAACAGAGCTCACCCCACAGGGTCATCATAAGGGGCAAATGAGTTCATCCATTAAAGTGCCACCCTACCAGCAGACACTCAAATCTTAGCACTACTGGTAGGAAGGAGGTGGAGGGGTTGGAAACGCTGAAGGGCCTGAGTGCCTGTCCCTGTTTGACAACCCAGGTAGAAGGCATTTATTCATACACTCCACCCACGTTGTCTTCTCGCCATTCCACGTGTTTGACCATTTCCAACTGGCATTCACCACATACCTCTTTGTGAGCATGTCTTCTCCCTAACCAAGATCATGAGCTCCTAGAGACAGGGGCAGTGTTCTTACCTAGCACAGAGTCTGGACCCCAGTAAGCACTCAATGAATTCTTGATTGACTCTGCTTCCTGTTCATATGTGGAATAGACTGGACTCAAAATATGAATCATGCAAACTCCATTTAAACGGGCTTTTCTAGAAGTACAGCTAGATCTTGTAGGACACATTCATCAAAACCAGAGATAGATATGGGTTTCTGTGATTCACTGAGTAACAACGCAGTGGAAGGTGCCATCCCTCCTGCAGGCAGGGTGCTCTCTTTCTCACTGCTGGGGAGCTCTCTGCTTGCCCTGAGCCAGAGCACCCCCTCTGCCTGTGCCAGAGCTCCAGGCCTGGGGGACCCCATGCAGAATCTGGGGTCCATCAGTCAGGGTCCTTCCCAGGAGCGTCTTTAAGGTCATGTTGGCTCAGTGCCAGCTATGTGGATGACCTCCTATACCATCTTGAATATTTAGAGATTGGCTCCAGGTCACAATCCTTCCTTCTTGCTTTGACTTTTGGGCCATGTGTTCTATCTAAAACTACCGAATTGTGCAATTTAAGTTGGGGAATTCTGTGTCTTTGGAGGTCACTTGTTCATTCAGCAAGCTTCCCTGAGGGCCTGCTATATTCCTGGTACTGACAATGAGGCACAGAAATGCAGCAACTTGCATGGGCTCATGTAGTGAAGGAGCAGCAGGGCCTGCAACCAGGTTGGTCTGGAATAGTGCAGGCACTCTGATCAAGATGCTTGCAGGGGCGCTTGGGTGACTCAGTCGGTTAGGTGTCCAACTTCGGCTCAGGTCATGGTCTCATGGTTCATGAGTTTGAGCCCCACGTCAGGCTCTGTCCTGAGAGCTCACAGCCTGGAGCCTACTTTGGATTCTGTGTCTCTGTCTCTCTCTCTTTGCCCCTCCCCTGCTTGTGCTCTGTCTCTCTCTCTCTCTCAAAAGTAAATAAACATTTAAATATATATATACTTGAGAACTCTCCTCACCTCATTTAATCTCTCTCTCTCTCCTCCAGTTTTACAACTCTTGCTCATGTAACCCTTACCACTTAGATTCAAATGATCTAGTCTAACTGGATCTTGACTGTTTCAAAGAATCTTCTGGACCACAGTGGATGTGACAGGATATCAATCACCTGATACCAAACAAAAAACGGTTTCTTTCAGGCTGGGCTTAATCATGTCCCCTTTCAGCACAACCTGCCTCCTTCCTCCTCAGCTCGGCTCCCGCCTCCCTTCTTTTTCTGCTCTCTCCCCCATGTGCCCACTCAGGTATTCCACAGAGTCCCCAACTCAACCCCAAACTGAGCCTCCCCTCCTCAGTTTTCTACCAATGCCTTCCAGTGGGCTGCCTTGGGTCATAAGCCTCAGAATCTTCAGTGTGAGAAGAAGTAGAGTACCATGATTAAAAATACAGCCTCTGGAGGTGAATCCTGAATCTGCCTCTACCAACTGTAGAACAAATTACTATGAACCTATGAACAAATTACTTAATCTATCTCTATCTTAGTTTCTTCATGTGCAAAATGAGGATAAAAACAGAACCTAACAAAAAAGAAAGTATTTTTCCAACAAATGGGGCAGGAGCAACTGAATATCCTTTAAAGGAAAAGAATCCTGACCCCTACTTCACGTCTTGCCCAAAATTAACTGGAGATGGATGAGAGATCTAACCATAAAAACTAAAGCTATAAAACTTGTGTAAGATGGCCTATACAGTGAAGGGGTAAACAAAAGTTTCTGAGGACAAAGAAAAAAGCAGCCTTACCAAAAACAATGATAAATCAGACCTCATCAAAATTTAAACCTTCTGTTCATCAAAAGACACCATTAAGAAAGTGAATAGGCAGGCCACAATTAGGAAAAAGATTTATGAATCACATATCTGACAAAGAACTGGTTTTCAGAATAAAGGAGGAATTCCTACAGCTTGATAATAAAAAGACAAACAATATGATTTTTAAAGAGGTAAAATATTTGAATAACATTTCAGAAAGAAAGATATAAAGACTATCAGTAAGCACATGAAAAAGTGCTTAATATGATTACTTATTAGGAAAATGTAAATTACGACCATTTTGGGACACTGCATTCCACCAAATGGCTAAAATCAAAAAGACAGACAACACCAAATATTGACGAGGATATGAAACAACCAGGTGGAAGTGTAAAAATGGTACAACCATTTTGGTGGTTTCTTATAAAACTAAACCTAGACCTATCATGTGGCCCAGAGATACTCTACTCCTAGGTATTTACCCAAGACAAATGAAAACACATGTCCACTAAAAAAAGGCCTGTACAAGAATGTTCATAGCTGCTTTATTCAGCATAGCCCAAACTGGAAACAGCTCAGTGTTCACCAATGGATGAATGAAGAATCAAAATATGGCAGAGTCATATAATAGACCACTACTCAGAAATCAAAGGAAGAAGCTACTGATGCACACGACAACGTGGATGAAATCTCATAAACATCACACCTCGTAAAAGAAACTGCAAACCAAAGAGTACATACTGTACGATTCCATTTATATGAAGTTCTAGAAAAGGTACAATAAACCTATGATTTAAAAATCAGAACAGTGGTTGTTTCTAGAGAGTGGGGACAGAGGTTGATCAGAAAGGGATATGAAGGAACTTTCTAGGTGCTGGTAATGTCCAAATTTGAAGGGACCTGGGTTGCACAGGTACATGCTTTTGTCAAAAGTCATACAACGGTAGGCTGAAGAAGTGTGCATTTTACTGTATGTAAATTTCACCTCGAAAGACAAACGTAAACAACTATTGAATGCAAATTGATGGTATGCATGCTTAAGAATGTAGAGGGAGATGTACTGATGTCTGCAATTTTGAAATGTATCACAAAAACAAGATGGTCTGATGGATGTTAGAGGGATGGACAGATATAAATAGGTAGATACAGGTGGATGATTATGTAAATATACAGCAAAATGTTAATTTTAGAATCTAGGTGGAGGGGATATAGGTATTCACTATATATTTGTTTCAACTTTGCTGCACACTTGAAATTTTTCATAATAAAATTATAGAAAACTGTACCCATAATAGAAGATTGTGGTATCACCATTTATTCTCTTTTCTGTCACTGCTCACATGGTCTCGAACACCTGCTAACTTCGCAATCACTCATGTCCCTACCCTTGCTTGCTCTCCTGCAATTTCTAGCCAGGGCCAGACCCTGGTCTCATATGTGGATTGCACACCCACCGTCCTTCTTATCACTCGTGTCTGCCACCCCCCACCCCTAATCCATCCTGAATGTCACAGCCAGGTCAAATTCCTAGTTCACAGTTTTTACTATGCGAACTGTACTGCCTGACTCCCCATCAATTTATGACCTCTAAACCCTCAGCCTGCAACAAAGCCATGGCATTCTAGCCTTATTCTACTATTGCCTTACAGTAGAAATGCAAATCTGACCTCCAGTCAAATCAGACTACTGCTTAACCCCTGACACAACAGACACCTCTCATTTCCACACCCCTTCCTCCTCACTAGGAATCTAGTGGGTGGCCAGAGGTCAAGCCACAGGTCTGAGCAGTTCCACATATGACCAGAAGTTGCAGAAGACTTTTGGCCTTAACAGACACGTGAAAAGATGCTCAACATCACTCACTGTCAGGGAAATACAAATCAAAACTACAACAAGATATCACCTCACACTAACAGAATGCCTAAAATTAACAACATAAAAAACCATAGGTTTGGCAAGGATGAAGAGAAAGGGGAACCCTCTTATACTGCTGGTGGGAATACAAACTGATACAGCAAGTATGGGAAACAGTATGGAAGTTCCTCTAAAACTTAAACATAGAACTACCCTACAATCCAATAATTGCACTACTAAGTATTTACCCAAAGAATACAAAAATAGTAATTCAAAGGGGCACATGTACCCCACTGTTAATAGCAGCATTATCAACAATAGCCAAATTATGGAAAGAGCCCAAGTGTCCATGGATTGACAAACGGATAAAGAAAAAGTGATATATATAATGGAATATTCACCAGCCATAAAAAAGAATGAAATCTTGCCATTTGCAACATCATGGATACAGCTAGAAGGTATTATGCTAAATGAAATAAGTCAGTCAGAGAAAGACAAATACCACATGATTTCACTCGTATGTGGAATTTAAGAAACAAAACAAATGATCATAGGGGAAAAAAAGAGAGGTAACCAAGAGACAGACTCTCAGCTACAGAGAACTGATGGTCACCAGAGGGGAAGTGAGCAGGAGGGATGGGTTAAATAGATGATAGGGATTAAGGTGTGCACTTGTGATGAGTGCCGGCTGTTAAGCCATTAAATTATATACCTGAAACTAATATTACGCTGTATGTTGACTAACTGGAATTTAACCAGAAAATTTAAAAAAAAAAAAACTTGGCCTTGAAAGACACAGATCCAAGGCTCCTGTAGATACTCAACAGAGCCATGCAGCATAGAAAGCACTTACTCCCCTTCTTCATTCATTATTCACTAACTCACTTGCTGAGTTCTTATGATGTTCCAGATAATCTGGTATGGGCTGCAAAACAGGTAAAACAATAGGACTCTACCCTGAAGAAACTCAATTAGTGAGATCGAAGAATAGTCCTAATTCACAGTAAGCTCTGGGCCGAAGGTGGCAGTACCAGAAATTTTGCTTGAGGCTCACTCCAGATTGAGGCTGGTGAGACTGTAGTACAATCCCTGTCGAAGTTTTAAACATTTATTTATTTATTTTTGAGAGAGACACAATGCAAGCAGGGGAGGGGCAGAGACAGAGGGAGGGAGAATCCAAGCAGGCTGCACACTGTCAGCGCAGAGCCCCACGTGGGCTCAATCCCACAAATCACAAGATTATGATCTGAGCCAAAATCAAGAGTCGGACGCTGAACAGACTGAGCCACCCATGTGCCCCTCCCTGTAGCAGTTTTAAAACATGGCCTCAAAATCTCTGACACTCTTCCCATCCAGGTAGGGAGAATGTATGTTCCCTCCCCCTTTGAATCTGGGCAGGCTTGTGACTGCTTTCACCAAGAGGGTATGGTGAAGGGGACACCATGTGACTTCTGAGGTCAGGTAATAAAAGACCAGACAGCTTCCGCCTGGCTCTCATGGAATGCTCATTTTCTAAATCTCCTTCTAGGGACACTCATTTGCAAACCCTGTCACCATGCTGTGAGGAAGCCCAAGCCACAAGGAGAGGCCACAAGGAGAGGCCACATGCGGGCGCTCTGGCTCCATGTGCCTCAGCCCAGGCACCAGATGGTAAGTGAAAACGCCTCCAGATGATACCAGCTCCTAGCCATTTGAGGCACCAGAGCCATTCACATCATCCCAAGCCATCCCCACCATGTCCTGGTCAAATCCTGACCCACACAACTCCTGAACATAATAAAATGGATGCTATTTTATGGTGCTGACATTGGGGGTGTTTTGTTGCCAGTAATGGATAACTGGAACAATCTCTTCAAAAGCAGGAGCTACTCCTGGCAGGGCCCTGAGCAGTCTGGGCTGGGGGCCTGGGGCCAACGAACGGTGACACCCTTCCAAGATTATAGCCCTTCTACAATTTTATCCCATCTATCAAGTTTACAATATCTTCATTTATTCAACATTTAACAGACATGTACTAAGTGCCCAGTATGTGATGGTCACTGTTACAGTGTTACATAAAAATCCCTGCCCTCCAGGAGCTTGCATCTAGTAGAGAAAACAGACAATGAGTGAGACAAATAAGTAAAATACAAATCATGTTAGACAGGGGTTAAGTGAAAGGAGAAAAATAAAAGCTGGGAGAGGGGACATGAAATATTAGGGGTGGGGGTGAAATCTTAGACAGAGTGGCCAGGAAAGGCCTCATGGAGAAGGTGACTTGAATAAAGTCCTGTTGGAGGCCTGAGTTGGGAAATACCAGGCCTCTTCCAGTTGTCCCCAACCAAGCATCCTTCCATGTCAACTGCTCACACCCCATTCTCTAGACAGACCTCACAACAATCCTTAGGGTCAAGGAGCTTGGGCTTTTCTAAAATGTCAACTCTCAAATAAGAATTATGTGATGCCGGGGCACCTGGGTGGCTCAGCTGGTTGAGCGTCTGACTTTGGCTCAGGTCATGATCTCACAGTTTGTGGGTTTGAGCCCTATGTCGGGCTCTGTGCTGTCAGCTCTGAATCTGGAGCCTGCTTCAGATTCTGTCTCCCTCTCTGCCCCTCCCCCACTTGTGCTCTGTCTCTCTCTCTCTCTCTCTCTCTCTCTCTCTCTCTCAAGAATAAATAAACATTAAAAAATTTTTAATAAAAAAAATGATATGATGCCAAAGGAGAAGGGCCCTCAGAGTCCCCTCATTTTTTAGTGAAGAAACTGAAGCCATGGCATTCCAGGTGGTGTAAGACTTAACATGAGACCTCCATTTCTGTCCAGTCCTGTGCTCTTCCTTCTACCAGCTCCTTGAGAACCATGTTCCCTTAGTAACTAAGTTCTTTCCCCTTGGCTGCATCACCCCAGCCAGATGCACCTGATCTTCCACAGTAGTCACTAGACATAGTCTGAAACCAATCCTCAGTGGGAGGGGGTCAGGGATCCAAGAACAGAAGCAGCACTGGCCATGGACAACTGCCAGCATTCCCACCAGTGTCACTACCACTGCCCTTAACATTTCCATCAGAACCCCCTCCACAGTGCAGTCTGTGATATGGAAGATGGATATCTTCCATTTTCTCTTCTTAACTCTTCTGTTGTGGGTTGCATTGTGTCCTCCAAAAAGTCATGCTGAACTCTTAACTCTACCACCTACCTATGATCTTATTTGGAAATAGTGTCTTTGCAGATGTAATCAAGTTAGGATGATGTCATACTGGATTAGGGTGTGTCCTAAGCCAATGCCTGGCATCTTTCAAGAGTGAAATTGGATACAGACATGGAGAGAAGGCCATATGAAGATGGTGGTGGAGATTAGATGATGCATGCACAAGCCAAACAATGCCTAGGAATGCCAAGGATTGTCAGCACACCATCAGAAGCTATGAGAGTCAAGGAAGTGTTCTTTCCTAGAGTCTTAAGAGGGAACATGGCCCTACTGACACTTTCAGACTTCTAGCTTCCATAGTTATGAAAGAATAAATGTCTGTTGTTTTAAGCCTCCTAGTGTGTGGTACTTTTGCTATGGTAATACTAAGAATCTAGTACACCCTCCTATATAAAAAGTCTGGAGCCACCCATCGTCCATGGATACATGGCCTTTCTCCCTGCAATTCCAGGCCTACAGCTCAGAAGCAGCTCCTGCCTCCCCCACTCCTTCATATCTATCTGCAGTGCATATGCAAAGACCTCCCACAGATGCCGGAAGAAAGCCAATAACGAAAGGTCAGCCATACCCAGGGTTTTCAGTATAATTTGCTGACCAGCTTGGTCTGTGTCTTGCTGTGTCTTGCAGGCACAACCTTTTTTATAAGGTTTGGCTCCAACCAGTCTAGAATCTGTCTTCAACCCCCATGAAGACTGACTGATGGGCCCTCTGAGAAGTACCACCCATGGGAGATAGCTCACTCTCATGGGTCTAGTAATGGCCTGTTAAATGGGAATCATCCCACTAAAAGGCTATTGGGCAACAATAGCAAAGGCAAAACAAGAGGATCATACCTTTTGACATGGTAATGCTGTTTTTGGAATATAATCCAAGGAAATGACACAACTGAAAAAAATAAACCATTTGCACAAAGATAATTATAGCAATGTTACAACAGTGGGATAAAAACTAGAAACATTAATTGCAGGACAGTTAAAAGAGAGTACTATTATAACACCTACCATTTCCTGAGTCCTTTGTATATAGCAGACACTATGTCAAGCACTTTACTTGGATCATCTGGTTTAAGTATCACAAAAACATTATGACATATCTGTTTTATCCCCACTTTAGAGATAAAGAAATCTGTTGAAAGGTCACACACCTAGAAAGTGGCAAGTGACCACTATTTTATGCCCTCTGCTTAGAGTCATGACTCTATTGCTGACCATGTGAAATTGGGCAAGTTCTTTTTAATTCTCCTAAACGTTAGGCCACCAGCTAGAAAATGGGGACAGGAATAACTCCAAATGATTGACAAAGATTGAGTGCAAAATGTGGGAAAACATTAGGTAAACTTGAAAGCATTATCAAATGAAAAGTGCTTACAGCCACTCAAGGAGAACACCAAGTATCTTCTGTGCAGGAGTCTAAACTGTAGCCTATTCTCCATGCCAGGTTGAATAGTTAAAATGTTATCTTTTATGTAGAAGAGAATCAACATTGTTTTTTTAAACCAGGGGTATTGTAAGAAGATCTGTGTTTTAATGGTGTTTTCAGGTACAACAATATAAAGTTATCTCAGACTAACAAAATTGGAACTTTATCTAATTTCTGAACCCAAAAAAATTTGTTTTATGAGCTCTCCCTAGTAAAAGCCCTGGTCTGATTCCTCCAGGGGGTGTGCAAATTAGGCCTGAAAGGAGCATTTTCCTTAATTCACTGACTTTATGCAAGAAAGGAGGAATGCAAAGACCTCAAAGCACACAGAGGTGGGAAGGTTCTGAGGGCATTTGGAGAGGGTTCTCTCCCCTCGTCCTTCCGTCACTGGGTGATTGTAAGGATGGTGTGAACCTGTTCTGCCAGCAGTAAGGGCCTATACGTGTACATAGGAGAGTTATTATTGGCTCCAGGTCCTAGAGGCCTGGCACCATCAGATCCCAGGCAATTTTGCAATCGGTTCAACTGACCGGAGTCTGGCACAGTCTCACAACCTCATTGCCATCCCAGTGAGTTAGGCTGAATAAAGAAAGACAGAAGGGCCAAACAACCTAAGGCATCACCAAGACCTGGCAGTTAGCACCTCCTTGCTCCAAAGCAAAATCAGAGACTTGGCTCCTGAGTCACCCTTACCCACCCCCCCAGTCCAAGAACGTCTGAGGAGGGAGAAAGTGACTGACACTCCTTCTCCACACTCTAGTCTTCTAGTGGACTTTCCCATCATGTTTGCAATTTGTTTTGCATTTCTCCATAGACTTGCCCACATTCCTTGCTTCATATCCTTCAAAGAGTATCCCACTTTATATTTACCCCAGCCCAGGAGAGTGAGGGGCCTCCTATAAAACTCACAATGCTGGATGTTGTAAGAATCTCCATGTTAAAAATGAGTAAATGAGAGTTCAGCATAGTGAAATAATTTCCCAGGGCCATCCATCTAATAAGGTGTTGAGCTGAGATTCAAATCTGTGTCTGTTAGTTGCAAAGCCCAGACTCTTCCCATCCAGCATACGTCCAGCTCTCTTGATCAATGAGGAAAAGTAGCTGAGATGGACTCTACAATATGCCTGCACAATATCTGTTGGGTGTACCCCATCACCACGGCACTATGTGGTGATCACATAGCTGACCATAGACATGAAGGTCTGGAGTGTTCACATTCAGAAGCCAGGTGGGCCAGGCCCCCCTGCTCCACCTCTCACACACACAGAGGCACCCCTCTGCAGGAGACCATGGCCCAGGAAAGGGGGTAGTCAAGCCAACAACAGCACTGGGCTGGCATCTTGATGCCTGAGTTCCTGGGCCTGGCAGCCACTGTGCCAACCACAACCCTCAGGAGAGTAATTAGGAAGCAGTGCCCCACTGACCAAACTTAAGTCATGTTTCCAAAGAAGCCTCCAAAATGAGAGATGAGTCTGTACCTGCAGTGACAGCACTTGGGCCCAACTCCTCCACACAACGTCCATTTACTCTAGGCCCCTGACATAACTATAAGGAGAGTTTGGCAGAGGCACCACGGCCGTGCATAGTCATTTCCATCCAGCCATTAACGGTTTAGAGCCATCCAAAATATGCTTGATGGGAGACGAGAGGTGGTACTATTGAGGCCCTCTTTCTGAGAAGCTCCCAGCTCAGTAACAGGCTAAGAAACAAAGACCAGGTCAGGTGCAGACTAGATGCTCTAAACTGAGTGGAGTTTATCTGAGATTACAAGGCTGGTTCAGTATCTGAAAATCAATCAATGTAATTCACCATTAACTAAAGCAGGGGTAGGCAAACTATGGCCAAATCCAGCCTGCTGTCTATTTTTTATAAACAAAGTATTATTGAAACACAGCCATGCCCATTCATTTACATATTATCTATGGCTGTTTTCCTGCTACAGTGGCATAAATGAATACTTGTGACAGAGGTAGCACAGCCTGCAGAGTTGAAAATATTTACCATCAGCTCTTTACAGAATAGGTTTGCCCACCCTTTGCAGTAACCAGTGCAGCACTGACACACACTATCTAAGTTGCTTACACCAGGTCCTGTATCCTTCCTCTGCACTCCAGGAGAACCGCCCTTCCCAGTCACTCTTGCCTCAGACCCAGCACAGTGGGCACCCTCCCCCAGAAGACCTACCCAAACTTCTGCCCACACCGTGTCTCCTGACACAGGAATTTTACAAAGGCTCGGTTCCGGTGGCAGTGGCAAAGAAAGTATTGGAGGGAGAGATTGGAAGATGGTGGCGGAGTAGGAGAACACTAGGCTCACCTTGTCCCACAAGTACAACTAGATAACTATCAAATCGTGTTAAATACCCTAGAAATTGACCTGAAGACTGGCAGAACAAACTCCACAACCAAAGGTAGAGAAGAGGCCACAATGAGAAAGGTAGGAAGTGAAGAGACATGGTTTGGAAGAGAAATGGATCATGGCTGCTGCAGTGGGGAGGAAGCCACCCTCAACAGAGAAGAATGAAAGACAGACCAGCACACAGGGGAGTACACAGGGAAAGTGAATCCCCATGGCAATTTGCTTGGAAACTGAGAGGCGTCAAATGTTGTGAGTTCTGGAAACCAGCAGGGCCTAAAGGTTTTAAGCCTGGAGTTTTAAAGGTCAGCAGGCATGGCTGGGATAGAGACGAAAGGGCATTGTGCTGCTCTTGGAGAAAAGGCAGGCAAACAACCTGAGGACATACAGCATGGGAACAACAATCTGAACAGCGCCTTGGACACACAGTGGGGAGGTTATTCACTCATCTCAGAGCATAGTCCCAGAAAGGCAGCGTTCACAGAGAAACCTAGCTAGGAACAAAGGAACTGGTTGGCACCATTTCCCTGTGCTGTCCCTCAGCATAAATACACAGGCCCCTGCAGGAACCAGTGCAGCACTGACACACACTATCTAAGTTGCTTACACCAGGCCCTGTATCCCCCTCCTCTGCACTCCAGAAATACCGCCCTTCCCAGTCACTCTTGCCTCAGTCCCAGCACAGTGGGCACCCTCCCCCAGAAGACCTACCCAAACATCTGCCCACACCGTGTCTCCTGACACAGGAATTTGACAAAGGCTTGGTTCCAGTGGCAGTGGCAACAGGTCTCATTTCAAACACAGACCAGAGCACACCAGTTAAAATGTGCCACATTTGGGGCAGGGACTAAACACTGCCCACAACAGGCAAAGAGAGCCTTTGCAGACAACTGGCCTAAAGGATAAAGCGACCGGGACAAAACAGCAGAGCACATGCCACACAAATTGGTGATATTCCCAAAAGTGTCAGGCCCTAGAGCATGGGGACAACACATGGCAGGGCACTACAGGACCTCTTCTTCATAAGGCCATTACCCTCATGAACAGGAGACATAGCTGATTTTCCTAATATAAATCAGGCACAGAGACTTAGACAAAATGAGAAGACAGAGAAATTGATCACAAATGAAAGAACAGGACAAGAACATAGCCAGAGATCTAAGGGAAACAGATATAAGTAATATGCTTGAGAGAGAACTTAAAGTAATGATCATAGGGGTTCCTGGGTGGCTCAGATCAGTTGAGCATCCAACTCTTGATTTCAGCTCAGGTCATCATCCCAGGGTTGTGGGATCAAGCTCTACATCAGGCTCCATGCCCAGCATGGAACCTGCTTGGGATTCTCTGTCTCTCTCCCTCTGCTCCTCTCCCCGATTCATGCTCTCCAAATAAATAAATAAAGTAATAAAGTGATGATCATAAAGATACTCACTGGACTTAAAAGAGTGGAAGGGGAAAATGGGTGATGGGCATGGAGGAGGGCACTTGTTGGGATGAGCACTGGGTGTTATATGGAAACCAACTTGGCAATAAATTAATTAATTAATTACTTAATTATTTAAAAAGAAAAGAGAGTAGAAGACATGAGTGAGAGTCTTAACACAGAAGTAAGGGATAACATAGCACAGATAAAGGGCTCAATAAATGAAATGAGAAACACACTTGATGGAAAGAATGAATTCTTCTTGATGGAAGAAGCAGAGGAATGAATTAGTGACCTAGAAGACAGAGTAATGGAAAGTAATCAAATCAAACAAAAGAGAGAAAAAAGAATTATGCAAAACAAGAATAGACTTAGAGAACTCAGTTACTCCATCAAACATAATAATATTTATATTATAGGAGTCCAAGAAGAAGGAAAGAGAGAAAAGGGGGCAGAAAATTTATTGGAGAAATAATAGCTGAAAATTTCCCTAATTTTGGAAAGAAAAAAAGGAGGCAGAGAGAATTCCCATCAAAATCAACAAAAGGAGACCGACACCAAGACATATTGTAATGAAATTGGTAAAATAAAGTGATAAAGAAAAAAACTTTTAAAGCAGCAACACAAAAGGAAACAATCACTTATAAGGGAAAACCCATAAGGCTAGCAGATTTTTCAGCAGAAATTTTGCAAGCCAGAAGGCAGTGGCATGATATATTCAATGTGATGAAAGAGAAAAATCTACAGCCAAGAATATTCCACCCAGAAAGGTTATCATTCAAAATAGGAGACATAAAGAGTTTCCTAGACAAACAAAAACTAAAGGAGTTCATGAACTAAACCAGTCTTGCAAGAAATATTGAAGGGGACTCTTCGAGTGGAAGGGAGAAACAAAAGTGATAGTATAAAGGTAGAAAACACTAAACCAGTAAAAATGAATATTTCTGTAAAAAATCAGTCAAGGAATTCACAAAATAAAAGGATATAACAACATATACCTAAAATACAGAAAGGACAGGAGTCAAGAATGGGTTCAAATTTAAACAACCATCAACTTAACATAGACTGCTATATACAGAAGAGGTTATATACAAACCTAATGGTAACCATATATCAAGAACCACTAATAAGAATAAAGAGAAAGAAATTAAAATACAGTAAAACCTTGGATTGCAAGTAACTTATTCTGTGAGTGTTCTGCAAGATGAGCAAATATTTCTAATAAATCTTAACTTGATAAATGAGTGATGTCTTGAAATATAAGTAGTATATGATGCCAAACATCACATGATCACAGCTGAGCAAATAGTTCTCTCTCTTACTCTCTCTGCGGGATTGTGGGTGATCATCCATGCAATGTCACATTTTCATAAAATCTTCAAAAGGAGGCAAAAGCAAGTGTCATTGGATAGATTCCTTGTTAAAGTTGCACTAAAAGAAAAAGATTCCATTGAGCCAATATATAGTAGTGATTCCGTTAGTGATATTGAAAGTCATCCTACACAATAACCTTCCTCTCTCTTTTCTCCCTCACACCAGCCAACGAAGGTTTTCAAAGGTAAGTGCAGGTTAATTTGTTTATTTTTCTTTATTATTTTGTATTGTATTACAGTACTTTTAATCATTTTTATATGAATATTTTTGTGTTGTGGAACAAATCATCTGAGTTTCCATTACTTCTTATGGGGAAATTTGCTTTGATATACAAGTGCTTTAGATTACAAGCATGTTTCTTAATGAATTATACTTACAAACCAAGGTTTTGCTGTATATCAGTTAAGGAAATTGGCAAGACATAAAAGACAGAAAGACAAGAAAGGATCAGAGAAAATCTTCAAAAATAATCACAAAATAAATAATAACATGGCAATAAATTCATATCTTTCAATAATCGCTCTGAATGTAAATGGTCTAAATGTTCCAATCAAAAGACATAAGGTGGCAGAATGGATTTAAAAAAGGAGACTCATCCATATGCTGCCTACAAGAGACTCATTTTAAACCTACAGACACCTGCAGATTAAAAGTGAGGGGATGGAGAAATATATATCATACAAATGGATGTCAAAAAAAAAGCCAGAGTAGCAATACTTATATCAGACAAAATAGACTTAAATTTTTTTAATGTTTATTTATTTTAGAGAGACAGAATGTAAGCAGGAGAGGGGCAAAGAGAGAGGGAGACAAGAATCCAAAGCAGGCTCCAGGCTCTGAGCTGTCAACACAGAGCCTGACAGGGGACTCGAACCCACAAACTGTGAGATCACAACCTGAGCTGAAATCAGATGCTTAAACAACTGAGCCACCCAGGCACCCCATAGACAAAATAGACTTTAAAACAAAGACTGTAACAAGAGGCAAAGAAGGACGCTAAATAATAATAAAGGGAATAATCCAACAAGAAGATAGAACAATTGTGAATATTTATGCACCCAACATGGATGCATCCAAATACATAAGACAGTTAATAACAAACATAAAGGAATTAATTAATTGATAAGAATATAATAATAGTAGCAGACTTTAACACCCCACTTACATCAATGGACACATCATTTAAACAGAAAATCCACAAGGGAACAACAGAATGACACACTGAAACACATGGATTTAACAGATATATTCAGAACATTCCATCCTAAAACAGCACAATACACACTCTTTTCAAGTATACACAGAACATTCTCCAGAATAGATCACATATTAGTCCACAAAGCAAGCCTCAACAAATTCAAGAAGATTGAAGTCACACTATGCATCTTTTCTGACCACAGTGCTATGAAACTTGAAGTCAACCACAAGAAAAAGTTTGGAAAGACCACAAATACATGGAAGCTTAAAAACATGCTACTAAATAATGAATGAGTCAACCAGAAAATAAAAGAATAAATTAAAAAGTACATGAAAACAGACAAAAATGAAAATACAATGGTCCAAACTCTTTGGAATGTAGCAAACGTGGCCCTAAGAGGAAAGTATATAGCAATACAGGCCTACCTCAAGAAGCAAGAAAAATAACAAATAAACAACTTAAATTTACACCTAAAGGAGCTAGAAAGATAACAACAAGCAACACCTAAAACCAGCAGAAAGAAGGATATAATAAAGATTAGAGCAGATATAAATGATATAGGAACTAAAAAAAAGTAATAGAACAGATCAATGAAACCAGGACCTGTTTTTTTGAAAGAAAATCAATAAAATTGATAAACATTTATCCAGACTTAACAAGAAAAAAATAGAAAGAACTCAAATAATAAAATAATAAATGAGAAGAGAAATAACAACCAACACCACAGAAATACAAATTATAAGAGATTATGAAAAACAATATGCCAATAAATTGGACAAGCTAAAAGAAATGGGAAAATTCCTAGACATATATAAACTACCAAAACTGAAATAAGAAGAAACAGAAAATTTGAATAGACTGAGCCAGCAAAGAAATTGAATCAGTAGTCAAAAACTCCCAACAAACAAAAGTCTAAGACCATATGGTTTCACAGGCAAATTCTAGCAAACATCTAAACAAGAGTTAATACCTATTCTTCTCAAACTATTTCAAAAAATAGAAAAGGAAGGAAAACTTCCAAATTCATTCTATGAGGCTTGCATTACTCTGATACCAAAACCAAATTTAAAAAAAACCACTAAAAAAGAAAATACAGGCCATACAGAAAATACAGACTATATTACAGGCCAATATCTCTCATGAACATAGATGCAAAAATCCACAACAAAATACTAGCAAATTGAATCCAACAATACATTTAAAAAAATCATTCACCATAATCAAGTGGGATTTATGGGATGCAAGGGTAGTTCAATATTCACAAATCAATCAATGTGATGTATCACATCAATAATAGAAAGTAAGAAACATATGATCATTTCAATAGACACAGAAAAAGCATTTGACAAAGTACAACATCCATTTGCAATAAAAGTCCTCAACAAGTAGGTTTAGAGGGAATATATCTCAACATAATAAAGGCCATTTTTGAAAAATCCACAGCTAACATCATCCTTAATGGGGAAAAACTGAGAGCTGTTCCCCTAAGATCAGGAGACAAAGACACCCACTCTCACCACTTTTATTCAACATAGTACCAGAAGTCCTAGATAGCAACCAGACAACACAAAGAAATAAAAGGCATAAAAATCAGTAAGGAAGAAGTAAAACTTTCACTATTTGCAGATGACGTGATACTATATATAGAAAATCCTAAAGACCACCAAAAAACTGCTAGGACTGAGAAATGAATTCAGTAAAGCCACAGGATACAAAATCAATGTACAGAAATCTGTTGCATTTCTGTACACCAATATTGAAGCAGCAGAAGAAAAAATTAAGAAAACAACCCCTCTTCAACTTCACCAAAACCAATAAAATATCTAGGAATAAACTTAATCAAAGATGTGAAAGACTTGTACTCAGAAAACTATAAAACACTGATGAAAGAAATTCAAGATGACAAGAAGAAATAAAAGGATGTTCCATGTTCATGGATTGGAAGAACAAATATTGTCAAAATGTCTATCATCCCCTAAGCAATCTACACATTTAATGCAATCTCTATCAAAATACCACCCACAATTTCAAGGAACTATAACAAACAATCCTAATATTTGTATGGAACCACAGAAGACCCCAAATAGCCAAAGCCATCTTAAAAAAGAAAAACAAAACTGGAGGCATCACAATTTTGGACTTCAAGTCATAGCACAAAGCTGTAGTAATCAAAACAGTATGCTACTGGCACAAAAAACAGACATATAGATCAATTGAATAGAATAAAAAACCCAGAAATAAACCCATAACTATACGGTCAATTAATTTTCAACAAAGCAGGAAAGAATAGTCAATGGGCAAAGGACAGTCTCTTCACCAAACAGTATTAGGAAAACTGGACAGCAACATGCAAAAGAAAGAAACTGAACCACTTTCTTTCACTACACACAAAAATAAATTCAAAATGGATTAAATACCTAAATGTTAGACCTGAAACCATAAAAATCCTAGAACACAGGCAATAACCTCTTTGACATCAGCCACAGCAATTTTTTTCTAGATACGTCACCTGAGTCAAGGGAATCAAAAGTTAAAAGGAACTATTGGGACTACTTCAAAATAAAAAGCTTCTGCACAGCAAAGGAAACAAATCAACAAAGTCTAAAAGGCAACCTACAGAATGGGAGAATATATTTACAAATAACATATCCAATAAAGGGCTAACATCAAAAATGTGTGAAGAACTTACACAACTCAACACCCAGAAAACAAATAATCCAATTAAAAAGTGAGAAGACATGAAAAGATTTTTCTGCAAAGGAGACATCCAGATGGCCAACAAACACATGAAAATATGTTTATCAACACTTATCATCAAGGAAATGCAAATCAAAACTACAAGGAGATAATACCTCACACCTGTCAGAATGTTTAAAATCAACAGCATAAGAAATAACAGGTGTTGGCAAGGATATGAAGAAAAAGGAACACTTGTGCACAGTTGGTGGGAATGCAAATTGGTGCAGCCACTGTGGAAAACAGTATGGAGGTTTCTCAAAAAGTTAAAAATAGAACTACTTTATGATCCTTCAACTGCACTACTAGGTATTTACCCAAAGAATACAAAAACACTAATTCAAAGTGATACATGGACCCCTATGTTTATAGCAGCATTATTTACAATAGCCAAGTTATGTAAGCAGTCCAAGTGTTCACTGATTGATAAATGGATAAAGAAGATGTGGTATACAGATACAATGGAATATTATTCAGTCATAAAAAAGAATGAAATCTTGCCATGTGCAACAACATGGATAGAGCTAGAGAGTATAATGCTAAGGGAAATAAGTCAGTCAGAGAAAGACAAATACCATATGATTTCACTCATATGAGGAATTTAAGAACCAAAACAAACAAGCAAAGGGAAAAAGAGAGACAAACCAAGAAACAGACTCTTACCTATAGAGAACAAACTGATGGTTACCTGAGGGGAGGTCGGGGGATGGATGAAATAGGTGATGGGGATGGAGGAGTGCACTTGTAATGAGCACTGGATGATGTATGGAATTGTTGGGTCACTATATTGCATACCTAAAACTAATATAACACTGTCTGTTAACTAACTGGAATTAAAATAAAAACTTAAAATCAAATACAATATTGAAGAAAATCTTAATGACCTTGAATTAGGTAAATAGTTCTCAGATACAATGCCAAAAGAATACATTTTTAAAAATTGATAAATTAGACTTCATTAAAATTAAAATCTTCTGCTCAGCAATAACAGACATTGTTAAGAGAATGAAAAGACAAGCCATGGACAATGAGAAAATATTTGCCCAGCATGTACCTGATAAAAGACTCATGTTCAGAATATAAAAGAATTATATCTCAAATCTCAACCATAAGGAAACAATCCAATAAAACCTAGGCAAAAGATTTAAACAGACACTTCATCAAAGAAGATATATAGATAGAAATAAGCCAAATAACAAAGATGTTCAACATCATTGAGGAAATGCAAATTAAAACCACGATGATAAAACTATACCTACTAGAATATCTAAAATGTTTAAAATCTGACAAATACTAAGTGCTGACAAGGATGTGGAAACTATAACCCTTGCACATTGCTAGTGGGAATGCAAAATGGTACAGCCACTTTGGAAAACAGTTTGACATTTTATTAGAATACACTTACCATGCTACCAGCAATCCCACTCCTAGGTATTTACTCAAGAGAAATGAACATCTATGTTCACATAAAAACCCGTATACTAATATTTATAGTGAATTATTCATTATCACCCCAAAGTGGAAACAACCCCAATGTCCTCCAGTTGATGAATAAATCGCTTGTTGTACATCCACACAATGAAATAAAACACAGCAACAACAAGGAGCAACCTCCTGATACACCCAATAACATGGATGAATCTCAAAAACATTGTGCTAAGTAAAAGAAGGCAAACTAAAAAGGCTACGTATCATATGACTCCACTTAAATGACTTTCTGAAGAAGGCAAAAGCATAGGGACAGAAAACAGATCAGTGGCTCCTTGGGTCTTCTCAGAGGAGAAGAGTGGACTACAAAAAGTACATAATGTGGGGTGCCTGGGTGGCTCAGTCAGTTGGGCATCCAACTCTTGGTTTCGGCTCAGGTCATAATCCCAGGATGATGGTGGGATTGAGCCCCAAGTGGGGCTCCGCACTGAGTGTGGAACCTGCTTAAGATTCCCTCTCCCTCTCCCTCTCCTTCTCTCTCTCCCTCTCCCTTTCTTCCCCTCTGTCCCTCTCCCCAACTCATATGCTTTCTTGCTCTCTCTCTCTAAAAATAAAAAAAAATTTTAAGAAATACAAAAGGCGTTTTCTGGGAAATGGAACTTCCTGCATCTTGACTGTGGTGGTGCTTATATGACTATATATGTTGTCAAAACTCAGAATTGTACAATGAGTGAATGAGTGAATTTTATTGCATGTAAATTATACCTCAATTTTTTAAAAATGAGAAAGAAAAAAAGTCTCTACAGAGATTTCATCATGATGCTGCATTGAAAAGAAAAGTTATTGTGTACCTAAAATAATGCTTACCACTAGTCAAGCAATGGAATCAAACAGCAGCAAGAACTGCCAAATTTATCAGAATGAAGTACAGACTTTTCAAAGCTAGGGAAATTTGAACTGATCATGTGCAACATATGATCATCTGGATAGTGAACAATAATTTTTTCAAAGCTTCCAGTTAACTTTCAAAAGATATTTAACTTTCAGCAACATTATTTACTTCTAGAAAAACCTGAACTATAACTTTGACCTAAAGGAAATGTAGATAAAATTCTGCTATAATTTAACATTCCTCAGAATTCTTCTGTTAATCCTAAAGGGGTTAAGATGTTAAAATTATGGTCACATATGAAATTGGCCAAGGACAGCAAAGACAATAGTTATGGTTCTCACTTATGACCATAAATGCAATAAACCCAATAAAATATCAGAAAATCAAAGCCAACAGGGTATTTTTTTGAAACTATATGTATACATCATGACCAAGTATGTACCCAAGAACTTAACCCAGGAATTTAAGGAGTGAACATTCAAAACTCATAAGCACAGATTATGAAAAAAGCAGTTCATCGTGAAATTACGTGTAACTGAAATAGACCAACACAATTCAGAAGGAGCTCAGTATTTTGATCGTGATACTGATGAGGAAAGTGACAGTTTTATGAATGAAGGCATATTATAATTCAGAAAATTTTCTAAAATTGTGTATATTAAAGGACGTGCTTTATTCCTAAGAAACTATAAGGTGTCTTACAGCCTATGGTAACCTGGAATCAAGAAAATAGGCAATGTCATCTCCTTTTACCACATAACTATTACATTTCTTTTCCTCATCAGCTAGCCTGAGTTGGTTTCTGTTAATTTTAAAGAACCCTTTCTAATATATAAATCAAAGAAATAATTATATAATGAAAAATTGCCCTAAACTGATTCCCAAATCTGGATGACTAAAGAAAAACCTGGGAAGCTCTGGAAAAACAAAGGTTCCCTGACTCCACAGGAGAGGCATGCGTTATTTTGCAAACAAGGCTCCCAAAGGGATTTTGTTATCAGCTAGTTCTGGAACCACCACCATGAGAAAATAGAGGCATTAGGCATGTCCTTCCTTTGAAGTTTTTTCAAGATAGTTATAGATCTAAAATTTTACCATGAAAAAAAAATGAAACAAAAGATAAAAACATTCCATAATAATAAATGATGTATCACCACCAAAAGAATGTTGCAGAGAATAATTGCAACAGAAGTTGGAACAAGGACAAGAACTTGAAGCTAAAGAGGTCAGCAGCAGCTTCCATGTTGGGGCAGCACCTGACAGGTACTAGGAACTTAATTAATTCCCTGAACAAATATTTAAGGATAGAAGGACATGTTACTCAAAGAGGCAAGTGAAGAATATTCCAGGAGAGGATTAAGTCATAGTCAAAAGCAGAGAAGAAAGTGTATACATTGTCTTCAAGGACAATAAGTGAATCAGTCTCTCTGGTTTGGAGGTCAGATTATGGAAGCCCCTGAGCTTCAGGCTAAGGTTGTCCTGTAGGTAGTGGGGAGCCACTGAAGGTTTCTGAAGATGGAGTGAGGCAGTTAAGCTGCACTTTAAGACTTGTTAACAAAGCTATCAAGTGTAAAATGTATTTGTGCCACAGAGAGGCTGTAGTTAATACTCCAAGTGTGAGCTAGCAAAGGTCTGTTTAGAAGCAATAGCAGTACAAAAATAAAACCAAGGGATTCTCTGCCTGGGGAAACCAGAGGGCCTTCAAGAGGAGGGCCTGAGCGACTGCCCATGGAGGACCAGCAGGAGCCCTAGTTGGCTGTCTAATCACAACAAAAAACCTGAGAACTCCCCAAAACACCACTGGTTGAAATGCCATGGGGAAAAGTCAGTAGCAACTGCAGTAATTTTATCATGCCCACCATGAGGCCTTACTGTGAAGACATAGCTTTTGGTAGTAAGAGGCAGGTTCCAGGCACTCTGAAACAACCTGTTGCCTCCTCATTTACATATTCATTTCCACAAGGTTAGCAACCAAGTGGCTACAGAAATGATCACTCGGTTGACACTGATATGAAAGAAGCGAATAGTAACTAAACCTGGTTAATGGGGAAGGGTAGGAATAGGTCCACTGTAGGCATGTTCTATGACTCGGCCTAGCACTCAGCTAGAAAAATGCATAAAGTTCAGGAAAAAATTAGGATGGTTATACCTAGCCATAAAGACATAACTGCAAAAAATAGATGAATGGAAAGTGCCAAAGTGCCTTCTCATAGAAGAGCAGATGGGAAATCCCTTAGAATCTTTTCCTGAGCACTTCAATTTATCCCATTACCAAGTCCTAGACTAAGGAAGGTAGCCTTCTAGACTCTGGAAAACCAGGCAGAGATGATGGAACCAAACTGCATCCACTCCTCTGCCCTATACCAGGCCCTCTCATGCCATCACCATCCTCCATCAGATTGGGGTGATAATTCTGGCTGCTTCCGGTTCTGCCCCCCAATTGCTTGGCCTCTTAGGTGATGGTTTCCACCTCAGTATAATGCAGGTGTCAGGTGAACTGGTTTCCTCCAGCCCCAATGCCTGTCATTCTGGAACCAGGAAATGAATTGCAACAAATTAATCACAAGGAAAGACTACGAAGCCCTTGCAACCCAAAAGTCTACTGTGGGTCTGGGCTTTCACTCTGGCTGTGGATTTGCCTCTCATTATTTTTGATTCAGTATAAAATTAAAACCAAATTTTTCCAGGAATATTCTAGTCAGCAGAGGGAAAACAAGCCTGGAATGAAAACCAACCCCCAAAGAAATCTCAGAACAAGGGGGCCTGCATGGCTGAGAGCTCACCACAGGGTCAAAGGTGTGGCACCAGCTTCCAACAAAGGAGGGGCTAGAGCTTGCGGACACTAGAGCCAAGTATTCCCACCTTCCTCTCTCCTAGTCAGTACCCCCTCCCTTTAGGGTCTGCTCATCCCCACCCTCCTTCCTCGCAGCCCTGAATTTTTGGCCACCACTAATTCCCCTGATTGATCTGTACCACAGAACTTGTCTCTGTTTTCTAATTTCTTCATAAATGTTAGCTTTTCCCAAAGTCTCTTGGGCATACTACCTTTGTTTCATAAACCTCCACAGGGCCACATGGAGGGTAGGTCCAGTAATTAATGTTTGTTGGCTGAGGTATAGGTCATTCTATAGATAAAGAGAACACTACTCAATTTGTATGGTAATAGTTACTCCTTCTTTTGTGCCTCTTATATTCATATGTTCATTTAATTTTTACTACCCTCGTTGTCAGATGAGGAAACTGAAGTCACTCACAGATGTTAAATACCATGGCCAAGAACCAGAGCCAGTAAGGGAACAGGATGGCTCTGAACTCAAGTTTAAAGCCAAAGATCACATTCTACCCTTGTGCTGCTTCCTCCTGCCAGAAATCTGAAGGAGAGCTACTCTGTACTAGAAATCTCAGTCTCTGAAATAAATAAATAAATAAATAAATAAATAAAAAGCATCCTCAACTATGAAAATCTGTAACTGTAGGAGTTTGGTTCCCAAAAGATTATGAGAAATAATTCACAAGATCCCAGATTAACAAATTAGCATCAGATCTGGGGGCCCAGAGTGGAGGTGGGGGTAAAGAGACAGATCTAAAAGGAAATCTCTCATCATCCCTGCACTTAGGACCCAGGAGAAGAGAGGAGGGGAGGAAGGGGACAGAAGTACCAATGGTGGGGGGATGGGGACAATGGTGGGAAGTCTGAGAAGCTGGATCTACACAAAAATTCCCACAGCTCCCTAGTGAGGTGCCCATTGTGAGCATTCACCCTCAGACACCAAAGAACAGTGGGCAGGAGGACAATGAAAATAAGGTGGTGTGAGCATCTGGAAATTCAGCCTTATCACCATGAGCTGCAAACAGGGAGCCAGTCTTACTGGCCCTCTTCCTGCCCCAGCCCCACTGGGCTGACTATCACTGTCCCTTTTACAAGATCCTCAGCAGGTGTGTACAAGGCTGGGAGGATGCACCTGCCAGCGTGTAGTGACAAACACTGAGGTCTGCTTACCTTAAGAGTGTGAGAATTGCATTTGCTTGACACACTGACTTAAAACAAATGGAAAGGTATGAAGCCAAAACTCAATAATGAGATAGGAATTCATCTGCAAAACAACGGCACAGGTGGGAGGGTGAGTGGCTGGCTCAGCAGACCCCAGCCCAGCGCATTCACTTTCTGTGCTTGTGGGGCAAGATGATGGGGGAGTGAAGGGAAAGGGGCAGAAGTCACATGGCATGGGAACCTATCTCAGTGACACGTGCAATGTCCTCACTCTGGATTATGATGCTGGATGGTTGCTTGAGTCTGAGCCCACACGCCACCCAAATGTCCACTTGTACATTTCTCATGCAAATGGTCCTATCTAGGCTTCTCTGGTGCACCTTCTGTCTGTCAGAGAAAAGTGACACAATAGTCAAGATAGGCAAAGACAATGTCTTCTTTGGGGAAAGTTACTTTCTAAGGTTTGTTCTCTAAATTTTATTACATTTCAAAAAGGATAGATGGGAAGCTTTTAAGAATGAATAATTTTCCAACTTGCTTGTGTTGGTCTGAATTGGGGTAAAGGCAGTCAGGCTTCCAAGCGGGCTTGGGGTATATTTCCAGAATACCAAGAAGTGTTGCTTCCAGAAAGATACTAAATAAAACTTCACATGTTCATGGGTTACCTGGACCCCTACGTACATTCTGGGCTGCATTCTGAGCCCCTTAATAGGCAAAGAGCAAAAAAACCAACTAGTTTCACAGACTCCGGTATCATATTTGGGGGAAAAACCTAGGGGTCATTCTTGTAGACACTAAGTACATGATGACCCCAGAGTGTCACAATCTATTCCTCTGAGGCTGGCGAAAACCCCTAGCCAGGATCAAGACCTCTTGCCCATCTTGTTGGCCCCTGGGAAAACAGTCTCTTGCTGAGGGGGTCAGCAAACCTCACAGAAAGAAAAACTATTATCAGCCCCCAACTAGCCCCCTCTTCAGTTAGTTAGTTAGTTATTGCACAAAAGAAGCCAAATGAAGGAGGATGGACCAGCACAAATCCTTCACCACTGTGGGATCATTCTCCAGGCTCACGCCCAGTGGTGTGTGAGAACCAGAATCAGTTTGCATCATCAGTGAATGGGGAAAAAGATATGCACACACCAGTGAAAAGGCTCTTGTGCAAGTCCTCCGGAGTACCCACTACCCAATCCAGCATCCAGTGTCCAGTCACTCCCCACCTAAAGCCAACTCCCCAGACTCCTACCTGCTCTGGCTCAAGGACCTTGGCCCACTTTGGTGGGAGACAAAAGGGGAAGCTCACCAGGAAGGAACATTTCAAGCTGGCCTAGGGCACTGTGTGCCCTGGAGTGTGGGGAAGAGATGAAGATAGGCTCACAGAAGAGAGAAGGGAAGGAGGTCAAGAATTTAAGGGAAAAGAAAAGAGAGAGAATGAAAGTGATAAAAAACAAAAACTTTATTTTACTAGAACCCAAAATGCCCGTTAGGGACCCAATAAGGTTACCAGAAGTACCTACACTTTCCTCAGAGACTTACATTGTGGCTACCTGATGCTTTGAAGTGTCAAACATTCCTCAAATGGTCCTCTCAAGCTCCCCACTTGGAGATAATTTATAACAAGTTGTTCACTTTGACCTAAAGCATTTTTACGAAGTCGGGGAAGAACCCATACCCTCACTTGGAAGTGGGATGCAGCTCTCGGGCAAGCACCTAAAGGTTTGGGGCGGGGGATTAGATGGCGACACTGCACATACTCTGCTCTTGGCACCTGGGGAGAGGAGAGATGGTGAAAAACAGTGGCCTGGGGCCTGGCACCATGCCCACTGCTCAAGTGTACCCCACACCCCGACCCAATTCCCTGAACTGCAATAGCTACTTTGGCCTTTCTTTAGGTCCCAATGGCCTGGGTCTTTCTCCTTTAGGTTATGATACACAGGGCATGCCCCCAACCAAAGAAGGCCTAGAAAACCTCTCCCCATCAGTCCATCTTCCCATCTGTAGTATCACCCCTAAAAAGTCAGTCCTTTGGGTCTTGAAGGGTCCTAGTAGCCACAAGTTTCAAGGAAGAGTTCTACCTCAGCCACTGACATCTGACGCGTCCTGGGAATTAGTTATCCAAAACTCGCTAACCGCAATGATCTGCGAACAAGGGTCCCTCACTACGGAACCCCAGTAGAAGCTAACGAGGCAGAGGGAGGGGAGGGGCTTGAGTAAGGAGCTGGGAGAGAAAGCAAGACCCCAACGCCCGAAGCACCAATTTTGCCTGGGACCCCGCAGCTGCCTCTGCTGCCTTACCCTCCCAGACGCACGTTTGGGCTGGGAGGACCTTCACGTGGCACCCTGGGAGCTGGGAGCTGGGCCCACCCTTCTTCCTTGAGGTCTTCGGCAATTAGCACCCCTCAAGTCAAAGGCAACCCCCCCCCTTTAGAAAGACGCCTGCTCAGACAACCACATCACGGTTCCCAACCGTATCACCTCACTTCCCCAAAAGAAAACTCCCGGCAGTCCGGAGTCACTCGGGTCGCTCCCTTACGCTGCTCACCCCTGCGCCGAAAAAAATCCTCCTTGCTGCACGTAGGAGACCCTCACCAACTGGGGAGTCAGAGACAGGCTTCCGAGCAAGGGTCCGACCCCCGAACCCCACCCTCGGAGACTGACTCCCAGGGGCCGCGCCGGGGACAAAAGCGCGGGGCGGGCTCACTCACCCGCGCGGCGAAGGCGGCCGGGTAGCCAAGGCACTGCGCTCGGCGAGGGCGCCCCTGCTGCTAGGGCCCCGAGCTCGCTCCGCGGCGGGCTGCCGTCCGGGCGGCGGGGGGAGCCGGCGAGGCGCGTCCTGGGCGGGCCGGATGGGACAGTGGTGAGCGGCCGGCAGGAAAGCAAGTGCGAGAGCGAAGAGCGAATGCGCTAGTGAGCCAGCACTGAGAGCGCGGCGCTCGGGGTCGGACTCGGACCGCCAGCAGCTGCCTACACGCGCTGATTTACATGTAATTTGCATAGCGCTCCGGGAATGGCCCCGAGGTCCTTCCCGCCACGCCCACCGTCTCTGCGCCTTGGAGCCGGGAGCCCGGAATCTCTAGCAAACCGAGCGCAGGACGCCGCGCCGCCGCAGCTCGTCTGGCTGCGGTCAGCGTGTTTTCTCAATTTGTTTTGTATTTTCGCTTGGAAGACCACCCGATATGGGACAAAAGAGGTCCGCTCACCGGAAAAACGCAGCGTAGGCTTCAAAATTAATTTCCTTCGTCTCTGATGTGGCGATCAAAAACAACGAATCGAGTAGATCCGTCAAAAGGATACAATTTTGGTTTTTGGATAAAGTATCGTGAAAAATTTAATTCGCTCACTTTTAAAATTAGAACAAGTTCCGTGCCATTTTGTTCAATAAGTGAAGAAATACAGATTGTACAGTCAGGATAACCTAGTTCTTAAAAGTGCGGATTCTGGAGTTGAGAACCCTACTCTTTCTAGGCGCAAAACTTTGGACAAGTGACTTATGATCTCTGTTACTTGATAATACCACTAAAATGGGGTGAATCTAAGTGCCTCAAAGGAATGCGAAGCTTCAATGAGATATGGCAGGTAAAGCTCTTAGGGAAGTACCTAACATACAGTTACTGTAAACTTTTTACAAAATTTTTCTTAATGTTCATTTATTTTTGAGAGGGAAAGAGACATAGTGCGAGTGGGGCAGGGGCAGAGAGAGAGAGAGAGAGAAACAGAATCCAGAGCCGACTCCAGGCTATGAGCTGTCAGCCCAGAGCCCTGTGGGGGGCTCCAACGCAGAAACCATGAGATCCTGACCTGAGCCAAGTCGGAGGCTTAACCAACTGAGCCACCTTGGCGCCCCCAGTTACTGTTAACTCTTAAAATGTGAAAATATGATCAATGTCTCTTTAACCGAGAGTCAGAGCAAGGAAAGGCAAGGAGGGAGAAAGGAAAGAAGCAATAGAAGGCAAAGAGGAAATGCCCTAAGGTTAAGAGATAGTCTCTGGAAGATTCAGACAAGGGTTTCCCACCCAACTCTGCTCTCTGGCTAAGTAGCCCCAGCTCTGAGAAAGCAGTTATTTCATCTTTTCTCCCCAGAAGATCCAACTTTGAATGTATTCGTTGAAACGTCTTCTTAGGAATGCTTTGGAGAAACATAAAAAGTTCAACTAGGCATTTCTTTAAAAAAGAAAGGCAGAAAAGAAAAGAGAGTAGAAAAGAAAAGAAAAAGGGAAAGAAAAGAAAGTGTAAAGGAAGCAAAGTCCGTGCTATGGTGGGAAAAGTCCCAGACTGGCAGACCTAAGTGTTAGACCTGCTTCTAGTACTAGTTTGCAGAGCTTTCACAAGACACTCACTGTCTCTGGGCTTCAATTTTCTAATCTGTAAAATGAGGAGACTCCATGGGATTTTTTTTTCCCAGGCATCTTTTATCTCTGAAATTTTAGCGCCAGAGTTCCTCTGACATCTTCCCTTTGTTGTGTGTTAAGAATCTCTTACTGGTTTGTAAGATACCTACAAAATCTTTAAAAAATATTTTTTTTGGCTTGCCTAATATTTAGTTTGCACCAGAAATGAAATATATTGTAGAATTTCCTGATCTGCTCACTTGGATTGTGAGGTAAATATCTTTGCAGTGACTACCTAGATCAACAAAGAGAACTCTGCCAGGCACCTTGGAAGTCTCTCCATTGCCCCCAGCGCAATAAGGGCCCCCAGTCTCTGTGCTTCCAAAACCAACCACTAGCCTCCCTTTTTATATAACCACTTTTATGGTTGAGGGTCCAACTTCAGCTCAGGTCATAATCTCCCGGTTTGTGAGTTTGAGCCCTGCACCGTGTTCACTGCTGTCAGCGCAGAGCCCACTTTGGATCTTCTGTCCCTCTCTCTGTCCCTTCCCTGCTTGTGCTCTCTCTCAAAAATAAACAAATCTTTAAAAAATTATAAATATATATATATATATATAAAATCACTTTTGCTAGTTTCTTTGCAGTATTATCCCAAGTGCATCTTGAGGCTTGTTTGGTTTTGCTTTTGTTTTTAGCTTGAGGTTCCTTTTAAATCTTTGTTACAATTATTGGTTGAAGAACTTAGGCCTTTTGACCTATGGAGTTTCCCACAGTCTGGGAATTGCACTTTTATGGGACAGTTCAGCATATTCCTGTCCTTGGCATTTCCTGGAATTTGGCAGCTGATCCAGAGGCATCACCAGACCAAGGTTTGATCCTTTTTGCAAGACTATAGGTAGCGGTGTATTCTTTGATCAAGAGGCACATGATATTTGGTTTTGTTCTTCTCTAAGGTTAGCTCAATTCTAAGATCCATGAATTCACTAAGGGCTGCAAAATGGTGATATTTTAATTCTGTCATTTTGTTTTATTTATTAGCTGAATATGTCTATGAGGAGGTGTGTCATCTCATCTAATATCTGGTTGCCAGGAGGTAAGTTCATATAGGAAAGTCTGGGTAAATATTTGCTTCTTTCTTTCAATTTACCCCATTTTCAAGATAATAAATTGGTTCTGTCATCCTCAGAAGGTAACTTTTAAGTTTCTTTCTTAATATTATTAAAAATTCATGGATTTAAAGATATTTGATGGATTTCGATCTACTGCAATTTTAATCCTTATTAAAGCGAAACTTGTCCCTCCCATCTTTAGCCAGTAGGTAACTTCCTTGCTACCTGATATGACAGGACGTTCCAGGCTCATCATTATAAATTTGCTGTCCCAGACATGGAATCATCCATTTCTCCAAGAAGCTCTACTTTTTTTCTCGACATTTTAAGATGACAGTATGGGAACAAGGGGTATTCATTACTACTAGATTGGTAACTGTCTCTAGGCCTTTTCAAAAGATAGAACTAATATTTCAGATTCAGTTTCAGGACTATGGGGTTTTTTATTTAACCTCTTCTATATTACATTACCCGTTCTTTCCTTTCTTGCATGTAAAGAATTCTGGTTCTCAAGTATAATGGAATTAAAATATTTACTAATTTGAAATGTACTAATTTGCTTTAGCTCATATTAAACATACAATAATCTCAAAGTAACAATATTAATACTACCACCACTGATTCTGATTCTTGATAATAGTTAATTTTTTGCATATAGTATCCACTTTATTATAGTTGTACTCTTTTGAAATTATTAGCTTCTATAGCCATTGCATACTATAATATTTTTCATTGAACCCTCATTTGGTCTTAGTTCTATAGGTAAATTATATATTTACTGCTCACCATTAGTCCCTTATGTCTCTCTAATCTAATCACTTTATTGTGTGAAATCCTGTCCACTAATAGATTCCATAGGAAAGGCTATGGAAATAGTATTCTTTAAGTTCTTGCATGTTGATTACAGTTTGTCTATGCCATTTATAATTGAAGGTCAGATTTATTGGATATAAAATGCTTGGCTTGCATTTTCTTTCCTTGAAAATCTTACATATGTTTTGCAACTTATTTATGGCATAAAGCATTGCTGTCAAAAAGTCTGATATAGTCTACTTTTCTTTCCCTTGTTACAGAATCTTCTTGCATAGAGACCCAAAGAATTTTATCTTTTTTTAAAGCCCAGTAATTTTACTAGAACATGCCTCTTGGTCATTCCAATTTGATATTTCTCAGGTAGATGGTGTGTTCTTTCAAAATGTACCCTCAAGGGATGCGTGGGTGGCTCTGTCAGTTGAGCATTCAACTCATGATTTTGGCTCAGGTCATGATCCCAGGATCATGGATTCGAACCCTACGTTGTGCGCTATGCTGAGCATGGAGCCTCTTAAGATTCTCTTTCTCTCTCTCTCTCTCTCTCTCTCTGCCCCTCTCCCCAGCTTGTGCCCTCTATCTAAAATTTAAAAAAAATAGCCTCAAATATATGTATTTAATTTCAGTAAAGTTTTCTTTGCTTATAGTTTTTAATATTTGTTTTGTTCCCTTGGTTCCCTTGCTTTGGATTGCTTCTCTGGGATTTCTGTTATCTGTATGTTGGACTTCTTTTGCCTGTCTTCAATATTTGTCACTTTCCCTCAAGTCCTTTTATTTTCTTCTTTCTTTTTTTTTTTTTTTTGGATGTTGAGTTTTATAAGTTCTTTTTCTTTAATTTTTTTAACATTTATTCATTTTTGAGAGAGAGAGAGAGAGAGAGAGAGAGAGAGCAGGTGGGGGAGGGGCAGAGAGAGAGGGAGACACAGAATCGGAAGCAGGCTCCAGGCTCTGAGCTGTCAGCACAGAGCCCGACGTGGGGCTCGAACCCACGAGTGGTGAGATCATGACCTGAGCCAGAGTCGAACGCTCAACCAACTGAGCCACTCAGGCGCCCCTATTTTCTTCTTTCATTATTTTTTTTAAATTTCCCTCATTTTTGCTTTCTTACTTTTAAGGCTTTATTTCTTGCATTTATTTGCTCTTTTGTTCCTTATAGTTTAATCTTTATTTCTCAGATGCTTTTTTAAAATTCTGATTCTTTTTTGAGTGCTGATCCAATTTTTTAGTTTCTTTAATTCTGGTTTATGTCATTCTCATACTATTTTTTCAATTTATTTTAGCTCTTTTAGAACATTACAGCTTTGATCTGTTTTTTGAATGTATCTTTCTGGCAGGTTTTCATTGTAGGCATATTATTCCGATTCTTACTCACTTTTTTAAAGTAATTTTGCATAAGAGTTAACCCTGATAATTTTCTGTTGCTCATTTTGACATGAATTTTGTTTTCCTGAACTTTTAGAAGAAGGCTTTGTCCAGATAGCTTTTCTAACTTCACAGAGCTCCCCATTTTGTTGTTTCTGTGTAGTGTTAAAAAAAAAAAATTGGTGGCTGAATACCTGTGATTTCCTGGCTTTGTTTCTCTCACATTTATCTGGCTTTTCCTTTTCCTTCCACTCTAATTTTCTCTATCATATCAAATTTTTTCCACTTTTTTATTCTGGCAAAACATTCATAACATAACATGTAACATTTTAACCATTTTTAAGTGTACCATGTAGTAGTATTAAGTATATTTACAGTGTTGTATAACCATTGCCACTATTTCCAGACCTTTTTCATCATCTCATATAGAAACTCTGTACATATTAAGCAACAACTACCCATACCTCATCCCCTCCAGTCCCCCGTAACCTCCATTCTACTTTCTGTCCCTACCAATTTGCCTATTCTAAATATCCCATATAGTTGGAATCATACAATATTTGTCCTTCTATGTGTGTTTGTTTCATTTAACATAATGTTTTCAAAGGCCATCCATGTTGTACCATGCACCAAAGCTTCATTCCTTTTTGGCTGAATAACACTTCATTGTATGTATATACCACATTTTACCTATTCATTCATCTATTGATGGACACTTGAGTTGATTCTACCTTTTGGCTATTGTGAACAATGTCATTATAAATATTGGCATATAAATGTGTTTGAATCCCTGTTTTCAACTCTGTCGAGTATATATCTAGAAGGAATTGCTGGGGCTCACATGGTAAGTCTAGTTATTTAAGGAACCACTAAAACTTTTAGAGGAAACACCAAACTGTTTCCATAACGTTTCACCTTTTACATTCTCACCAGCAATGCACAAAGGTTCCAACTTCTCATCCTCACCAATGTTATTAAGATTTCTTCTTTGATCCATGTGTTATATAGAAGTGTGTTATTTATTCCCAAGTATTTTAGGATTTTTAAATTCTTTCTGTTATTGGTTTCTAGTTTAATTCCACTATGCTGTGAGGGCAGACATGTGATTTCTATTCTTTTATATTTGTTAATGTGTTTGATGGTCCAGAATGTGGTCTTTCGGTGAATGTTCCATGTGAGCTTGAGAAGCATGTTTATTCTGCTGTTACTAGATAGTCTATGGATATCAATTTTATCCAGTTGATTGACGGTGTTCTTGAATTCAACTATGTCCTTACTGATTTTCTGCCTGCTGATTTGTCCATTTCTGATAGACAGTGATGTTGGCTCCTACTATGGTAGTGGATTCATCTATTTCTCCTTGCAGTTCTGTCAGTTTTTGCCTCATGTATTTTGTTGCTATGTTGTTAGGCACATACATGTTAAGGATTATTATGTCTTCTTGGAGAATTGACTCCACCATTACGTAATGCCCTCTTTTATCCCCGATGACTTTGCTCTGAAGTCTGCTTTTTCTGAAATTAATATAACTACTACTGCTTTTGTAAATTAGTGTTACCATAGTGTATCTTTCTCCAACCACTTGTTTTGTATTTATATGTGTCTTTATATTTAAAGTGTGCTTGTTGCAGACAACATATAGTTGGGTCTTGTTTTTTATCTACTGTGAATATCTCTGTGTTTTAATTAAATTAGGCACATTTAGATAGACCATTGAGATTCAAAGTGATTGTTGATATAGCTGGATTAATAGCTACCATATTTGCTGCTGTTTTCTACTTATTCCCCTTGTTCTTTTCTGATATTCACTGTGAGAGCCAAGTTGGGCTATGGAGATAAAAATCACAAAAGTGTGGTTCCCTCCTCCTTCCATGTCTGGGATCCTCTGAAGTTTGAACTCTCAGATTTGTCTATACTGAGCTTCCATCAATTTGTCAATTACAGTTCATTTTTTTTTCCTATGCTGGCACTGGTTAGTGCTTCTGCTTCTGGGTTTCTGCTTTGGTAAGTTGTGATTCTCTATATCCACTCATCTATCTCCAATCTTGGAAGCAGCAATTTGCCCTGTGAGATCACTTCTCTCACAGATATAAGAATTGTTGATTAGGGGCGCCTGGGTGGCTCAGTTGGTTAAGCGTGCGATTTTGGTTCAGGTCATGACCTCGCGGTTCGTGGGTTTGAGCCCTGCTTTGGGCTCTAGCCTGACAGCTGCAGAGATTGGAACCTGCTTTGGATTCTGTGTCTCCCTATCTTTCTGCCCCTCCTGCACTCACACTCTCTCTCTCTCAAAAATAAACAAACATTAAAAATTTTTAAAAAAGAATTGTTGATTTTTGTTTGCTCAGCTTTTTACTTGTTATGATGAAGATTTCTCAAATTCTTACATGACAAACCACAAACCAGAAGTTTCCCATCAACATAATTAATTTTCTGGGGTGTTTTTTTTTAAATAATAGCCATCTAACTGGGTATGAAGTATATTCCATTGCAGTTTTGATTTGCATTTCCCTGATGACTAACGATGCTGAGCATCTTTTCATGTATTGATCATTTGTATATCTTCTTTAGAGAAATGTCTTTGAATTCTTTTACCCATTTTTTAATTGGATTATTGGGGGTTTGCCTTTGGATGGTAGAGGTTCTTTATATATTCTGGATATTAATCCCTTGTCAGATATATGATTTGCAAATATTTTCTCCCATTCTATGGGCTGCCTTTTCATTCTGTTGATTGATGCACAAAAGTTTTACATTTTGATGAGGTCCAGTTTATTTTTTCTTTTGTTTCCTGTGTTATTGATGTCATAAACTACTGCCAAATCTGAGGTCATAAAAATTTTCTCCTATGTATTCTTATAAAATTTTTATAGTTTTATCTCTTACATTTAGGTCTTTAATCCATTCTGAATTAATTTTTTATAATCTTTCACATGTGGATATCTAGTTTTGCCAGCACCGTTTGTTAAAAAAACTGTGTTTTCCTCACTGAATTGTCTTGGCACCTTCTCAAAAATCAATTGACCATATATGCAAGGTTTTATTTCTAGACTAACCTTTTCTATCCCATTGGTCTATATGTCTGTTCTTATGCCAGTATCATACTTTATGATTACTACAGCTTTAAGTTTGAAAATCATGAAGTGTGAGACTCCCAGCTTTGTTAGTCATTTTTTTGGGTGTTTTGACTATTAGGGGGTTGCTGGAGATTCCATGTAAAGTTTAGGGTTTTTTTTTCTCTTTCTATTTTCTCCAAAAACCAACATTGGGATTTTGATAGGGATTACATAGATTGCTTTGGTATTACTGTCATCTTAACAATACTAAGGCTTGCTACCCATGAACATAGGATGTCTTCCTATTTATTTAGGTCTTCTTTAATTTCTTTCAGCAATGTTTTGTAGTTTACAGTGTACAATTCTAGCCTTCTTCATTAAATTTATTACTAAGTACTTTATGCTTTTTGATGCTATCAAAACTGGAATTGTTTTCTTAATTTCCTTTTCAGATTGTTTATGGCTAGTGTATAGAAATACAACTGATTTTTGCTTGTTGATTTTTTATCCTGCCCTATTATGTCAATTTTATTCATCTCTAAAAATTTCTTCTTAGAAAGAGTCCTGTCCTAAAAGGGAGACCTAGCTGGTCATTTGTAAGAGTTAATGAGAGCTAAACTGCACCAGTCCTTTTAAACTCTGGCTACTGACTGGAAATGAAGAGGTTTTACCCAAAGTTCTAGGAAATATATCACTTAATCTGAAAAAAATGTCATGGTCCAAACACACAAACCTAGCACATACATCTGGTTTGTCAAAATGAAATAAATCTGCTTCAGAGAGAAACTTGTTTTTTGTTCCCTTAAATATCCTGAAATGATGCAAGTTAGCTCCTTTGCCCAAAAGCAAAAAAACTAGTTGTAGAATATATTACTTTCCTTGGTGGAGAAGGGGTGTCTGTTTATCTATACTGCCTTCCCAGGAAGCTTAATCTGCAAGCCCTGGGCTACATCTGTCTGTGCACATCCTCTATACTCCCTTCCTATCTCTGGATCCCTGCACTGGCCTGGCCCCCTTTGCTGCTGAGCCATTGTTAGGAAAGCCAAAGAAGAAGGAAAAGGAAAGAAGAGAAGGTAAAATGTCACAATTTATTAATCTCTCACAAGTACAAAATAATGACTCCCCTTAGTTTCTGAATTATTAAATCCACCTAGATCAGCATTGGTGGATTAAGGCTAAAGAAAGATTTGCTGGCTCTCAAGTCTGGCTGTATGTCGTATTTACCTGCGGAGATTTTTATCAATACTTATGCCTGGGTTCCTCCTCCAGAAATTGAGTCAGTTGGTCTGGGATGTGGCCTGGGGAATGATTTTTTTAATTCCCTGTAAGTCTGATGTGAGGCCAGAGTTGAGAACTACTTATAGCTTAGGTAAAATCCAAAACATAAAGAACAATTTAGAAATTGACCAATGGTGCTTCTGTTTGCTCTTCAGTTCTTTTTTTTTTTTTAATGTTTATTATTTATTTTTGAGGGAGAGAGAGACAGAACATGAGTAGGGGAGGGGCAGAGAGAGAAGGAGACACAGAATCCGAAGCAGGCTCCAGGCTCCGAGCTGTCAGCACAGAGCCCAACGCAGGGCTCGAACCCACAAACTGTGAGATCATGACCTGAGCCGAAGTCAGTCGCCCAACCAACTGAGCCACCCAGGCGCCCCTGCTCTTCAGTTCTTAAGGCTAATTATTTGTTTAAAGACCAGTGCCTCGACCAGAGGAATTAACATATGAAAATACAGATGTACTGAACTCCAGAATGTTTGTGGATTTGTTCCTGTAAATATTTACTGTAAATGGATTTTCTATACAGTTGACCCTTGAATAACAAGGGTTTGAACTGCATGGGTCCACTTATATGTGAATTTTTTTTTACAGTACAAAACTGTAAATGCATTTTCTCTTCTTTATTAATAACATTTCCCCCCTCTGGCTTAATTTATTGTAACAATACAGTATATAATACAGATAGCATACAAAACATATGTTAATCAATTGTCTATGTTATTGATAAGGCTTCCAGTTAACAGCAGGCTATTAGTAGTTAAGTTTTGAGGGAGTCAAAAGTTATACATGGATTTTTTACTGCATAAAGGGCTGGTTCCTCTAACCCCCAGATTGTTCAAGGGTCAACTGCCTTTAAATCTTATTATTCCATGCATTATCATTATATAATAGAAAAAGTTAGTCTTGGGTGGAGAAGTATTTTTGATTACAAAGCCAGAAATTAAAATATAATTCCTAATTCCAGAAAAATGTTTAAATTAATTTTTTAACCATAGAAGTCACAATTCTCACTGATAGGAAAAGAAATAAAGGAGAGAACAGTATAGTAGGGAGAAAGTAAAAGGTAACCATCATACCCCCACAGCTGCATGTTGTAATCCCCCAAATACCCTCTACTGAGGGCACTTCTTGGGTATCTTTCAGGAAAGGGCTATTTTATTAGATCACTTCTAATAATAATAACTGTAAAATTTAGTCCATGATGTTGTGGCTAGGATGTTAGAAACAAATTTAATCCAAATCAATGATTTCAAGCTGCAGAACCTCCAGAATTCCAAGAGGTGACTGGAATGGATGGAGTGGAGACTCGGGCAAGGCTCCCAAGTGCTCATCCACTCCTTGTCCGGAACAACTCTGCTTTTCTTGACTTTACATATTAGGCTTTCATGTGTGACTTTGCAGAACATTTAAAATCTTCTGATTTATATAGTCAGAAAGAATAACAACAGTTTAAATAAACAGACAAATATGAACTCAAGTGATCACATTCAATTATTTCACATTCTATCTATCATTCTCCCTCACATTCTACTCCTAAACCTATAGGTTCTCTATTTATTCCCCTTCCCCACCAAACACACTGTAGGGGATTATCTTAGAAACCACAGAAGGAAGTGCTGTAAAAACACAGCACAGCAAAGACCACATTTAAGGACCAAATGAGCACATGAAACTCATGGCTGAGAAATCCATCTATTATGTAACGCAAATTTGGGGGCATCTTATATGTAAGACCTTTAATTTATAAATTTTGTAAACTCAATTTTCTGCATCATGAGAATCTACAACCAGATGATATCATCTATTAAAATTCCCCTCTTTTACAGAAAGGGAAATGGAGATTAGAGGGTAAGTCATACATGTCTATCTCAAATTCTTTGTGTGGAGGGAATACAGTATAGTAGTAAGATCTGAATCAGCCACTTGGTTTGCATTGAAGCTCTGTCACTAACTAGTTGTGTGACCTTTGACAAGTAACTTAAATTCTTCTGGGTCTTAATTTTCTAAGTGTTAAAAATAAGATAGAAGTGAAATAAACCATGACTTCTTTATGAGTTTGTTTTGAAGACTGAATGAGAAGATCTACTGCAAAGCATATTATAAAGTGCTTAATACCTAATAATTGTTCCATAGATGGTAACTATTATTCTGTGGAGTATTAATTAGTTACTCAGTCCTACCAGGCCAAATTCAATACTCTGGCCTCTGATGGGCAGTTTTTTCCATTATTTGTGAATATACAAAGTGAATATATGGGTATATTTATTGTATTACTTATCTGTGGATAAAATTTTTAAAGGTATTCATTGCAAAACAAAACAACAAAACTGTATCATAACAAAAAAATGGAATTTCTAAGAGAAAAAAAAACAGAAGAAATCCTTCTTTAGGAAATTTTTGCTCTGGATTTACTCCTGCATATTTTATAATGGTCTCCTACAGGTCCATGTACCTACTGGAAAAACTGGTCAATTAAATCAAGAACTCTCACATAAACAGAAGTCTGACATTAGGAGGTTGGCTAAAACTGTAATGTTCCAGATTCCTCTTCTTTGTAGGTTTTCCGGGACTCATCCAGTCACTCTCCCTACCAGCAGCAAGACCATACCTAAATGGTCTTAGCTGCATATCCTCCTTCCCTTTCTGGTAATATGAGAAGCAGACTTCAAATCAGTTATGAGTTCCAGTGACTGGGCATTCTGTCTAGAAAGTTTTTTCTTATGTCTATGTAATCATTAATGCTGCTAATAAAATCCACTCAAATCATGACAGTGACAACAATTCTAAATTCTTATAGATTTAACAAGATAGACTCAGGATCTATATTGAAGAAAACTGGAAAAAGAACACAACAATTAAAACACACACAAAAAAACAGGATTTGAATAAATTGAAAGTTATATTATGTTCCTAGAAGGAAAGAAAATATAAAACTGTTAATACTAATAAATTTATTTTTTAAGTTTATTTATTTTGAGAGAGAGAGAGAGAGAGAGAGCATGTGAGCAGGGAAGAGACAGAGAGAGAGAGGCAGAGAGAGAGAATCCCAAGCAGCCTCCATGTTGTCAGCTCAGAGCCCGATTCCCAGCCTGATCTTATGAATCATGAGATCACGACCTGAGCTGAAGTCAAGAGTCAGATGCTTAACCAAATGACTGAGCCACCCAGGCACCCCTTTAGTAAATTTAATATATACATTTTATGTAGTTCCAATTAGAATTTTAACAGTGTTTTTCTTGGAATTAGGTAAAATGATTCTAAAGTTCACATGGGAAATGAATGCCAAAGAAGAGCTGATACAACTATAAAAATGTAAGAAAAGAGAGTGTGTACGGGGTGGGGCTAACTAAGATATCAACAGTATGATAAACTTTATGTATTCAAATCAATATGGCATTTGTGGAACAAAATAAATAATTGATAATTACATGACAGTGGTTATTAGAAATGTGCCAAAGTGGTAATTCAATGGGAAAAAGATGAACTATTAAAAAAAAGTATAGGCATAACTGGCTACCCACCTGAAAGAAAATAAAAATGGACTAAATTCAAAAGTAAATTGCAATGGATTAAAGATCTAAATATAAAAGAAAAATAATTTTAAAACCTGAAGAAAAAAGTCTAAGAGATTACATGAACAATTTCTGGTTTGGGGAGACTTTCCTTATTCAGAACCTAGAAACTATAAAACAAAAGGCGTATTTGACCATATACAAGTAACTTTTTTTTCTGATATAGCAAAAGGTACTAAAACAAAGTTATCAAGATCAAGATGTTAGGGAAAATGTTTGTGCCACTATATTCTTGCAAAGGATCACTTTCTATACAAAGCACCCTTAAAAACTGATAAGATAAAACCAACAACTGAATAGAAAATTGTGTGAAAGACACAAACAATTCGTTAGTAAGTAAAGTCAAAGACCCAATAAATATGACTATGCCCAAATTCACTAGAAATTAAAGAAAACCAAATAAAAGCAACATAAATGATTGATACCCATCAAACTGGCACACATAAAAATAGCCACAGCAAAGCTTCCACTGATCAATTTAAGTATCAATAAGAATCATAATTGCAATGAATTGAAAAACATCAAATAAATTTAATCCATGAACTCATAATGATACTAAAAAACGTTACCACTGAAGGATGCCTGGAAACCAATTCATTATTTTGAAAAGTGATAAAAAAAAAAAAGAACCTAGCATTTTTCTTGTCTAATGCATATGAACTATATCATTGGGTAATCAAATAGCAGAGGTGAGAAAGTTTTTACATCATAAATGAAAAAGGATAGAGTTGGACTATCATCATTTTGCAACCCTAATGGATCTGGACACAGAGCATCAATGGTTGCTAACATCACAAAGGGAGAGATAATCAGATAATATGTGACTCTGATGGAGGAACAGACACCATCTGTGAATTATTCTTGCCATAAAGATCAAACTTGACTCTGACCAAGCCTTTAAATTCCACTAACCAATTCATAGGAAATAACTACAACAAGGAATTACAACATAGGGATGCAATCTGCAAAATTCAGACTGTGGGAAACTTCACAGCACTGACAACCTGGTTCTTCCAACAAAAAAATTGTAAGGAACGACAAGATGGAGGAAGGAAACTATAAATTAAAAAGGACAGGGGTGTCTGGGTGGCTCAGTCGGTTAAGCATCCGACTTCGGCTCAGGTCATGATCTCGCAGTTCGTGGGTTCGAGCCCCGCGTCAGCCTTTGTGCTGACAGCTCAGAGCCTGGAGCCTGTCTTCAGATTCTGTGTCTCCCTCTCTCTCTGACCCTCCCCTGCTCACACTGTCTCTCTCTCAAAAATAAATAAAACATTTAAAAAAAGGGGGGGGGGGCACCTGGGTGGCTCAGTCGGTTAAGCGGCTGAGTTTGGCTCAGGTCATGATCTCGTGGTTCGTGAGTTTAAGCCCCATGTCTGGCTCTGTGCTGACAGCTCAGAGCCTGGAGCCTGCTTCAGATTCTGTGTCTCTTTCTCTCTCTGCCCTTCTCCTGCTCACGCTCTGTCTCTCAAAAACAAATAAACATTAAAAAAAGTAAAAAAAAAATAAATAAAAAGGACATAAAGACTTTAATTAATGCAATCTGTGGGTCTTATTTGAATTCTTGCTCAAACAAAATGTAAATGCCATTTGAATATTTTAAAAATTATTAATTTTTAAAGATATGATAATATTACACTTATTTTATCTTTTAGAAATACATTTTTACTTATATTTATGGATGGAATAATATGGTGTCTAGCATTTGCTCTAACATATCTGAAACAGGATAATTGGATGGGACAGAATTGGCCATGGATGGATGGTGACTGAGACTGGCTGATGGGAACATGAGAATTTATTATACTATTTGCCTACTCTATGCATATTTGAAATTCTCCATAATAAAAGTAAAACACACACACACACACACACACAATCACATACACATACACATACACAAAGCCATAGTGCCTATTGTTATTTGCTGGTAGTATGTATGAAGGCGATTCTCACATGTTGCTGGCAGAAATGTAAAGTGGTACAGCTTTTTTAGAAAGCAATTTGGCAAGGCCTATTTAAACGACTTTTTTTTAATGTTTACTTACTTTTTACAGAGAGAGATACAGAGCACAAGCAGAGAAGGGACAGAGAGAGAGGGAGACACAGAATCTGAGCTACCAGCACAGAGCCCGATGCAAGGCTCGAATTCATGAGCCACAAGATCATGACCTGAGCCAAAGTTAGATGCTTAACCAACTGAGCCACCCAGGCGCCCTGGCATTATCTATTTTTAAAGATACGTATCTCCCGTGACCCAGAGATTCTACCTCTGGGTTGCTATTCCTTAGAAATAGAAATAGAAATAGAAATAGAAATAGAAACAAATGAGGCAGCATGACAAGTATGTTTGCTGTGAGAATGTTCCTGGTGGACCCCAAACTGGAAAGAAAGTGAATCACAGAAGATTTGGAAGACTGACCCACTCTCCCTCCAGTTAACACTTTTCTTTAAAAAAAATTTTTTTTATGTTTATTTATTTTTGAGAGGGAGAGATAAAGGGGTGGGGGGCACGCAAGTAGGGGAGGGTAAGAGAGAAGGAGACACAGAATCTGAAAGAGGCTCCAGACTCTGAGCTGTCAGCACAGAGCCCAATGCGGGGCTGGAACTTAGGAACGGTGAGATCGTGACCTGAACTGAAATCGGATGCTTAGTCAACTGAGCCACTCAGGTGCCTCCAGTTAACACTTTTTTTGTGTGCCTATTTTGCAGAGACTGGAAAGCTAAAGACATTTCCTAGACTCCTTTGAAGCTAGGGGTTTAGATTGGGATTTAATTCTGCCAATCATCTGACTGCAACTGGAGTCAAAAGTTCTGGTGGCAGCCACCGATCCCCAGGTTGCAGCTAAAGTGGAATGATTCTGGAGTCAGCAGCTGGGACAGCATCTTCCTGACTTTGATGGATACAGATGTCCCTTTCAGGGACAGGTTCTGTGGGACTGTTATGGGAGCCATTCCTGATAGCCGAGCCTAGAGCTTGCCACCTTGGTCCCTCTAATTAATTTTTTAAGTCCTGAGTTCCCCACATTAAATCCTTTTCTACTTAAAATAACTAGTTTCTATATTATACAATGAACCAAATTATTGAATAAATTATAGTATTATATTTCATATCATGGAATATTAAGCAGCCATTGAATAGAATAAATTGGATGCATACTGAATGACTTTCTGGTCATCTAGAAGGATTTTCATAGGTGCTTTTTTAAAAATATAATTTATTGTCCAATTGGCTTCCATTCAACACCCAGTGCTCATCCCAACAAGTGCCCTCCTCAGTGCCCATCACCCACTTTCCCCTCTCCCCCAACCCCATCAACCCTTGGTTTATTCTCAATATCTAAGAGTCTCTTATGGTTTGCCTCCCTCCCTCTCTCATAGGTACTTCTAAGTGTGAGAAAATAAAAATATAGAAAAATGAGTATAACATGACCCATTTTTGTAAAATAATGATCAAGTCCCTGAAATCCCCATGAATCCATATAGGATTTTATGAGCATGGAGAAGATACTGGGTTATGAATATAGGTTATAGGCGTATAGCTAGGGAATAGAAAAGGTGCTAATATGGGAAGAAAAAGTGGAGAGGGAAGGTACTGATGAAAATATAGCAAGCACAATATGATCCTATGTATATACGTTTATTTGTCTATGTATATTGCATGCATAAAGAATGCTTGAATGGAAAACCAACATGGCTCAGGATGTCTCAGGATGATGAAATGTTAGGTGGGATTTACTTTCTTCATATATTTATATAAAGATCAAATTTTTACAATGGCCATTTGTTTTTTTGTTTTTTTTTTTTTTGGTATGATCAGGAAAAAAAGGTTATTTTCATTGTGGAAAAGAAAAAGGCCAAAAAAAGTGATTTACAATAGTAGTAAAAGCTGTAAGGTACCTACGAATAAATCCCACAAAATTTTAACAAGATCTTTATGGGGCAAATAAATGGAGCATTATACAATATTAATGGATTGAAAGTCTCAATATAATAAAGATGGAAATTCTCCAAATTAACCTATAAATTCAAAGCAATTCCAACAAAATCTCAAGAGGATTTTTCATAGAACTTGACAAACTGATCCCTGAATTCACACAGAAGAGTAAAGGGCCCAGAATAGCCAAAAAAATTTACAAGATGAATGAGAAAGGATCACCCTATTAGATTTCAAGATGCTATAAATCTGCAATTAAAAGTGTTGTATTGCATAGATGCAGATAATGCCTCAGTGAAAAAGACTTGAGGGAGTAGCAATGAACCGACAGATATTGCAGAACATGGTGAGTGACAGAGGTGATATTACACATAATTGGGAAGGACAAGATGACAAACAAACATAGGTTGCTGGCCTCCTTTCACAATTCATCCTAGAAATGTTATGGAAGTGATGGGTGGGTTAATGAATAAGAGAATATCATATAAAAACATTGAGAAACATTCGGGAATACAGAAGTGGTTTTGTTCCAGTATATATTTGGACAATGACAGCTTAGAAGAAGGCAAGGTATAAAACAGGTTGTGGAAGAACAATTTTATTGTATTTTCTTCCCTCGCCCACACTGCTAACCTCAACACCTCTGTGGAACAGAAGAGTAATACTAGCACAGTGCTACTGGGTAGAAGAATAATATTATGGCACAGCTGGAGTCTTGCTGGTGGAGAGTGGCTAACAACAGGTGTAGATCAATGTTTTGATCCTGGAGCAATCCTTACCGCTATCCCAATACTAAGGAAGGAAATCTTGAAATAGAGCAGAGCTGAGGGAGGAGATACAGGAAAACCCAATTCATGAGGGTAGGTAAATAGGGAGTGATCAAATTCAGACTGAAATAACAGAAGTCATCAGTCTAAGGAATATTTCCTGCCATACATTGCATAAACTCATCGTAAGAGGTCTTAGAGTATGGATTTCAGTCTCTTCTCCCAGGTATGAATTACCTGTCTAGGTAGCTAGTATTCCCAAAGTAATATGAAATTATAGGGGGAAAGAATGATACAAATGAGGTGTACATGCTTCATGGTTCATGCTAAAGGGAACAGAATCAATAGATCAGACAGACGAAGATTTAAAATATACGTAATAAATATATTGAACAAGAAGAATATTATAAATATGAAGCAGGAACAATATAACAATTGAAATTAAGAATTCAATAAATGAATTTATCAGCAAAATAGATATAGGTGAAGAACAAATTACTGAGATGAAAGATCAGATCAGGAAACTTTCTACATAAAAGTTAAGAATAGACCAAAAGATGGCAAAAATAAGAGAAAAGTTAAGACACATGAATATTTGAAGTAAAAACTTAATAGAGATCACAAAAGGAGACAGGAAAACAAATTATAAGGAAATACTGGAAGAAATACTGAGAATTTTCCAGAACTAGAAAAAGGTGTAAAATTATTGATTTAAAGAGTTCATAGAGAGTCGCCTGGGTGGCTCAGTTGGTTAAGCAGCTGACTTCAGCTCAGGTCATGATCTCACGGTTCATGAGTTCAAGCCCCGCATCGGGCTCTTTGCTGACAGCTCAGAGCCTGGAGCCTACTTGAGATTCTGTCTGCCTCTCTCTGCCCCTCCCCAACTCACACTCTGTCTCTCTCTAAAAAATAAATAAACATTAAAAAAAAAAGAGTTCATAGAACACTAATAGGAGACACTTAAAAACACACAGACACAGGGGCACCTGGGTAGCTCGGTCAGTTAAGCATCTGACTTTAGCTCAGGTCATCATCTCACAGTTGTGGGTTCAAGGCCCCATGTTGGGCTCTGTACTGACAGCTCAGAGCCTGGAGCCTGCTTCAGATTCTGTGTGTGTCTCTTTCTCTCTGCCTCTCCCCTGCTCTCTCTCTCTCTCAAAAATAAACATTTAAAAATTTTTAAAAACCCACACAGACACAAACACAATACTGTCATACTCATTAGAGTAAAATTGAAGATCAAATCCAGAGAAAGTTCTAAAGGCTTACAGAGAGACAAATTATATCACCTTCAAAGCAATAAGGATCTGCTCTATGTCAGGCTTCTTGATAGCCACACTGGGAGCCAGAAGACAGTGTAGTGTAATATGCAAAGTGCAGAAGGAAAACAAATTTGAACCTAGAATTTTAATATCAAAACTATCATGTGTTAAATTTATTGATTTTCCCTTCATTTATGAGATGGCTTAATTTTTGTCTTTCATTTCTTTCCTAAACTCTGCTAGCATCTGCTCCATCTCCTATTGTCGCATTTTGTCCTTAAACTCTTGCTTCTCTGCTCTTGATTTGCATAAATAGCCATTTTAAGTCAGTTTTAATATTTCATGGTCAAATATTTAGTCACAGCTTTTATCTATTCTATGGCAACATTTTTCTGGTAAGTGTTTTTAGTTTACAATTCGATTTTCCTATTTCATTTCTTTCTCTCAAAATATTTTAGTATAGATTCTCTGCTTGTCCTTTTTGATGACTCATTTTTTGAAGCACATAAGGAAGGTTGCCCTGGATGAACTATCTGCAGAATGCTTGTGTGTAAGAAGGGTTAGAGTTTTCCTTAATATTCAGAGTTCTGTGCAGTGATTTGTTTACTGTTTCTTCTCCACATAGTAATAGGCATCTGTGTGTTTCCCCCCAACGTAAAGCCTGTGGATCTTCTTCTCATGTCATAAACTAAGGATTTAAAATTTCTCTCTTTGGGTGAGCTGTTCATCGTTGAGAAGTGTGCTTTACTAGCTCTTTCTGCTCTCTGGAGTCATGGCATCTTCCCTCTATTCCCTCTCATATTCACCCTGCTTGATGACTACTGCTTTTGGCAGTCCTTCTAATCTGTGGCTTGGTTTTAGAGCTGTCTCCTGTTTTCCACCACAAATGGAATTTGTATTCCTTTGTTCATTTTGATTTCTACAAAAGAATGGGAAAGGGCAACTTTACACTACCATCTTCACACTGAAATCCAATGGAAACCATTGTTTAAATGTGAGGGTGAAATTAAGATATTCAAGTCCTTAGAAAGTCACCACACAGATACTCTTTGAAAGTGACATCATCCAAAAGAAAAATAAATATAGGGCAGCAACGCAAAGCTAAACTTCTATATGACGCTAACATGGTTTGAGTGTCTATCAGAGCTACGTGCCTACTTCCTTGGAAATTCCTTTGGTATTGGGAGCCCTCTCCTTGGAAAATACAGCATTTTGAGCTGGAGAGTCTTTGAGATCATATCTCCTTGTTTGGCAGTTTCTGGGGCCCCAGGTCCCTCAGAGGCACACTTTGTCTTATTTAACTTTAAATGCTCAGTGTGTAGCACACAGTAGAGATATAATAAATTATTGTTATAATATTATATTGTTTATTATTAAACAAATGAAGGTGACATAGAATGTGAAGAGTCACTTGATCATCTGACTCATGATCCAGAGCTCTTGCTCTTCTAATGCACCGTTATTAAAATGAACTTATCCAGAGACTTAAATATCACTGCTAAGTGTCTTATATTCATCAATGATCTATCCTGACCTTTCCTCAAACTTTGGCCAAAGATACAAAACTAGAATTTAAATTCTCATATGCTTTCTGAGTAAGTTAGGGGTTGAAGGAGTTGCTTTATGCATTACTCATCCATTATTACAGAAATCTGGTCAGATGGATTTTTAATCCAGTTGGGATAGGGAGAGGGAAGAGATGATGACAGAGGGCTCAGATCTCTGGTGAAAAAAATGATCATTAGCTTTGTGGTGGGGGAAGGATGGAGAGGTGGCATGAATGTCACTGCTCTAAATAGTGAAGACCTACTTACTCAAATATTTATTTATTGACTTGTTCTAGTTGTGTCTCATCTTCCACCAATCTCCCTGTTCTAAGACAGAAAGTCTGATGGTACTGACCTAAAAAAAAAAAAAAAAAGATCAATTTTCTCTCTATCCATTAAGGCTCTGGATTTGAAAATTTATTTTCCCTTTACTCCTTTCTTCTCGTCAAACCACAAACAAACTACTACCCTCCGAGAAGTTCTGTTCTGCTTGTTTTGGAGCCGCTGTTTGAAATATTTGATTCTTGTGGCCTACCCCATTCTAGGTCTAGAGCTTACAGCCAAGTGCAGAATAATTTGGAAAGGATGGTGGGGTAAATATGTACCTTGGCTGTGTGCTCCCTACTGAGCAGTGGACATTTCTTGCTATCGATCTTAACAAATATGTATGCCTATAGCTCCAAAGGGGACCAGAATTTCTTCCCGGAGAGTTTCTGAGACCTCTGAATTTTTTTTTGAAATGTTCATGGAGAAACAAACATTTTAACCCTTTGAGCTAAGCTGGGTCCTGGAAATGTCCGAACTCACTGTGAATGCCAGTGTTGATAGGAGAAAAACTCATGTAACTTTCTCCACTTATAACTCATGCAACTTTCTTCACTTGTTTAAAAACAAGTTTAAATAGTAATTTCTGATGAAGTTGGCCAAGTGATCGGTTGGAGGATTGTTTTACTAGTATTATGCCATATGCAAAACAGAGATTTTAAAAACATCGTGTGCCTTTCAGAAAGCAAAAGTAAAACCTTAAGTATCTAATACAGTATATATACAGGTACATAGATCAACTATATATAGTGCTTATTATCATCTATTTAGTGTTTATAATTCATAAATTCCAGGAGGAATATTTATTTATTTATTTGTTAGTTAGTTAGTTAGTTTATTTAGTTATTCCATATTAGACCATACCAGTAGAGAAAGAATGCCACACAGCTAGATTCTGGTGACGGGTTTGGGGCCCCGAGACTCAAGTGGTCACAAAAGTTAGCTGGTATCAGGGAGATTGTGAAAAAAAGTAGACTGAAAATCACAATACCTGTTCAAGGATTTAGTTGTGTGGCTTTGAGCAAATGTCTTTAATATTTTTTTGGTTTCAGTTTCCATATTTCTAAAAATGAGATTGGACTAGAGAATCATAAGGTCCCTTTTACCTATAAAATCACTGTAAAAAATAAAGCAAAAATTATCCACAATATTTTTTATGCCAGGAGTATTTCAAACTTCTAAGTATGGAATGCTAATAGAAATGGCGATGTTCAAAAATTAGTCCTGAGATAGAATTATTAATAGAGAGAACAGTAATATCAGAATTTTTGAATCATAGGTGACAAATAATGACTTCCTTTCTATAAATTTCTCTAGAGTTGACAGGGCCATCCCATTGACAGGGAAATGGCCTGTCCACTTCATCTGAAGTTCTAAATACCTTGAGCATAACCTTCACCATTGACTAACTGAAAGATGTCTAGTCAAAATGCTAGAATACAGTATTAAATAGAACCTCAAATCATGGAGAGAACCAAAGAACTTTTAGCCAAATCTTCATATTTTATAACTGGAAAACCAACTTCACACAAAAAAACATTAGGAGATTCTGAACCTAGGTCTCCTAATGTCCAGTCTGCTTCTTTTCACAGTCCTTTACAGCCTCTGGACAGTCCTGGCTTCAAGGACAGGTGAGTTTGTGGTAAATACGAATTCTCTGAGGCAGTTGAGACCACTTGTTTGGTCATAACTTCAGCTTTGAAGAACTGCTCACCAGCTGGACAGGAGCCAGGCCCCCCTGAGCTGTCCTAGCATGATGTCACCCAGCACCAAGAATGACCAAGTGAATACTACCTGGAAATGAACTACAGCCCTAATGTGAACTGTAGTAGAATATGATGGCTAAAAAAACTGTAACAAGATTTTAGGAAGTGATAATCTAACTGCCTTCTGCTCGATAACATCGCATCTGGAGTTTATTTGTTCATTCCTAGATTTAAGTTTTAAGACATTGACAAAGTGAAGGACATCAACAGAAGACAAGCAAGATGGCCAGGGCTCTCTAAATGTTGTTATAAGTCAGTTTATACAGTGCCCTCCAGTTTCCAAAGTGCTTTGCCTACAGTTATCCCTCCCACAAAGTGGTAAAGTAGGCTGGTAGGATAAATTATTCCTGCAATGGTGACAGAGTTAAATAAATATTTCACCCTATCTCCCCTTCTAAATATTAAAAAAAAAAATCTGTGGCTTCTCCACAGCACAAGTAGTGTGCGGATATTTGCTAAACAAGTGAATTTTGCTTCAGAAGTTAATAAAGGTAATAAAGAATAAAAAATCCAGGGAGGCTAATGCTAGGAGCTTAGATGTGTGTAATAAAGCTACACACTGTTGCATGAACTTACTGACACCAAGAGAAAATCAGGGGAAGCCAAGATGACCATTTGTCAGGGATTTAATTAAGTCTAACAATTGTTATTAATTGCCTACTATACAGAAGGGTGGTCCAGGCGAAAGGAATATATGTGGTGCGCCTGGGATCTTACCAGTAGCAGGTATCACTGTAGAACAATTCCTTCTTTGGGTATAAGAAGGACTTTTAAAGTTCTTTCAAAAACTCAACTTAAAGCCCTTTAGATGTCCTTAACATCTTACCTTCTCTGATAATAATTCTCAGGGAGGTCCTACTCAGGCCAACTGCTTTAAATAAGAGCGTCTAGTTCTTTACAAGTGGTGTACTAAAACGTCAAAATATGAGGCAAATACAAGCAATTCTCAGCAGAAGGAAACCGACAGTCAACAGATCTAAAAAAATGATTAAGCGAGTGTTAGCTCACAAATCAAATCCAACTTTATCTGGTGGTATGCTTAAATTCTAGATTCCTAAATAGAAGTTTTGAGAAGGGGCTTCTTACCCTAATAATGGGAAATTAAGCCAATTCTATCATCTTTGTCCCCTTCCCTTTTTTTCTTCCAGCACTTACAACTTGTTCCTTTGCTTTACCTCACTGTAATGTAAGCTCCTTGAGGGCAGAGAATATGTGTTATTTATTGTATTCTCAGAGCCCAGAATAGTTGCTGGCAAATATTAGAGCTTTCATTTCATTTATTTATTTAATGAAGGAATCCTTAGCTGAAGAGATCACACCATGATGTGAGCAGTAAATACTCGTAAGTTGTTATTTGGCCCCATGCCCTTTCTAACTATGCTTTGCAGTTCTGACCTCTTCTCCATGTGGTTGAAGCAGGCCTTTATAACTTTTAAGGCACTTGACATAAATGCCACCATGAGTGAAAAGAAAAGATTTTTTGCAAGACTTACTAAACTCCAAGAGCGGCAGGAATAAACGAAGAAATGTGTTCAAAGTACCTCTTTGGCTTCTTTAGCCCTTAGGATCTCTACACTTGGTCAGACAGAATCAGATTCCTCTTCAGTGATATTCACAAATACTAAAGCCATGTTGATGTTTGCACATTACCTTCACAGATTCAAGACAGGACAGAACAGTGACAAAATGTTAGAGGATGGTTCCTTCCCATTCTGCACAAAGTTCACCCTCTCAGAAGCTGGGAGAAACTCCACTAATCTGCTTTTCACATTCTGGGACATCTGAAAAGGCTTTGAGGGGGGTGCTGGGATTTGGGGCCAGACTGACCCTTCTGAGACTATGAAGAGGCAGTTATCCTGACTTCTTGTGTGAAGATCTAAAGAGGACTACTGAGAACAGGCATGCCTTCTCTTCTTTTTATCCCACTCTCCATTATCAGGACTGTTATCAAGACTTAGAACTTGACCAAGAATTTTATTGTTCACTTGAGACATTGCTCAGTGGACTCAAACTGATCAAACTGGAAAACTTGGGAGTCATCTTCGATTTCTCTTTCATTTTCTATTCAGTAACCAAGCCTATTGAAAAAATTTTCAATTTCTCTCTCCTTTTTCACCTTTATTGCCACTTTTATTTTTGCTTGTCAGTTTGTCTGGACTACTGCCACAGTTCTCTCGCTGCTTTCCAGCCTCCCCCCTCCTCTAATCTTTGTGTACGATCACTCAATGCAATTTTGTGAACACCCAGTTTTACCTGGTGATCCTCAATTAACAACAAAAAACCAACCACCACCAAATATACCCAAATACCCAATGACTTCATGGTTAATGGTTATTCCTCAGCCTGGAGCTTGACATTCTAGTCTGACCCTAAATATTCTAATTGTGCTATCATCATCTACTGTTACCATTACCATATACAATTGACCCTTGAACATGGGTTTGAACTGTGCAAGTCACCTTATACGAATACAGCACTGTGAATGTATTTTCTCTTCCTTGTGATTTTAACATTTTTTTCTAGCTTATTCTGAGGATACAGTATATTAATACATGATAATATACAAAATATGTTAATCAATGATTTATGTTATCGGTAAGGCTTCTGGCTAACAGCAGGCTATGAGTAGTAGTTTTTGAGGAGTCCAAGAAATACATGGATTTTTGACTGCATGAGGGGTTGGTGACTCTATCTCTTGTGTTGTTCAAGAGTTAACTGTAGTAATCCTGGTCCCTCTATTTTAGTGTACCTATCATGCTTTTAATATACTACTCAACCTCCATGTTTTGATGGTACTTTCTTTACGGGGTAACATTTTGAGGATATCCACATGATTATTCAAATCCTGTATGTTCTTAAACACCCAAATGAAGTTTCTTTTCTTCTAGGCCTTCCTCTACCATGTGTTGGCTTCCTTGTACTCTAAACTTCTATGAAGCTCACTGTCTATCTCATCCTTTTTGCTAGAATCATATTCCACCTTGAAATTTAACCAAATTATTTCATGAAAGATTAAGCTCCTGGTAAGGCTTCTTGAGGATTTTCCAGTCTCTTGTTTTTCAATCACATTGCTAACCCTAATTAAGTGAACCCATAAGCATTTAATAATTTTCTTTGCACATAAGAATGCCCATCCTGTTTTAAGGGCAAAATACAATGCTCTTCTTGTATTATCATATAATAATCTTAAGAATTTACTTCTGCATATGAATAATGAATATTTGGGCATGGGCAGATGACACAATTTTCCTCCTTGCTGTAGTTTATGTTTCTGAACTGTACTTCTGAACTTATGTGTTAAAGAGTTGTGGCCTGTTGCCTCCAAACACACACATGTATTATACTGGAAGAAAAATTAAAAATATTCACAGACAATTCTGTGAAAATAACTAAAAATTCATTTAATATTTTTAGACTTAAGAAATCTCTATCTATAAAATCTGGACATGCCAAAGAGATTATATATGGCCGCCAGAAGATGCAGCACCAACACTTAAACACGAATAAGGAGAGGTCCTACAGTCAGCAGAACACTTTCATGCTAAAGCCTGCCCAAGCACTACGCATAAAGATACCAGGTAGGTGACCCGTGGGAAGTATTAGTGATAGGACAACCCTCAGAAGTGCAGCTTACATAGATGGAGGTGATACTGAATAGTTGAGAGCTGCTAGTACAGAGAAGCAGAAACTTAGTTCATATTATTTATAAAATAGAGAATGTTCTCAGCTAACAGGCTGAAAAAGAGTTATTAGTCCAGAAACGCAGAATTACAACCAGGGCAAGATTTTAAAACTCTTTTATGTTCAAATATAAGGACAAAAAAACAAATAAACATTTCTCATTTATTTAAAAACACAGATTTCCCAAGCTATGACTTATTTGTTAGCATTTTTTTTATCAGTCTGACTTAATTTTTAAAATGTCTTAAACATCCATTTAGGATAAAACAAATAAAAGTGCCAAAGATTTAAGAAACCATATGCTAACTTAGGATGTTGTCTACATTTTCTTGGACCAATCAATGTTTTTTAAGAGGTGGAGATACTGGCATTTTTCTCTTAAAAGAAATGTTTATACATAACACTAGCCTGTAGCACAGAGCATCCCACAAAAAAAAAAAAAAAAAAAAAAAAAAAAAACCACAATGCCATTAAAAACAAACAGGAATCCTGAAAGGGAAAAGAAAGCCTAGTTCAAATACAATAAATTATACCCAGAGACTCCCTTCCCATTATCCTTTAGGACAAGCAGAGAATCCTGAACTGTACCCTTAGCCCAGATGGGTGAGAAAAGACCTCTAACTGCTAAGTAGTAAAATATTACTTATGATACTTTCCCAGTTATCTACAATTTTCTTCTCTTAACAAATGTCAATTTCTTAAGATGACTTGCTTGTATAAGCTCCAGACTGTCAATATATTCCAATAGTAAATTTATTATTCATACAATTAATCATAATACATAATTAATATAAAACGTCATTTCTCTAAAGAAATTTAAAATATACATTCAACGTAGCCAAGTTCTAGTCTTAAAAAGTGGTACTCAATCCCTTTTCTTCTGAGTTCATTTCTCCAGAAGACCAGTCCTTAAGGACTTCTGGAGTCTAGCAATATTGGCATCCAGTGCTGCAAGGCCATTTCGGAAGTCTTGCTCATCTCGAGAAGTGAACGTTGAAAAAGAGGAGATGCTCCAGTCAGACGTCAAGTCTGAATTTAAAAAGCTACCATCAGAGACAGCACTACCTTTCACTTGAATGCTGCCGCTCTGACAAACAGAGGGGCCGTGAAACGCCGCCAGTTCTGGTGGCTCCTCGGGGGCAGCAGGGATCTTGCAGATGGCTTCCTTTATTTTCTTGAGGAGCTGCTTGTCTTCCATATCAGCTGTTCTGGAAAGTTTCTCAGGTGTCTCTTCTGCTTCCTTTTTGGAAGAGGAACAAACTCCGGGTGTACACGATTTATTTTCTTTTTCAGAGACAAGTCCACTGTTGCTGACCAGCTGTGGTGAAGCCACAGTGATCTGTGGCTGTGGGGATAATTTCTTAGATAATGGTGATTTCTTTTTAGAAGCACTTCTAGCAAATGAAATATAAATTGTATTATCCAAATTACACTCATCGTCTATTAAAGTTGTAACTTCGCTCTCCTCATCAGAATCCTGTTTTGAAAGGGTAGGAATGATCCCAGGGACTGATACTTCCTCCTTGTTCCTTGTGTTACCATGCTGAGGGCTTTTGGAGGGCAGAACATTTTCATAAGGTCTACCTGGCTCTATGTTCTCATTGTGAACTGTAGAAAGTGGCTCCGAATGTGTAAAAGCGTGATCTGTTTCTAACTTATTTAGGTAGCTCATTATGGAAGTGTGAGCTGGGATGGGGTCACACTTGGGTTGTTGTTCATAAATGTCCAAAAGTGATTTGGTAAGATTATTTCCAGACTTGCAGCGAGCACTGTCCATACTAAGATCTGAGAGAAGCTTTGCCATACTGCTCTGTAAAGTTCTGTTAAGAAGAATTTAGTACACTAGTTATTCTTTTTACCTGTTTATTTCATTTATTTATTTATACAGCCTTTTTCAAAGAAAGGATCTGAGGCAAGCACCTGGTTCGTAACATTGAAAAAAGCAACTAAAAGCAAAAATCACAGAATGCGCTCTGGAATGAGTACATTACAATAATAAATTAATCAAAGATCTTACTCTGTATCAAAACTAATAATAGGATATTTAGAAATAGAGGCTCAGTATTCTTTTCTCTTAGGGTATAAAATGCTTTATTGTTGAGCAACATTGCAAAACGGTGTGAATCCTGTTAGTAATTAAGTTATTTCTCTCCATTCAAAATATATATGCAAAGGACACTGGAACAATACTGGGAAAAAAGGATAGTTAGAGATAAATATCTAGATATGACCAACAGCTAGGTACCAGAAGTGTGATATATGAAAAACTACTCAGGGTCTGAAGTTAGAGAGAAATGGAATCAAATACTATCACTAGCTGTGATCTTGGGCAAGTCACTCAACCTTTCTGAATCTCAAGTTCCTCAATTGTGAAATGAAGATATCTACGTCAGAATTACAACAAACATTAAATAAGATATAATAATAAAATATGAGGGTAAGATGCTTATTACTATTAGCACAGCTTCAGGTTATATGGATGTTCATTTGACGGCAGCTCTTATTAGTAGTCCTATTAAAGCCATTTTCTACCAAGCTTTTGGACTTTTTGAATTGAATCATATATATGTTCTTACATATCAATAAGAAAAGAAATATATCAATTTTTAAAAAGATACAAGGGACATCAACAGGAAATTTTAAAAGATTAAAACTAGCCAGTAAGCATATTTTAAAAGTTCAACTTTTAACTAGAGAAATTCAAATTTTTAAAATGTGATTTTTTTGGGGGGGGGGCTATCAAATTAACATGGTAAAGTAAGAATGATCCCCATTGTCAGAGAAGCTTGAAGAGGCAGCTACTACTAGTGGGAGCGAACACTGGAATAACCCTTCCTGAGCGCAAACTGGCAATACAGATGACTTAAATATTTGTATATCCTACATTTCTAGACCCACTAATTTGCACTTCTAGGAATTCATCCTACATATATACACCAAGAGGCTATACCAAAGATATACTTACAAAGTTATAATTTATAATAGAAAATGGATGGATTTAGTATCTTTATCTTCAAATAGAGTAGAATGATTTAGATAAATTATGCTCTAATTGCACCATAGCTATTTTATAGTTGTGTTGTAAGTTGTGTCGATGTCCATTATATAAGGTTAAACTTAAAAGAGCAGTCCATAACATTGAAACAATTCTATTTTTTGTAAAAAGTCACACACATCCAAATAAAATACTAAACGGAAATCTATACTAAACAGCAGTGATTATATCTCTGGATATAGAATGAGTGGGCTTTTTCCTACAAAAGGAAAAACAAATTTTTTTCTAACCTGGCTTACGTATTACACTGTCCTCTTACACATATTTTGAGTTCTGATTGCTCTTCAAATGGGAATGTTTCCTACCACTTTTCCTCATACCTTTTTCAAGAAGCCAACGAGCTATTATTAAAAGAAAAAATATGTTATATGAACATATCTTTAAAAAAATTCTGAAAGGAAGAATGATCTACAAATTAATTTGATCAGCCTACATACTGGAACTTTCATTTTTATTTGTTTTTAGAAAAGGAATACTTATGTTGAGGTTTCTTTCCAGACTTAAATAAAAATGTCATCTTCATTGTGAACAAAATCAGTGATGAAGAAAGGGAGAAAGGGATAATGACATTAATAAGAGTTTAATCTCTGGAAATTAAGAGCAACCATTAAGTTTGAGATTTATAAACAAAATGTGACTCACCATTATCTCCGAAACTAAAAGAAAAATCTCTGTAACTAAAGAAATGACAGTATGTCAAAATTTTAAAGGAAGCAATACGAACACCTGAATAGCTACAAAGTGGATATATTTCTGTTTCTATTATATGGGATATACTATTTAAATACATTGATTTTTGATGCTTAGAAAATGGACACATTTTTATAATAAGAAATTCAAGGTTCTCAGCTACTTATAAAAATACACTCATTTAAGTAACAGCACTTGTAACAGTGCTCTCAGAAGCTATTACAATATTTACTACTTGTTTACTGAAAATATATTAATTTCCTCACATATAAATGGCTTTATAATGTGTTGTAATAAAATTCTGAAGAAGTGATAAGAATATATTTCAAAATTATTCAAGGTTGGAGAAAGGAGACGGTTTAGGGTCTTTGTTTAGAACTCGTATGTGTACCTTCTAGTCCCACTATCCTTTCCCAACAGTCTGAAAAAGGCATTTAGAAATTTTTTTGAAATCTTTAAGAGATTATTTAAAACTCATACAAAAAATATCCATCTTTCTTATGGTGGTGTATGACTACAGGGAAGATGGATGGGGTAGTTGAATGTGAAGATTGAGCTGTACTGTCAGATGGTGCCGCTTTACCCTCTGGCAAAAGTAAAATTAAAATGGCCACAGTAGCCCAGCTATAGTATTGGAGGTGTGCCTAATTAACTGAATTGCACAGGTTATCACCAAACATAGTATAAATCACCAACGTGGATGAATTTTCATACAATTAAGCTCAACTACCAACTTTTTGTTTTGTTTTGACAAGACAAAAATTACCCTCCATGGGTATACTTGGCATTTTGAAACTCTGAATGTAGGAGTAGTACTGAATCCTGTAAGACGCTGTGCTAATTTAAGCTTGCTCACCATGTTTCTATAATCATTTAAAGAGACCCGTTAATCTAACAGGTGAGCTAGTAGTCAAGACACAGGATTTATGCCCAGCATAAGAAGAAAATGTCCTTGACAACAATGGAAAAAAACTGACAGGAAACATCTTGGAGTCTTAAGAGAGCAAAACATTTACACCTAATATTTCAGACACAGTCTTCTAAAAGCAGATAATATACAAGAAGTCATAACCTTTTTCATTTCCTATGCTTCTATGTTAGGCTGAGTGTTAAGAAAAGGCTCTACTTGCAAATGAATCCTTTTTCATTTCTAATGAAAAGGCAGACTGTGTTATTTTGAAAGAATGAGCGGGTACAAAGTTAGAAGCATCTCTCAAAAACACATCCTCTTTTCTCAGAGGGAAGCTGTCCTTTCCAGAAAAGAAAGCAAGGCTGAAGGGGGAATCTAAAATCTTGGCTCAGGTCCCAGCTTGGGCCCCAACTAGCTGTGAAAGGCAGGCAAGTCCTTTCATTTCTTTGGGCTTCCATTTATGCTAGTTTCTCTAATAATTAAACTATTACTTACTCTGAAAATTGTCCTTACATTTTTGTTATCAATTTTCTCCACAAATGCACCACCATGTTAAATAGTATTCAGTCAGGTTTATTCTTAAAAAAAGGATATGTTATACATCATCAAAGCACTAGAATTAAGCTTTTAGTTTGATGACATGGATATTTAGTAACTAAAATGATTAAATATATTTGTATTTCACACATATATATTTGGAATATAATATACAAAAATGTTTGATGAATAAATGAATAAGCAACCAATGAATCCATCCATTCATCCCTACATCTCTCAGGTAAAACAAAACAAGACAAAACAAAACAAAAGAAAAAAACCTGCTAAGGTTCACTCAGACCAAATTAGGCAGTTACCAGGAATTGTTACCAGGAATAAACTATTTTAGCTAAGGACACACCATGTGCAAGAGAAAAAGCCTGGCTAGGGGTTAAGAGATGTGAGTTCTAGTCCCAGCTTATTAACTTTTATTATTTATTAATATTATTAATATTTAACTTGTATGGTCCCAGTTTCTCCATCTATGAAAATGCATTTATTAAAATTATTCCATCATAAATGAGGACAAACAAAATAGACATGAGAGAAGACTTTGGGAAAAAAAATCAAAGGACATTATAAATAAAAAATAAAACCAGCTTCTAATTTTCATGCTCATAAAGGAGCTAGATTTAGTATAAAGAAAAACATTATAAGAAGAAAAGCAAATTCTCAGGCAACTAAATCCTCTGCTGCATTTTCTGCTAGAGGCTGAGCACCATGCCCCTTAAATAAGGAAATGCTCCCAGGGACACCCAAGCAACTGCTCATGGAACCTGACCATGCTCAGTTGCTATCCTATTTTTCTTTTCCAAATGGACTATACGCCACAGGTACATTTTAAAAAACATTTATTGAGGGGCATCTGGGTGGTTCAGTCCGGTAAGCATTTGACTCTTGGGTTTTAGCTCAGGTCATGACCTCACAGTTTGTGAGTTCGAGCCCGGAGTCGGGCTCTGTGCTGACAGCACAGAGCCTGCTTGGGATTTCTCTCTCTCTCTGTCCCTCCCAGCTTGATCTCTCTCTCTCTCTCTCTCTCTCTCTCCCTCTCTCAAAAATAAATAAATAAATAAACATTACAAAAATTAAAAATAAATTTTATTGTTACATAATTATAAAATTCACCCCTTGAAAATGTACAACTGAGTTGTTTTTAGTATATTCATAGTTATATAATCATTACCTGTATCCAATTTCAGAACATTTTCATTACCCTAAAAACTCTGTACCCATTAGCACTCACTACTCCTTCTTCCCCTTTTCTCTCAGCCCTTGGCACCACTAATCTATTTTTTGTTTCCATGGGTTTGCCTATTCTGAACATTTCATATTAAGTGGAATCATACAATCTGTGGTCTTTTGTGACTGGTTTCTTTTACCATAAATACTTGATAATAACAGAGTTTTCACCCCAAAATTACTCCTCAAAAAAGAGGAAATGCTTTTCTTTGGAGACTTTATAAAGGCTTTCACATATATAAAGGAGGGACATTCTCTCACTTTTACTTTGAATAAGAGTGATATAAGCCAACGTTTTAGAAACTCTGACTAGAGCCTAATTAATTATAACACTACATAGATACACAAGTGTCTTTTACTTTTCCCCATTGTTCAATAAATGAATGAAATTGAATGAAATATGAATGTGAAAAAAAGCAGTATTTCTATGTTAATACAGCTTATATAGAATCATTTCAAATGTTTATAAAATTAAATTAATAGATTAAGTATTATATATATATTACTATTTTATCTATTTTCCTAAAAATTTATCATTCAAAATGGATCTTCTAATTTGTAATATGAAGATTATTTTATATTTGAACTACAAACTTCCAGTATCATTCAAATGTATGGTCAGATCTAATGATATTCAGGCCTAAAATAACGGACTTCTCCTCTAGGATTTAAATAAGTAGTTGTAAATCCAATTCTTAACAAATGTCTCAAGAGAAGACTGTACTTTTAAAGTATGTATCATGTAAAAATTGAGTACGGTGATTTTATTTATTTGAGAAAAGACATGTTAGGGAACAAAGGGCTCTTAGGGGTTGCTGCCAACTCCCTCACTTTACTGATGAAATAACTGAGGCTCAAAGAGACTGGATGACTTTCCCAAGATCATCTGGCATGAGGGCTTCCTGTGCTCAGTGCTTCATATGAATTATTTCTTAGTGTTCCCATCAATCCTAGTCATGCTCCACTTTGAGCTGAGGTTTAGACAGGTTAAATAACTTGGTTAAAGCCACACAGCTAGCACAGGGTAGACCTGGGATTCCATTCAGGTCTCTCTGGCTTCAGAAGCAGAGGGCTCTTAACAATTTGCTAAGTGAGTCTTCAGCTCACGTACATATAATAAGCTGAAGCTCCTTCTTTACAGGAGCCCTTTTCCTGGAATCACATGGTTTAAAAAAGCATTGAGCCACGTCTGGCATTTCTAAACCCAAATGGAGCAGAAGAAAACATTATTAGAAATTAGCAAAAATATTGACAAGAGAGAAAGGGGAAAGAGAGCAGACCTACAATTATTTTTGAAGTCTATAAATAATCCGACAAGAGGCATGTTATTCAAATGAAGTTAATATTACCTTGTTAATTCTCTCAGTCGGGTCACCTCAGCGTCACGCTGACGTAATGTTATTCCCAATATTTGATTTTCCTTTTCAGCAGCTTCTAACTTAAACCGGGAGCTTTTCACATTGACTAGGGCTTCCTCCAATTCTGAAACCACAATAAAATTTCAGTTTCCTTTTCCTTTTTAAAAAATGTGACCACAACCATAGTTCAGATACATACCAATTTTTATTCTTGTTGTCTCAATGTCAAATTGCTGTTTATTTTGAAGTAAAGTTTGCTCTTTCTCTTTAAATATAACAGCAAATTTTTTGTTTTCATCTTTCTGATTTTCAATGACTTTTAAAAGTTCTTCATTTTTACTCTGTAGTAATTCCTGGCTCTTCAGTGACTCCTGTAATTGGTTTTGCAGGGACTTGTTCAATGACTGAAGAGAAAACACTGCAAGACAAAATAGATCAAATCATTGTTTCCCTAATTTAAAAAGCACAAACCTGAAAAAGATCTGTGTATAAAAAAGAAAAGACCTGGAATTTATTGATTTTGCTTAACAATTATTTTGCTAGAGCAGTTCCACATAAATATTAAATATATTTTTAAAATTTGATGCAGAGATCATACCTATCTTCTCCAACTGATACTTTGGAAATTAAGATTTTTTTACCTTTATTAATGAAAGAATAATACATGCACAAAGTAAAAAAAAATTCAAACACGATGAAATACCAATGATAACAAATGATTCTCAGTGAAGAATCTCACTCCCCATCCCACCTCCATTCTCCTCCCAAAGGCAACCACAATTAATTTTGGTATCTTTCTGGAAAAATACTTGTGCATATAACATATACATTTAAACAGAATGAATCATACTTTCTACTCTATAAGATTAATAAGTAATTAGCACATAGATCTATCACATTCTTTTTAATGTCTGTAAAAGTAGACAGCACCATTCATTTCACAAATACAGCCTTGAGGGAAGAGTTACTATGAGGGAAGACTTACTATGTGTGAGACATGGTATTAGAACCTGGACATATAGCAGTGAATAGTAGAGACATAATTGGTACTCTCAAAGAGCTAATAACAAACAAGTAATCATAAATAACAATAAATGCTTTCAAGAAAACAATAAGGCAAATGGGCAGAGACTAAAAAGAGATAAGCTATTCACAACGGCAACTACCAATCTCCTCATTTCCCTCTTGGCCCCTCCTCTCCCACATATCCTCACCCCCACTGTTTATTCATAGTGGAATCAGAGTGACTTTTCCCAAGATTTCGCTGGTGAAGATGAACACTTTTATGAAGTGTGTATTCTGTTGGGTATTCATATTTTTCTTATTGCTTTGTAAGAGCTATTTATATATTAAGAAAATTAAGCCTTTGTCATATTATGTAGTATGAAAAAATTGTCCCCATTTTGTTAATGCACTGTGAATGTGTTTACAATTTTGCCATGCAGAAAATGACAAAAATTCTGAGGACAAATCTTATCAGTCTTTTCCTTTGTGACATCTGAGTTTTGTCAGGCTTAGGAAAAGATTCCAAGAATTAAAAAACAAAGAAACAAATGGTTTTAATCTTTTCCTCGTTACTATTAGTTTTTTTTCCTATTATTTTAAGCTCTAGGATCCATAAGCACAATTGGCAATATCTGTCAAAACTGCAACTGTATATATCCTTTGACTATTACTTCTACAGCTATTATCTACAAAATGCTCACACATGTGTACAAAGACATACATACAAGATTTTCACTGTAGCACTGTTTGTACTGGGAAAATACCTAGATAGCTATCATCAGAGGACTTCAAATACATTATGCTAGAAGCACATAAGCAGAATATTCAAATAGTTCTTAAACAGAAAGAAACATATCTATGTATTTTCATACAGAAAAATGTACACTACAGGTTTTATTGGAAGGAGGAGCTAAGATGGCAACATAGTAGGAGGACCCTAGGCGTGCTGTATCCCTTGAACATAGCTAAATAACTATCAAATCATTCTGAATACAAAAGAAATTGACCTGAGGACTGATAGAACAAAGTGTACAACTGGAGGGAGAAAAGAGGCCACACGGAGGAAAGTAGAAGGTGCAGAGACATGGTTTGGGGGAGAAACAGATCACGGGTGCCATGGAGGCAAAGGAGCCCTTACATACAAGGTAAATACTTTCACAAAGCCATTGGCTGGGAAAACATGAGGAGCTGATTTTCATGAGTTTTTGCAACCAGTAGGGCACAAAGACTGGAGTTTTAGAGGTCTATTGGCTTGGCTGGGAAGAGAGACCTGAGGGGGGCTGCCCTACTCCTGGAGAGAAGGCAGGCAAGCAACTCCAGAGCAGATGGCATGACCTGTGGATCACCTAACACGTGTTGGAAGAGATGGTTAGAGATGGTTCCTACTTCTTGGAGCACATCTGTGAGAGGTGATATTGCGTCTCTGGGGACAAAAGAGCTGGTGGGTGCCACTTCTCTCTGCCCCCCGCCGCAGCATAGGTGCAGACACCTGCTGAGGGAGGCTAACCTGGACACTGGCTGTTTAGCCTGCTTTACTCCAAATCCCACACCCCTGTTCTCTGGTGCAACTGCCTTCTCAGTCAAACCTGCATCAGCTCCAGCAAGACGAGACTCACCCCGAAGACCAGTGCAGCACCCCCTCTCCCAGCACTTCTTTGAAGTTTGGAATTTTAAAAGTCAGCAGGCTTGGCTGGGACAGAGCCCAAAGTGCACTGTGCTGCTCCAGACAGGCAAGCAACCTAGAGACAAGCAGTATGAAAACAGCAATCTGAAAAACACCTGAGAGGCACTAGGGGAAATTACTTGCTCTTTTGGGAGTGCTTCCCTGAGAGCGGCAAGTACCAGTCCCCTCTCCAGGACAAAGGAGCTGGTGCCATTTCCTTCCTCTACCCGTAGGCATAAACCAACTTCAAAAAAAGAAAAAAAAAAGCACAGCACCAACACTGCCAACACTGGCTGCTTAACCTGCTTACACCAAGACCCACCCTCCTGTGCTCTGTTCGTACTGCTTTTCTCAGGCAAGTCTGTTTAAGGACCAATGTAGTAGGCCCTTCCCCAAGAACACCAGCACAAATCCCTGCACACATCACGTCTACTGACAATAGGGTTCTGCAAAGCTTCAGTTCTAGTGGAAGTAGCATCAAGTCTCATTTAAGGAGGCCAGACACCTAGGTAAAACTGACCACACTCTGGCCAAGGTCCAAACACTGCCCACTGCAGGCAAGGAGAACCTCTGCAGAGACTGACCTAAGGGACAGAGCAGCCAAAACACAGCAGTGGAGTGCATGCAGCACACACCAGAGACACTCCCTGAAGCACCAGGCCCTGGATACTGTATAACCTCTTCATAGAGCCATACTCTCAGGAGCAGGAAACACAACAGGCTTTTCTAACACAGAGAAGAAGACAGAGACCTAGACAAAATGCCAAGGAATTCATCCCAAAAGAAGTAACAAGGAAAGGTCATGGCTAGAAATTGAATTAAAACAGATATAAGTAATAAGACTTATGGAGATTTTAAAATAACAATCATAAGGATACTCACTGGGCATGAGAAAAGCATAGAAGACATAAGGGAGACCCTTAATATAGAAATAAAAGAGTTAAAAAACAATCAGGCAGATATGAAAAATATAATAACTGAGATTTGAAACAAACTAGACGTAATGACTACAAGGATGGAAGAATGAGAGGAATGAATAAGTGATACAGAAGCTAGTATTATGGAAAATAGTGGAGGTGCCTGGGTGGCTCAGTCAGTTAAGCATCTGACTCTTGATCTGGGCTCAGGTCATGATCTGATGGTTTGTGAGTTTGAGCCCCACGTCAGGCTCTGTGCTGTCAGTTTGGGATTCTGTCTCTTCCTTTCTCTGCCCCTATCCTGCTTGCACACCCATGCTCTCCCTCAAAATAAATAAATAAAAACTTAAAAAAAAAAAGAATTATGGAACATAATGAAGCTGAGTAAAAGAACGAAAAATGATGAATCATGAGAGTAGAATTGGGGAACTCAGTGCCTTCATTAAATGTAATAACATTTGTATCATAGGAGTTCCAAAAGAAAAAGAGAGAGAAAAGGGGGCAGAAGGTTTATTTGAGGAAATAATAGCTGAAAACTTCCCTAATCTAAAGAAGGAAACAGACATCCAAATCCAGGAGTAGAAAGAACTGCCATCAAAATCAACAAAAGCAGGCCAACACCAAGACATATTATATTTAAATTTGCTATCACTGTATTTAAAATATAGTGATAAAGAAAAAAATCCCAGAAGCAGTAAGACAAACAAGTCCCTAACTTACAAGGGAAGACCCATAAAGTTAGCTGCAGATCTCTCCACAGAAACTTGGCAAGCCAGAAGGGAATGGCATGATATATTCAACATGCTCAATGGGAAAAATCTGCAGCCAAGAATACTCTATCCAGCAAGGTTGTCCTTCAGAATAGAGGTGGAGGTAAAGACTTTCCCAGACAAACAAAAACTAGAGGAGTTCATGAACACTAAACCAGCCCTGCAAGAAATATTAAAGGGGACTCTTTGGGAAGGAAAGATCAAAAGTGACAAAGACTAGAAAGGAACAGAGAAAATCTCTAGAAACAACAACAAAACAAGTAATAAAATGGCACTAAATACGTATCTATTACTAATTACTCTGAATGTAAATGGACTAATCGAAACACAGAGAATAATCATAGAGACACAGAGACATAATCAAGAATATATATTTTCTAATCAAGACGTAGAGTGTCAGAATGGACAAAAAAAAAAAAAAAAAGACACATCTATATGCTGCCTACTCATTTTAGACCTAAAGACACCTGCAGACTGAAAGTGAGGGGATGGGGGGGCGCCTGGGTGGCTCAGCTGGTTGAGCGTCCGACTCAGGTCAGTTCATGATCTCATAGTTTATGAGTTTGAGCCCCACGTCGGGCTCTGTGCTGACAGCTCAGAGCCTGGAGCCTCCTTCGGATTCTGTGTCTCCTTCTCTCTCTGCCCCTCCCCTACTTGTGCTCTGTCTCTGTCTCTCAAAAATAAATAAATGTAAAAAAAAAAACAAATAAAGTGAGGGGATGGAGAAAGATCTATCATGCAAATAGATATTACAATAATCTGGAGTAGCAATACTTCTATCAGACCAACTAGATTTTAAACCAAAGACTGTAACAAGAGATGAATAAGGGCACTATATCATGATAAATATTTTTAAAAAAAGGGGAGGGGAGTATCCAACAAGATCTAACAATTATAAATATTTATGCTCCCAAATTGAGAGCACCCAAACATATAAAACAATTAATAATAAACATAAAGAACACATCAATAATAATACAATAATAGTAGGGTACTTTAATACTCCACTACACCAATGGTCAGATCATCTAAGTAGAAAATCAACAAGGAAACAATGGCTTTGAAAGACACACTGAACCAGATTGACTTAACAGATATATTCAGAACATTTCATCCTAAAGCAGCAGAATACACATTCTTTTCGAGTGCACATGGGACAGTCTCCAGAACAGATCACATACTAGGTCACAAATCAGGCCTCAACAAGTACAAAAAGATTGAGATGATACCATGCATACTTTCTGACCATGAAACTTGAAGTTAACCAAGAAAAAATTTGGGAAGACCACAAATACAAGGAGGTTAAACAACATGCTACTAAAGAATGAATGGGTCAACCAGGAAATTAAAGGAGAAATAAAAAAATACATGGAAACAAAGGAAAATGAAAACATGATGGTCTAAAACCTTTGAGATGCAGCAAAAGTGGTCCTAAGAGGGAAGTCTATAGCAATAAAGGTCTACCTCAAGAAGCAAGAAAAATCTCAAATAAACAACCTAACCTTACACCTAAAGGAGCCAGACAAAGAACAACAAATGAAGCCTAAAGCCAGCAAAAGAAGGGAAATAATAAAGAACAGAATAGAAATAAATGATAAACTGAAAAAAAAAAAAACCCCAACAAATCAATGAAACCAGGAGCTGGTTGAAAAAATTAATAAGATTGATAAATCCCTAGCCAGACTTATCGAAAAGAGAAAGGACCCAAATAAACAAAATCACAAATGAGAGAGGTTAAATGACAACCAATACCACAGAAATATAAATAATTATAAGAGAACATTATAAAAACTATATGCCAAAAAATTAGACAATCTGATAAATTCCTAGAAACATACAAACTACCAAAGCTTAAACAGGAAGAAACAGAAAACTAGAACAGACTGATACCAGCAAAGAACTGAATCAGTAATCAAAAATCTCCCAGAAAACAAAAGTCCAGGGCCAGATGGCTTCACAGGCAAATTCTAGCAAACATTTAAAGAAGAGTTAATACCTATTCTTCTTAAACTATTCTAAAAAATTGAAAAAGAAAGAAAACTTCCAAATTCATTCTATGGGGCCAGCAATACCCTGATTCCAAAACCAGACAAAGACTCCACTAAAACAGAGAACTACAGGTCAATATCCCTGACGAACATGGATGCAAAAATTCTCAACACATTACTAGCAAATCAAGTCCAACAGTACGTTAAAAGAATCATTCACCATGATCAAGTGGGATTTATTCCTGGGATGCAAAGGTGGTTCAATATTTGCAAATCAACCAACATGATATATCACATTAATAAGAGAAAGGATTAGAATCATATGATCTTCTCAATAGATGCAGAAAAAGTATTAGATAAAATACAATATCCATTCATAATAAAAACCCTCAACAAAATACAGATGGAGTGAACATACCTCAACATAATAAAGGCCATATACAAAAACCCCACAGCTAATATCATCCTCAATGGGGAAAAATTGAGAGCTTTTCCTCTACAGTCAGGAACAAGACAGAGATGTCCACTCTCACCATGTTATTTAATATAATACTAGAAGTCCTAGCCTCAGCAATCAGACAACACAAAAAAATAAAGGCATCCAAATCAGCAAGGAAAAAGTCAAATTCTCACTATTTGTAGATGACATGATACTCTATGTAGAAAACCCAAAAGACCACCAAAAAATCACTAGAACTGATACATGAATTCGGTAAAGTCTCAGGATACAAAATCAATGTACAGAAATCTGTTGTACTTTTATATACCAATAATGAGCAGCCAAAAGAGAAACCAAGGAATTGATCCCATTTACAAATGCACCAAAAACCATAAAATACCTAGGAATAAACCTAACCAAAGAGGTTAAAGATTTATATTGTGAAAACCAGAAAACACTAATGAAGGAAACTCAAGACAACACAAAGCAATGGAAAAACATTTCATGTTCATGGATTGGAAGAATAAATATTGTTAAAATGTTTATACTACCCAAAGCAATCTACACATTTAATGCAATGCCTATCAAAATACCACCAGCATTTTTCACAGAGCTAGAACAAACAATCCTAAAATTTGTATGGAACCACAAAAGACCCGGAATAGCCAAAGCAAAGCAAAGAGGAGGCATCACAATTTCAGACGTCAAGTTACATTACAAACCTGTAGTGATCAAAACACTATGATACTGGCACAAAAACAAACACATAGATCAAGGGAACAGATAGAAAACCCAAAAATTAACCCACAAATATATGGTCAACTAATCTTCAACAAAGCAGGAAAGAATGTCCAATGAAAAAAGACAATCTCTTCAACAAATGGTGCTGGGAAAACTGGACAGCAACATGCAAAAGAATGAAACTGGACTGCTTTCTTACACCATACACAAAAATAAATTCAAAATGGATGAAACACCTAAATGTGACACTGGAAACCATCAAAATCCTAGAGGAGAACAGAGGCAGTAACCTCTTTAACATCAGCCATAGCAACTTCTTACCAGATATGTCTCCTGAGGAAAGGGAAACAAAGGCAAAGATAAACTATTGGGACTACTTTAAAATAACAGGCTTCTGCACAGTGAAGGAAACAACAACAAAACTAAAAAGGAACCTACAGAGTGGGAGAAGATATTTGCAAATGACATATTGGTTAAAGGGTTAGTATCCAAAATACATAAAGAACTCATAAAACTAAACATCCAAAAAAATAATCCAGTTAAAAAATGGGCAGAAGAAATGAGTAGACATTTTTCCAAAGATGACATACAGATGGCTAACAGAAAAGATGCTCAACATCACTCATCATCAGGGAAATACAAGTCAAAACTAATGAGAGGGGTGCCTGGGTGGCTCAGTCAGTTAAGCATCTCACTCTTGATTTCAGCTCAGGTCGTTCTCTCATTGTTCCTGAGTTTGAGCCCCACATGGGGCCCCATGCTGAGCATGCAGAGTCTGCTTGGGATTCTCTCTCTCTCCCTTTCTCTGCCCCTCCCCTGCTCACAAATGCATATGTTTTCTCTGTCTCTCTCTCTCTCTCTCTCTCAAAATAAGTAAGTAAGTAAATAAATAAATAAATAAATAAAACCCAATGAGACATCACCTCATACCTGTCAGAATGGCTAAAATGAACCACACTGGAAACAACAGGTGTTGGCAAGGTTGCAGAGAAAGGGGAACACTCTTACACTGTTGGTGGGAATGTAAACAGTTGCAGTCTATCTGGAAAACAGTACGGAGGCTCTTCAACAAGTTAAAAATAAAACTACCCTATAACCTTATAATTGCATTACTATGTATTTACCCAAAGGATACAAAAATACAATTCAAAGAAATACATGCGCTCCGTTGTTTATAGTAGCATTATCAACAATAGCCAAATTATGGAAAAGGTCCAAATGGCCATCTACTGATGAATGTATAAAGAAGATGTGGTATATATACACAATGGAATATTACTTAGCCATAAAGAATAACATCTTGCCATTTGCAATGACGTGGATAGAACCAGAGAGTATAAATGATAAACAAGTAAATTGGTCAAAGAAAGAAAATACCTCATGATTTCACTCATATGTGGAATTTAATAAACAAAACAGATGAACATAGGAAAAAAGAGAGAGGTAAACCATGAAATAGATTCTTAACAATAGAGAACAAACTAAGGGTTACTGGAGGGGAGGTAGGTGGGAGAATGGGTTAAATTGGTGATGCGTATTCAAGGAGGGCACTTGTTGTGATGAGCACTGGGTACTATAAGTGATGAATCACTAAATTCTACACCTGAAACTAATATTACACTGTACATTAACAAACTGGAATTTAAATAAAAACTTGAAAAAGAAAGGAAAAAAAAGAAAAACATCCCCTACATGTTAAGTGAATAAATGCAAGCTACAGAGGAGCATATCAAGTGTAATCTCATTTTTAAAAAAGAAAAAATAAAATATATATATAGTTCTATTAGTACCTGGCATACAGTAGGAACTCAGTATTTGTGAAACACATCAACTCTATATGAACAGAAGACATGTGAAACGAAATACATTCTTTTAAAAAAAAATAGGAGCGTATTATTGGGACATAATAGTACAGATCTTTTATTTTTGTTTCTGTGCTATTTTAATTTTTAATAAGGAGTATTATTCCTATCTTTTCAAATATAGATTAAAAGAAAGTCCTCTTATGACAAAGTAATTAAGAAAGCTCAATTCTTTATCAGTATTTCCAGAACCACAAAGAATTTACCATCAGTTCTTAAAATTCTTTTACCTACATTCAAGGTTGCATTCCAGAGAACCAGGTGCCTTGTGAGTTTTTTCTTGTTCTCTAAGTTGCCGGTTCAAAATTCTCAGTTGCCTAAAGGAAATAATAAAGAAACATGATTCCATGAATCCCAAACTCACTTAACAGTGTACATCTAACAACCTATTAAAAAGGATAACACCTCCCCTCTGCTAACCATCAGTTTGTTCTCTATAATTGAGAGTCTGTTTTTCGATTTGTCTCTTTTTCTCCTTTTGCTCATTTGTTTCTTAAATTCCACATGAGTGAGATCATATGGTATTTGTCTTTCTCTGACTGACTTATTTCACTTAGCTAGGTTGGGGATGGGGGGGAAAGGGGATGGGGATTAAAGAGTACACTGATGATGAAAAAAAGGTTAAAACAATAAAAAATAAAAAAGCATGAAAAAACGTACCCACTAGAATATCAGAAGTCCATCTCATCCCCAGAACAAAATAAAATAACCAAATAAACAAAACAACAAAACCATATCACTGCTACTATTTATAGAGCCTGTGATAATTTTTAAAAGATTGCCTGGGACAACACTCAAATCTCCCCTCACTTATTTCTCTTCTTTCCTTTTTTTGTTCTCTCAATGATTTCCTTGTCTTTGTTTTTATTATTTCATTTCCTATCCCCTCTTGCTATTTTCTTCTTCTCTCTTCCTTCTGTCTTTTCATTACTGTAGTAACAACATACTTTTTAAAAGATCTAACTATGACTAGAACACCTACAGGGGACTGACTGTTATCAGACATGTATCTGCTTGGTTTGTCACAATTGAAAAAATTGGGAAATGCAAATCTATGCTTCTAATAATTTCTTTATTAGATGGAAAATGTAATGGCCTTATTTTAAAAGACAGAATGCTAAGAAGCAGCGACTTTGCCCTACAGTAAACTTCACAACTTGTGGTCCCTTCACAAATTGGAACGTACAAAAGGAATGACAAAAATGTTTACTTCTAAGAAGTTAATGCTGAAAAAAGTTATCTCTATTATCTTTCCAAATTAATTACCTGAACATATTCTGCACTAAAATATTTAATTTTGTTACTGAATCTAAAATGATAGTGTTCTACCTCATATCACTGCATGTATTAATTCCAGATAGATTAAAGAGGTATACAGAAAATATACAAACAAACAAGAGCAACCAAGTTTTAGGTGGAAATCTACATAATCTTCAAGTGGGAAGGCATTCTTAAGCAGATTCAAAACCCAGCAACCAACAAGGAAAAGAATAAAAGATTTAACTGTATCAAAATTTAAAACTTGTTCTAGAATTAACAGTCTGGAAGAAAATACCTGCCACATATATAAAAGACAAAGGATCCATAACACTTAAAGAACTCCTGCAAATCGGTAAGAAAGGCAATAAAAATGGGCAATTCACATAAGAAATAGAAATGGCCTATAAGCATATGAAAAATGCTCAGCTTCACTAATAAGAAATGCAAATTTAAAACAGGAGATATCTTATGGCCACGGATTGACAAATTGAAGGGAAATAACATTATGTGTTGGTGAGGCAAATGAATTCTTTCAATTGGTGGGAGTCTACTGATAGAACCATTTGAATAGCAATTTGACAGTATCCAACAAAATGTGAAATGTTTATTATCTTTAATAAAATAATTCTAACTGTAAGTTATCTAGCCTCAGAAATATAATTGAGCATTGAATAACATGGGTTTGAACTGTGCAGGTGTACTAATCCACACATTTTTGATAAACACAGTGCAGTACTGTTAATGTATTTTCTCTTATATGATTTTAATATTTTCTTTTCTCTAGCTTACTTTATTGCAAAAATATAGTACATAATACATATAACATACAAAATATATGTTAATCAACAATACATTCAATGTTACTGATAAGGTTTCTGGTAAACAGTAGGCTATTAGTAGGTAAGTTTTGGGGGACTCAAAAGTTACACACAGATTTTTTTACTTTGCAGGGTATAAGGACCCCTAACTCTTGCATTGCTCAAGGGTCAACTGTAGCTTACATGTGCAAAAGCATCTACTACAATCTTTAGATATATACAAAGATGTTCACAATAGCAATATTTAATAGTGAGAAGTTAGGAACAACTTAAAATACTGCATAAATTACAGTATATCCATAATAAGAAATACTAATACACAGGTTTGTTTTTTTTTAAAGAGATATCTACATGTACTGAGATGGAAATATCTTCCAGATACATTATAAAATGAAAAACAGCAAGCTACAGGAGAACAGCAGTATAATGCAATCCCATGTTTGTTTTACTACAATCCTGTTTTTCTGAAATTTCCCCTTTATAAAAAAGAGTGCAGATCTAAAAAAGGCAACAGAGACTGGTAATCTGTAACTCCAACTGGAATGTTTCCTTTGGTATTTTCTAGGAAAACAGAAGGTACTGAGGTCCTCTTACACCAAGCACGTGACAGAAGCTTTGTTTGACAATCTTTTTGTACATCCACAATCAATTTCTTCTCTGTCTCCCCTATACGGCCAGCCTAAACTTTCATCCCTCACTGTTAAGTCTCTCATTCCTATCCTCCTCCTCTCAGTAGGACACTTTCCTGTTTTCATGAGAAATAACATGGCTTGGGGACAAACTGTTATCCTTCTGCCCCAGGGTGTACAAATGTATCCATATATATATGTGTATATATATACACACTAATTCCCACTTCTTTCTTCGAGTCTTAGAGAAAGGGAGCCTCACCAGCTTCCTCGATCCCATTTCCTCCTCTACCCTAAAGGACTCTGCTCCTATGCCACTCCTTTTCTCTTCTGCACCAGCAGCTTCTCACTCGTTACTGACTCACATGCCTCAGCTGAGAAGAGTAACAAACCTGCTCCCATATTTAAGAAGATACTCCCTCCAACCCAACTGTACCCTTAGCGATTCTCCTTCCCTCTCACTCCCCGCTTTCAGAGCCACGGTTTTAAAACATGAGTCTTCTATAAAAATGATACGTGATAAAAAATAACAAAAGATAATCTTCTTAAAATAGTTACACATGTTTTTAATAAATATTATGTATTATATTTTCATGTACTTGATTTAAACAAAGGAAAAGAACTGACATTTAGGCAAATATTTCTATTTTCAGTTTACTTGTGGTTTTTAAATATAGCTTTATTAAAATAAAACATATATATTAAATGCACATATTTGAAGTATATATATAACTTGATAAGTTTTAACATATGATGTGGTGAAACCATCACCACAATATATTCATCACACCCCAAAATTTCCACATGCTCCATTTCATAATATCCTCTTCCCAAACAACCACTAATTGATAGATTTTATACAGCATACAATTATATTATTTTTTGTTTTGTTTTGTTTTGTTTTGTTTTGTTTTGTTTTGAGAGAGAGAGCATGAGCTGGGGAAGGGCAGAGAGGTAGAGAGAGAATCTCAAGCAGGCTCCATGCCCAGCACAGAGTCCCATGTGGGGCTCAATCCCATGACTGTGAGATCATGACCTGAGCTGAAATCAAGTTGGAGCCACCCAGGTATCCTACAATTATATTGTAAATGGAATCATACAATATATACCTTAGCCTGCCTTCTTTCATTCAGCATAATGATTCTGAGATTCATCCATGCTATTGCACATATCAATAGTTCTCTCCTTTCCACTATTAAATGGTATTCTATTGTGTGGACATACAGCTATTTGTTTATCCATTTGCCTGCTAACAGACATTTAGGTTGTTTCCTATGGATATTCACAAGTAAGCGTTTGTATGGACATAGGCTTTTACTTCTCTGAGTACATACCTAAGAACGAAATGACTGGATCACATGGTTTATGTTTAATTTCTAAGAAACTACCAAACTATTTTCCAAAGTATTTGTACCATTTTATATTCCCACCAGTAAATTATGCAAGTGCTATTTCCTCCACATTCTTACTCACATCTGGTATAGTCTTTTGAATTTTAGCCACTCTAGTGGGTATGTACTATTATCTCATCATGGTTTTAGTTTGCATTTTCCTAATGATTAACAATGATGAAATATTTTCATATGCTTATTTGATATCTATCTTCTTTGATGTAGTGTCTATTATAATACTTTGCCCGTTTTTTGAGTGGTAACAGTTTTTCATATGTCCTATATGTATAAATTCTTTATCAAATGCATTGCAAATATCTTCTTTTGTTTGCCTCTTCACTTAGTAATAGTATCTTTTGAAGAGCAAATTTTATACTTTGATGAAGTCCAGCTTATAAATATTTTTCTACTTATATTTTTTGTTATATTTAAGAAATCTCTTCCAACCCAGAATCACTAAGATTCTTTTATGTTTTCTATAAGTCCTGTATATTTAAATTATATATTTAAACTTGTGATTCATTTCAGGTTATTTTTTATACATGGTGTAAAGCAAAGGTTGAAGTGGTGGTGGTTTTTTCTTTCTTTCCTTTTTTTTTTTTTTTTTTTGTATATGGCTCTCCAATTGTTCCAGTACTATTTATTGAAAAGTATTATTCTTTCCCCATTCAATTTTCCTGGCATCTTTGTCAAAAATTGGTTATATTTATATGTCAGTTTATTTCTGGACTCCATTCTGTTTCAATTATACATGTCTCTCCTTACACAAATGCCCCACTGTCTTGATTACTATAACTTTATGTCATGAAATAGGATAGTATCAATTTTATTCTCCTTTCCTTAAATTGTTTTGGTTTGGTTATTTTAGATTCTTTGAATTTCCATGTAAATTTTCGAATCACCTTTCTACAAAAAAAAACCTCTTGGGAGTTTTCACCACAACTACATAGTATCTATATATAGATAAAGTTGGGGAGAACTAACATCTTAACAATAATAAGTCTTATAATCTATGCATCTGGTTTCTCTCTCACTTATATAGGTCTTCTTTAATTTCTCTCAGCAATGTTTTATAGTGTTCAGTATACAGGTCTCACACATTTTTAATCAAACTTATCCCTAAATTGATCATATGTTTTGATGATACTATTAAAAGTAATGTTTTTAAATTTCATTTCAAATTGTTCGTTGCCAGTATATAGAAATATAATTGCCGAAGGAAGAGGAAAAGATGGCGGAGAAGTAGGGAGCTCTGTAATCCGTGCACGCCCGTATGGATTGAACTGAGAAGGACTGAAGGGATAAAACTTGGATTTGCAAGTGGGGGAAAGAAGAAACAGACGCCAGAAAGAAGACAACCTCAAAGATGCCTGAGTGAGTGACTGTGATCTGGGAAATTAGGGGACGGGCGGGTCCCGGTGGTAAAGGGGAAAGGAGCCCCCG
>CM053573.1:65207539-65293426 GCA_028646485.1 Cryptoprocta ferox
GTGGTTCATCTATACAATGGAATACTACATGGCAATGAGAAAGAAGGAAATCTGGCCATTCGTAGCAAAGTGGATGGACCTCGAGGGTGTCATGCTCAGCGAAATAAGTCAGGCGGAGAAGGACAGACACCATATGTTTGCACTCATAGGTCTAACAGGAGAAACCCAACACAGGACCATGGGGAGGGGAAGGAGGAAAAAGAGTTAGGGAGAGGGAGGGAGACAAAGGAGGAGAGACTCTTGAATACTGAAAACAAACTGAGGGGGCAAGGGGAAGGGGGAAAGGTAATGGGGGGTGATGGTCTTGGTGGAGGTCACTTGTGGGGAAGAGCACTGGGTGTTATATGGAAACCAACCTGACAATAAACTATAAAGTTAAAAAAAAAAAAAGAAATATAATTGCCTATTGTATATTGATCTCATATCCAACAACCTTCCTAGGCTCATTTATTAATTCTAGTTGCTTTTGTGTAGATTCTGTAGTATTTTCTACAAAGACTATTATGTCATCTGTGAATAAAACAGCCTATACTTTAAAAGGCTTTTATAGGGGCACCTGGGTGGCTCAGTTGGTTAAGCGTTGGACTTCAGCTCTGGTCAGGATCTCACAGCTCATGAGTTTGAGTCCTGCATTGGACTCTGTGCGGACAGCTCAGATTCTGGAGACTACTTTGGATTCTGTGTTTCCATCGCTCTCTGCCCCTCCCCAACTCATGCTTTGTCTCTCTCTCTCTTAAAAATAAACATTACAAAAACATTTAAAAAATAAAAAAAACAAAAGACTTTTATTTCCTTTTCTTGCCTTATTTTACTAGTTAGAACTCTAGCACAATTCAAAGCAGAAATAATAATCACTACTTGTTGGGTATCATTCAGACATTTTTTAAGCCTATACAGAGAGGAAAAAAATTAGCCAAACAGAATTTTAAAATAATAGTATAATATTACAAATACTATTTTATGGGGCGCCTGGGTGGCTCAGTCAGTTAAGTGGCCAACTTTGGCCCAGGTCATGATCTTACAGTTCGTGAGGGTTTGAGCCCTGCATCAGGCTCTGTGCTGACAGCTCAGAGCCTGGAGCCTGCTTCAGATTCTGTGTCTCCCTCTCTCTCTCTCTGTCCTCCTCTGCTCGCACTCTGTCTCTCTTCTCTCTCAAAAAATAAATAAACATTTAGAAAATACTATTTTAAAATATTATGTATTGAATTTAGGATTATATCATTTTATCTGAAGGAAAAAGTAACAAGTAAAATTAGAACTAAGGAACATTAGGCAAATATTTCTCTCATAAATATTATTCCTAGATAATCTTAAATAAAGGAAATAGGATATAAAACATTAATTTTGGAATCTATATTGCCAAGATTACTAACACATTCTACTCTGTAACCTTAATTCCCAAGATTACTAACACATTCTACTCTGTAACCTTAATTCCCATAGTTGTCTTAGTTCTATGTATAGATGCAATGTTCATCTCTAATCCACTCCTTTATTTGAATTCATCTCTTTGTTGACTGGAATTTGCTATTCAACAAATTTTTTTGTAGTTTTTAAAAGAGTCCAAGAGTGCTCTATTTCCTAAATTCTTGCACTCCTGAGATTATAACTGCTGCCTTTACACTGAAAGGGTTGCTAGGCCACATAGAAGATCATTGGGGCCTACTTACTTCCCCTTAGATCTTTGTAAATAATGTCCTATGATCTTCAGGCAATGAATATTCCCGTGAAAAGGCTGAGGCCAGCCTGGTATTTTTCTCTTTATATATTATTTGCTTTTGAGTGTCTATAAAAGTTAATTTTATTTTGTCCTTAAGATGTAGTGACTTTATTAGCTTATGTCTTGGTGTTGATCATTATAATAGTTTTCCTGGGATCCTGAATGCCCTACTGATCCTCTGACACAGATCTTTAGATTACTAAATTTCCCATTATTTACATTATCTTTTAACATTGTCTTTAATACATTTGTTCTGTTCTCTTTATCAGGAATGTTAATTATGCCAAATTTTGCATTCTTTGTTTCTCTTCCAGAAGTATCTTCTTTACAATAATTTTTATTATTCTCTTTCTATTTTGTTTTGTTTCATCAACCTTATCCACCATGCCTTCAGTCATTTAACAAACATTTATCAGAGTGTTAGGCATAATTCTCAGTGCTGGAAATACAGTAGCAAATAAAAGGGACAAAAATTCAGCCTTCTCAAATTCACATGGAAAAGAGAACAGACATTACCAGAGGCTAACGGGAAGGAAGAAAGGGAATTACTGTTTAATGGGTACAAAGTTTATGCTGGGGATGAAAAAATTGGGGGAAACAGTGGTTGTGGGAACACAGCACTGTGAATGTATTTAATGACCCTGAAATACATACTTACAAAATGGTTAAAAAGACAAATATTATGTCACATATATTTTACCACAAAATAAATCAATACTTTTTAAAAAAAAGCGTTTGGGAAGAAGAATAAGCTAAGTCTGGTAGGAGACACTGAACTCTGAATATAGTAGCAACTGAAACCAAAAGATTTGGAGGGAAAAGAGCAAAACTCAAAAAAAAAAAAAACAACAAAATTAGCGTTCATACTGCTTAGGTTCTAATGGAATATAATAAATATCCTAATGGAATATAAGATCCCTGACTTCATATTTGCTTATTTTTTTATTTTTGTAAGATTTTTTACATCATTTTCCTGACCTCATCTAATTCACTTTTCTTCTCCTTTTCCTGTCTTTTCTCCTTTAAGGATTCTCTTTTTTCCTACCTTTAAGAAGGATTCTATTATCTTTAATTTCCTTAAAACTATGGAATACTGTTTCAAGTTTTCTTGGGTTTTCTTTGAACAATTCATCTGGTGATGTTTATTCTTGACCCTCTTTTATCTCTTTTGTCAGTCTGTTTATTCTGAACGCTATGCGAAGATCTCTCCTATAAATTCTTTCTTCCCATGGCTTTTGTGACATCCCTCTCCCAGCTCTCCTGCCAAATTCCACAGGTGAATTTCTCAAATTCCAAATTCCACAGGTGTTTCTCAAATTCCACAGGTGAGTGAAATCATATGATATCTGTCTTACTCTGACTAACTTTGCTTAGCATCATACAGTCTAGTTCCATCCTAGATCACATCACATCACATCACAAATCACTTGGGTTTTTTTGTTTGTTTTTTTACAAATCACTTGTTCTTAATCACCATTGTCTCTAGTGCTTACAAAAGTGCCAAATCTATAGTAAAAGCTCAATAAAAATATATTCAGGGAATAACTCCCAAGTCTGCATTTTTATCCTGGATCTGGTTCCTGTGCTCTACTTATTACCGTATATATCTCCAGATGGTCTAAATGACAAACTCGGCACCTCTAAATCTTAACTCACAGGCTCTCCCATATCTTCGAACTCAAAAATAACATGAAATAAACAAATAAACAATATATTCTTCCTCTAGTAGCTTCCATCTGGGAGAATTATGTTACCATCTGTCAAATGATCAAGCCAAAAGACCAAATGCCACCCATGTGTCCTCCCACTCACTTCTATTTTTTTGTTGTTGTTGCTCATGTGAGTACATAGTGGTCTCATATTTGAGTTTAAAGTCAGGAAGTGGTCATGAATTCTAACCTGCCCTATAAATATTAAGGAACTCTCTAGCTCAATGGTTCTTAACTGGGAGTAGTACCCCTGCAAAACCTCATGCAGGAAATTTGGGAATGTGCCAGGGCTTGGGGGGGGGGGGTCCACAATGAATTGGGCACTATAGATATTTCATGGGAAGGGACCAGGGGGGCTAAACATTGAGCATTTTATCAGAAGTCCCAAATAAAAACTGTGCAGCCCAAATACCAGATAATCACTGCACTTGGCTATATTTTTTAAGCCACAAGATGGCAATAAACCCCCAAGAAAGTCCTGAAAGATCACTTTTCTGGCTAAACAGAAACGTAGTTTCTAAATGTCCATACAGGAAAAAAAATGTTTTTGATTAAAAATGCTGAAAAACACTAATAAACCTATGTACTCCAACTTTCATTTGTAATGGAAATTACAGACGATTCTTTCCAAAAACAGTTACCAAAGAGGCACAAAAATTCCTATACTTCTGCTGGAAACCTCATTCTGTTAAAAAGACAAACTGACAAATTCTTTATTTTTCAATAATTTCATTTTTAGAAGGTCAAGTAAACAGTAGGAATAGCATGCTATGTAATCTTTGTCCTCTAAGGACACAGAGCCAAAAAGATCTGGTGCCAAGTCTGAAGAAAGTGGTTGAACATCAAACTAATACCTTGGTTTAAAAATTAAACACAAGCAGTGACCAATAAAGTAGTAAGTCTCATTTTCTTGAGTGGCTTATAAATTAGCTCCTAAAACAATTCTAAAATGTTCTAAAGATGGAAAATAAATAAATCCTGATACTTCCCATCGGCACGTGTTAAAATCGACAATAGTCTGAAACTAAGTTCTGGTATGCTTATTTAAGAAAGACCAATTATTTGCTAGTCATATTTAAAAACATGTTTCTTTCAAATAGCTTACAGTATAGTTTTGTTCCACAAAATACACTTAAATATTGAAGTACTTAAGTATAAATAAGTTAGATTCTAGATTCTACTTCTTAGCAAAAGCAATGCAGAAGTCTATAAATTAAGATAATTTGACCTCTAAAAGCAAACTACCTGGTTTGAATCTTCTTATATATGTAACTTTGGACAAGTTACATAGCCTCTCTGTGCCTTGGTTTCCTCATGTGTAGAGGAATAACGTGAGAATGAGAATAACATAATACCTACTTCGTGGAGCCATTCTGAGATTTTAAAGAGATGACATATATAAAGGACATAACCCGGCACATTAGAAACATTTCAATAAATGTTAGTAGTACTCCTGGCTATTACCATTACTATTATTCATACTTGTTTTTATTTTGAAATATTAATGCTTTTACAGGGATTGCTTAGGTCAGAACTGAAGACGGTATTAGAATTTAAACCCAGCAACCTCATCTTATATCATAGTATCTTAGAGACTAATGACCTTTAGAGACAAAATCCTAAGCAAGTAAATCTCACTAGGTGTCATGCCTTTGCAGGCTCCAGATCTATAAATTTAAGCTACTCTCCAACTAGCAATCCTATTTTACTGCTTTCTAATTTCTTAAAATGTTTGTGTAGGTCCTTGCAGGTCCTATCTGGTACAAGGTCTACAGCCCATACAGCTCTAACACCCTCCCAGGGTACACTCAGACCGCAGTGCTGCAGAAGCAGAATGTATTCTAATTCTCCGCAGAGTATAGATACTGCAGCAGTGGCCTTGGTGGTCATCACTGAAACATGCAAAGTTAGGATATTGCTAATAATATGTAAGTGATTTCCTACGTAAGTTAAGATAGCCAAAAGAAAAAATATCTAAGAATTTAAGTGAGTTTTTCCTATGACTGAGTGTGGTGGAACAAATGGTGCTCACCCCTATCAGGTTCTCCTTTCTTTACGGGGTGTATGGGCAGTATGGGAAAATTTTATGCCCCAGACCTTTACATTAGGCATGACCATACGCTTCATTGCCCCATTTTAGCCTACAAAAAGGAAGCTGAAGTGAGACTGTCATTTCTAGACTGAGAGGTGCAGAGATGGTGAGCCAAATCCATGTTCTCTTTTCCCTGAAAAACATTATCGTAGGAGAGAGTGGCCTCATAAGATCAAGGGAACCTAGATCCTGAGTCCTAGGATGACGACCCATGCTGGTCTCAGCATGAGGGCGAAAGAAACTTTCACTGTGCTATACCACTGAGATTCTGGAGTTTCACACTGCAGCACAGCCTGGACTAGCTTGACAAATACCCTGACCTCATTCTCCTCTCTGTGCCTTACAGCCAAGTGACAATGGAGGTAAAGGAGGTGGGGGAAAACACGTACCAGTGAGCACAAGCAACGGAAGAGGAGTTAGAGAATGCCGGCAATGTTTAGAAAGGGAGATGTAAAAGTAGAAACACAATAAAACACTACATCTATTTTTCACACAGAGTCCTAGATACCTCATTTGGCACCTCTGTTCTGGCCATAGGACATCTCTGCTTATGACAAAAATATTCGAAGAACAATTCTTACCTGCGTAACTGTGCGTTTTCACTTCTTAGCGGTTGCATGGCCAATGCTATTTCAACTTGAATGTTTGCATTTCCACTTATTGCTGGAAGCAGAGATATACACATCTCCAATTCTGTAATCAATCTCTGAATTTCTGAATCCTCTATGTACAGGCGAAGAAATGAGTAAAAGCAATACCATTAGTTGTTTTGGAATAAGATTATTTATGTGTATTACTAAAAAAGAAAATGTCTCAGATATGTACATACTTGCTATAAAAAATTCAATTACTTATAATTTGATACATAAATCTTATTTTCCTCTTTTCTCCTGCCTGCATTTGCTTACTCAAAAGAATTCTAAAGAAATTCAGTAAACTAAAGATTAATCTTCAATCACAGGATTATTAGTGTGTGTTTGTTTTTTTCAGTTCAAGAGTCTAGTACGAAGATAACTATGTCTCCCACTTCATATTCCCAAAGGACTAATGGATTCCTATCATTGCTGAAGGGTTTCCTAGAACTGATCACAGTATTAACATTTACAACACACCTTTGATCTCGGCATAAGCAAATAATTCTCTTTAGGTGATTCTATTCAGCAAATTATTGAGGGAGGATCTACTCTAAGGTTTTAGTATTTAATTTTATAAAGCAGATGTAAAACAACAACCAGTCACACCTCATTTGGTGTCACATCAAAAGCAGTACCGTTTTTGCTATCAATTGTGGGGAGCGGATGGTTTTGGGTAGGAGGATTTTAGATCTTTTGTCTTGTTATATTTGCCCCTTCATTTCCATTCAAATTTCTGTGGACTGAAAGCATTTAATAATTATAATATTAACTCTCTTATACCCCAAAGAGGTAGAAAGTACATTTTAAATTACAAAATGTTACTCAATCCCACAGGTATTTTAGTCCCCTGATGTAAAGTACATGCACATAGTAAACATCTGTGATCAATTACTGAGAAGTTTCCTACCAATCCTTTGTAGAGTGGTTTTGCTCATAAGCACTGGAGGCAGACCTGAGCTCTGCCATTTTCTAGTAATAGAGCTTTAGTCAAACTTCTTAACTCCTGAAGCTTAGATTTCTTCTCCATAGCTAATTGGAGATAACAATAGCTCATAGGGTGCTGTGAGGATTAAATGAGATAATGCATATAAAACAGCAGAGTGCCAGGCACATGTAAGTATCCAATAAATGATATGTAACATTGTTACTCTTCTTATTATTGTTACCATGATTAAGTATTTGGTCAAGAGAAGAGTAATAAATTGAAGGTCTGAAAACAGAGATTTTAATATATTGAACCTTCAGATTAATAGTGCTATGTGCTTTCTGTAACACATTTTAAGATTTGGAATTTCTTTTTCTCTGCAAATATTAGGTATTCAGTCAGTGCTTCCACAATCAATTACTGTGTTTTCTAAGATGACAAAACTGTAACTCACTCCAAGTGAAAGCCATTATTTAGCATATATACACAATGAAAACAAATGAATACAACTTGGATCAAATATCTCATAATTCCATCTGAGACATTTGTCTTATGTAATTAAAAACCCACAAGTAAACTGAAAAGGGCATTAAAAGGTTTGGATTACTCCTCCAAGTCAGATTTGTTAAACCTTGAAACAGTTGGTTATTAAAGAAATGATGGGAAGAAAATCTCTGCATCTTTTAAAATAAGAAAAATTACCAGTGTATGCTAGGGAGTTAATCATTGTTAGGGGTCTTCTAACCCCTAAAAGTTTATGGCTATAAATTCTCTTTGGTTGAATCTTTCCAAGTTCCTTTGGAATCAAGTAGAATGAATACATGATTGCAAGTAAAAGACTGTTTTGATTCTCTCTTGTACATTTCAAATCCACAGGAAACATGTGGGATCAAAATCTAAACAATAAAATAGGCAGAACTCACATCCTTTTTAGCTCAAGACATATTCCTATGGAAAATACGACAAACTCCATGTCAATTTTTCTATATTTAAATGATGACTAAATAATAAGTTACTGCTATTTAGCATTAACACCACAGAAATTCATTTTAAAGATGCTCATATACCTTGCTCTGCTACCAGAGCCTTGAGCTCTCCCAACAAATACTTCACAGTTCTGGCTTTTTCGGCACTCTGGTTCACATTTTTTGCCTTCTGCATATCCTTTATTCTTGGATCTCGTATGTGTATGTTTAAATCCTTTCTTTCACTTGGGACTTCTCCAATGCGTTCTTTGGCACATTTATCTTCATTACTGGACAGGAAAGCTGGTGGTAACAGAGTGGAGCTTTGGTGTGTCTGACTGTCCGGATGAGAATGCAATAGATTCATACATGTTTGAAAACACTTTAGTAGGTCTGGTTCCTTAGAAACTTCATGTTGTGGCAGAATCCCATTAACAAAACCCAGCTGCTGGAAGGGTGGAATAGCTGGTCCGTCACTTTTGGGCAGGCTGCGTGGAACTCCAAGACCAGTACGGAAGGAATTCTGTAGAACATCAGCACAGTTCATAGAAACGGTTTTACCTTGTGAGGCAAACTGGTTGTCACCATCAGTCTGAACTTCCTAAAGACAGAAAAAAACAAGGTAAGCCTTCAAAACTGTGAGCACTGATTTGTAGGCATTAACTATAATCAACTCAAACCAGAAATATTAGAAAATGACTTTGGTAGGATGGAGTTATAGATTACCAGTGAGGAAGCCAGATTTCCCCTCACCACAATATTCTCTTTTTTTCAAGCTTATTAATTAGTTCGCTCTGCAATATGGGAACATTATAAAGCCATGACTAAAATAAATTGTTTACAAATATCACACATGGTTTAAAGGCATCAAAAATCGGTCCACCTTGGGACTAAAATAAACTCCCACATTGGGAAATTGTATTGCAAGAAAATAAGCTCAAACATGCAAGAAGCTTTTGCACAAACATGTTTACAGAAATGTTATGGTAGTAAAAAGCTTTTACTTAAATGTCTAACCATAGGGAAGTAATTTCATAGACCACAGTGTATCCATTATCTATTCATTCACTTATTAAAAATTCACAAAAGGTATATATTAATAGAGAAACACGTTCACAATAAAATGCTAAATAAAAAATAGTAATAAAACTGTATAAAATTTATGACCATATTCTTAAAAGAAAGTAAACTTAAATAAAAATCAGAAAACGAAAACAGAGAATTAAATGATTAGAAAGTACTCCATCAGTATGTTAACAGCAATTGTGCTTAAGTGGTAGGTATGGGTGATTTCTGTTTTCGACTGATATCTTTCCCTCCCCCTCCCACAGAGTCCTTAATGACTAGGTAAAACATTTCTAGTAAAAAATGATTTGAAAAGATAATTAATATTTACATCCTAGGGCATTACAATACAATTGGTAAATTCAAATTTCTCTCTTAAGGTGACAATTTGTAAAAGCAAATAATTATTTGTAGAATATATGAAATGTACCCACAGAATGAACCATTGGAAGGCAGGATGGATACTGGAGTAACTGGACTGGGGTGGAGGTCGATAAGCCATAACTAGAATACGAAGTTGCCTGAGACTCTAAAAGGTAAGAGGGGGAAAAGTTATCACATCTCATACTGCTTTTACAAAAAGTAAGTAACTTAATTAGAATTTATATTCATGCTTTTTAAAACATCATTCATACTAACCAGAACCAGACATGGTATGGCAACGTACAGCAGGAATCCCCTCAGGGTTGTTCTTTGAAGCCGAGTTATTCATCAGTGACATCTGAGTCTGCACATGCTCACAGAGGGCTTGGTATATTATGGGTGAATACATTCTATAATGATCTTGAAATGACCAATTCTGTGGTATATTTGATGAGTCTCTCTCACTTCCAGCAGAAGTTTCATTAGGTATATATTTCTTATTATCTGAAGATACTAATGTGGAAGAAGGAAAAAAATTTTTGAAATAGGATTCTTCAAAAACTTTTACCATAAAATATGAGGGAAGAAAAAGACTCTCAGAAATAGCTCAATTCACCATATACTTTACAGAAATTCTTTACCACTATCACCCCCTAAAGAAAATCACCTCAAATTCTTTTAAAAGTAGTTAATGAGTTGTGTGAGCTCTCCAGTCAAAAATTATCTATACTACGTCTTTAAAGTCTCTATTAAATGGTATTTGTGAAATCTCTCCTTCAATTATAAGACCCCTCTTTAAGGGTGTTATTTCTAAAATCCAATAAAACTCTTTCACCTTGTTCCTTGTCCAGTTCATGCTCTCAGGGGAATATGGAATAGGAGAGACAGAATAGTCTGTAACAATTTTACATTTACAGCTTGGACCATTTAAAAAAAAAAATCAGAGCTCTGAGAGCAAGAATAAAAGTGTAGTTAATCTAGACAATGGGCCCTCAAAGAAAATCTTAACCTGGCATTTAAAGTTTCCAAAGCCTGACCACAACCAACTTTTCCCACCATCCTCCCAATAATCCCAACTCAAATATTTCATTCTAGTCAGGCCAATTTAGACACCCAAAAAGCTTCTCTCACCTTCCTATAACATTACTTGTGATGAGCCATTCTTCTAATTCAATTCTACCCACGCACCAAGGCTCATCTGAGAGCTTCCCTCTTCCATGAAGCCTTGTCCAATCATTCTACTCCAATGACCGCTCTTCACCATCCCAGAGCACACAGTGTCTATATGAATTGTATGTCACTTGCACATTGCACTATATTGCTTATCTTTCATTCTCTTGCCTATCTGACTAAACTATAAGCTTCTTTAGGCATCTTATGCTTCATTATTTGCCCCCAGAGTCTCATTATTAGTCTACCTACTATTAGGTAGTACAAGGGAGAATCTGTATCTTATGCTTCATTATTTGCCCCCATAGAGTCTCATTATTAGTCTACCTACTAAGTAGTACAAGGAAGAAACCTGGAATTAATAAACTAATACATGAAAAACAATGTTTTCTACATAGCACTACTCTAGAGATCATTATCAAGATCTATTTCCCTAATAAGACTCCCTTCACAAACTTTTTCTAAGACTGAACAGAAATGAGAGTGTTCTTGGTAGATCACTGGTTTTCAGGGTACAAAATAAATTCAGAAAATATCTAGCTTTTGGCAGTAGCTAAATATATATTCTATGATACAGCAAATGTACTCCCAGGTGTGAGGATTCATGGCTACTAAGAGATGCATACAAGGATGTTCACAACAGCTTTATCTGCAGTAGCCAAAAATGATAACATCCAAATAGCCATGAATAGTAGAAATGGATAAACTGTGGTATACTCATATAATGGAACACTATGCACCACTGGAAAAGAAAAAATTACTGATATAGTCAACTGCCTCTATGAATCTGACAGACATAAAGTGTGAAAGATGTCAGACACAGACTACAAACTATATAACTGCATTTATATGAAGTTCAAATAGAGATAAAATTCTCCAATGGAGATAGAAGTCAGAAAAGTGGTTACTTAAGGATAAGGGTAGGTGGTGGTGAGGATGAGGATGAGGCAGAAGCATGGTAGGATGCTAAAAATGTTCTGTATCTTCATCTGGGTGGTAATTATATGGGGGTATACATACGCAAAAATTTATCAATTTGTGCAAATGATTTATGCAAGTTACTCAATTGTTTAAAAAGTGAAGTTTTAAAAAATGACATCGAATTCTCCAAATATATATAGCTTATTAAAAATAAAAACATTGCTAAAAGCATAAAACTTACATGTAAAAGTAAAAAGTTAAAGGCAGATTAATATAACCAATGAAGATAGAAAAAATATCTAAAGAAAAAGACTACTAAATTATTATTTGACTATGAAAATGGATGAGATAATAGATGCTTCTATTTAGACTTAGGGTATGCTTCCTTTTGAGATGATTTATTCCTGTGAACATTTTTCCCAGACCTGAGTACAAGCTCTAACAGTTACTAGCTGAGTAACTTTTAGCAAATTACTTAACCTCTCTTGGCCTCTTCTTCCTCATTATAAAAAATATTATAATAAAAGTATCACCTACTTCTAGCACATGGTAAGAACTTAATGTTAGATTACGAGATTGCTGCAAAGTCTTTATTTATTTATTTATTTTTAATGTTTTATTTTTATTTTTGATACCGAGAGAGACAGAGCATGAGAGGGGGAGGGGGAGAGAGAGAGGGAGACACAGGATCTGAAGCAGGCTCCAGGCTCTGAGCTGTCAGCACAGAGCCCGACACGGGGCTTGAACCCACGAATGTGAGATCATGACCTAAGCCGAAGTCAGAGGCTTAACCGACTGAGCCCCCCAGGTGCCCCTGCAAAGTCTTAACTCAGACAAGTAAATATTTCATATTCACAAATATTCCCATCTGATATACCTCTAAATATGTGCCCTCTGAGGTGATTAAAACCAAAAAGAAGTTATTCTTCATTGTCTGAATAGATGAGCAAGAGCAAACTGGTTAATGAACATTTTTGCAAAAAAAATTATTTCTTACTGGAAATACAATGTTGTAATAAATTAAATGGAAAAGTAGCCCTAAAATATTTTTAGCTTTGAAATCTAAAATGGTGGAGGGTGAGATCACATGCAGCACATGGCCATCCCTCACACTGGTCTTCCTTTCCTCCTGATTCCTGGGTCTCCCTTCTGCACTTGAATTTTCTTTGGTCCCATCCAAGACAGAATTGCCTGGTTTGATGAATTCTAGATTTTACACTTAGAGGTCCCAAGCATTGGCTCTCATTCACCTTCTTTTCAAGGAGTGATTTTCACAATCTCGGATAAAGTTGAGCTACAATATTATGCCTCTGCATCTGCTAAAAGATGTCATCATCCAACATAAACTAATAAACTTCACACATATTTCTTAAAAAATCAAAGCCTTAGAATTAAAATGACTTAATTTATTCCTTTAACTTAGCTTATATAAAACTCTACTGATAATGCTAAAGATTTGTATTTAAGAGACAAATCTTAAAGCAAATTATTCAAGACAAGTTAAAAGTCATAAATTGATTAAAAGATTGTATTTGGGGCGCCTGGGTAGCTCAGTTGGTTAAGCGCTTGACTTTTGATTTCAGCTCAAGTCATGATCTCATGGTTCATGAGTTCAAGCCCTGCCCTGGGCTCCATGCTGACACTGTAGATCCTGCTTGGGACACTCTCTCTCCTTTCTCTGCCCCTCCCCTGCCCCCCTCTCTGCATTTAAATTACTACTAATTTTAAAATTAACAAAAAAACTCCACCAACAACAAAAGAGCCTGTTAACACACAAATACAAATAAGATATATTTTCTTGTTCTTGTTCCTTACACCAAAGCACCCTACATGAAAACGTTCCCTAACAGATTACGATGACAATATGTCTAATTGGTGTCAGTTGGTAACTAGAACTCATGAAATGGATGCACTCATTATTCAGTCCACAAGACTTCTTTAGTCCTTGAATCCTAGCTTCTGTAAAAGCACTACTGCTTGGATGTACAAGCACTGTCCAATGGTAAGATAATTTCTGCCACACAAATATAGAACAAATAACCACTACAGATAAGAGCTGCTGGATGCCTATTACAATTTGAAATATGTAAAAGAACACCTAGCCTTAATGGGGGCAATCAATGCTCAAAATATTCTCCCTGTAGCAGTTTATTTCCCCAAGGTAAGGGCAGCAATAGATGTATGTTACTGAGAGCAGAGCCATGTGCCCATAGCATTCGACAGTTATCAAATGTAAAAAGTTGCTATTAAAAAAATGTTTCTTTAAATGTCAGGAGCACCCTCAAGAAGCTCAATGCATTTCTGAAACTGCCTTTCTGCCTCCTTACTCCCAGTCTGGATAAGGTGGGTGAGCTTGATCCCACAGACATTCAATGATCAGACAGGTTCCAGAGAGAAAGTATGTAAGATCGAACCCCAGAAGATGGTTAACATAAAGTAGTAAGATAATGTATCTTAAAATTAAAATAATACAGAAGATACTACTTAACATGCTATAATAAATTCCTTAAAATTCTAGAGTCTGAGGATGGAGAATGCCAGGTATCTCTCATCTGTTCCTCCAAATCCATCCTCTACTTGTCTCCACACTGCTCTTCCTGGGATGCTAATCTATATGGATTACACTGTTAAGACACAGTCCTCATGGATCTCTTGTGCTCCTACATGTCTTGCTCAGTATACCACAAGAAAGTAAAGCCTTGACCTAAACTCTTTACCTGGGCCATTTCTCAGGGTTGTGTTTGTAGTGAATAAACCTTGAGGGATAAGGTAATGTTTCCCTGAGACAAGTGCTCACTACCAAAGCAATGGATTTCCCAAGCTCAGTGTTCCTCAGCTGAAACAAACCTATAGAATGAGCAGCATCCATCTGGGTCCATCACATCACCCCCATAGGAATTGGTAGTGAGGGGGAAATATGCTAATATACATGTTGCTTACTTTATTTACTGTGTGAGTAATAGTCCTTTGCCTCTGACCCAGAAATCCTGTGTCTCCTGCCAGCATCCATGACATAGTAAGGCTAATTTATTAGCCTGTAAGAATGAAAATCAAATCCCCGACTTGATATACATCAAAAGGGCTCCAATTGGGTCTGACCCACCGGGAGTCCTGGCAGTACCAAAGAAAGAAGCATAAAGTCAGAGTATTAATTCCCAACCCCCTCTCTTTGAAGGAAACTTGGGCCAGCTTTGTTTCTTAAATGAAGCTCACTGTTTTTTTCATGGCAGCCTACTCTAAACAACAGTATCTGGGTCCCAGTAACCTCTCCCTAACCTCATCTCTTAAGGCCTCTGCTCCTGTTGCTTGCACTGGGCCAGCATAATCCCTTGTGATTTTCCTATACCCCCACTCACACCTTTGTAATGAATTCCTCTGTAAATAAACCCTCCTTGAATTATCTTAGAGTGTTGCCATCTGTTTTCTGTTGCAATTCTGACTAGTAAGCAGTTAAGCTGGGATCCAGCAAGTTGCTACCATGGCACCAATGTCAGCCACATACATTCCAAATGAGAGTTCCCTAAGAATGCCCTGGACAAGAAATAACCTGCCTTCAGAAAAAAAGAGGAGACTAGAGGAATGAGCAATTGGTGCTACCATTCCTTTATTTGTCATATGGGCCCCAGTAAACAGACCTCTGCTTTAAGAGTTTGGACCAGGGGTTAGCACACTTTTCCTTAAAAGGCTAGAGAATAAATATTTTAGGCTTAGCAGAACAGATGGTCTCTGTCACAACACTCAACTCTATTCTTGCAGCACAAAAGTAGTCACAGAAAATACATAAATGAATTAGCATGGCTGCACTCCAATAAACGTTTATTTACAAAATAAATAACAAAACATTACTTATAAAATAAACCAGACTATACTATGCTGATCCCTAGTTTAGACCAGTGTTGTCCAATGTAAATATAATGTAAACTGTATATGCAATTTAAAATTTTCCAGTAGTGGGGCGCCTGGGTGGCTCAGTCGGTTAAGCATCTGACTTCGGCTCAGGTCATGATCTCACGGTTCATGGGTTCGAGCCCCACATCAGGCTCTGTGCTGACAGTTAGCTCAGAGCCTGGAGCCTGTCTTTGGATTCTGTGTCTCCCTTTCTCTCTAACCCTCCCCTGCTCATGCTGTCTCTCTCTCTCTCCCCCCAAAAAATAAAACATTAAAAAAATAAAAATATAAAATAAAATAAAATTTTCCAGTAGCTATATTAAAAAAGGATAGATAGGTAAAATTTCAATGTTTTATTTAAATCAGTATATCCAAAATATTAACATTTCAATATGAAATTAATATAAAATTTTGAGATACTTTTGTATTAAATCTTTTAAATCTAGTGTGGACTTTACACAAAGCACATCTCAACCTGGATGCAAAATTTTCATCAGAAACATCTGATCTGTATTTAGATTTAATAAAATTGATAGTTGAAAAAGTAGATTCATACATCCAAGTTATTCCAAACATACTTAAAAGTTTTCTAATAACTGGGTCAAGTATCTGGTTTCAAATTTAAGTTAAAGTAAATAACATTTGCAATTCAGCTCCTTGGTTGTACTAGCCATACTTCAAGTGCTCAATGGCCACATGCACATAAATACCTTCTTGAACAGTGCAAGTCAAGATAATATGAGGCTAAAAATGACTACCCTCCAAGATGGATTAGTAAGTTGTTCAGTTCTCTGCCTTAGTTCTCCAACTCAGGACATTCTGGAACATTAACCTCTACTCCTATGAATGCTTTACTCATTTTCTCAGCCTCTTTGCCAGGATCCAGATCTCTTAGTATCTAGGGCTATTGCTGTGGATAACTTTCTAGACTTTTCCTCTTGCCTAAGCTGATTCTAATCATGCACTGCTGTGCTGATATTTTTGGCCTGCCTGAACCACAGAAGTTGCTAGTCTCATTGTTGTCTATCTGAATTCCCACTGTGGATTTTTTCATCTCCATTTTGGGCTATCTCGGTCTACAGGCCTCAAGGGGGGGCAACATAATCAAAACTTGTTTGTTCTAAACTGTTGGCTGAATGATTACACTTTATAAAGTCAGCAAAGTTAAAAGGGAAGGTGTAAAATATCCTTGGCTATTCTTAGGTACCATGTATCTAACTGTGCAGCTCAACAAGTTGAGTTGTTAAACCTACTTAGGATATATGCACATAAAATGATTTTAAATCAATTAGTATCTATAAGTGTGCACATGAAACACAACCAATTTGTGGTGATTTATGGAAAGAAGTAGCAAGGAGAACAAAGATAACTCTAGATAGCTCCCAAATGTCATTCTGAGTTTGAACCTTTTCTTCTACAAAACCCAGTCAGTCACTTTTTCCACTTTTCTTCTTGGGAAAATGATAGTAAACAAAGTAACTACCCAGCAATTAGAAGCTGAATAGAGAAATAGAAGCATAAGCACACACATACTCCTGAATAACCATTTTATTAAAATGAAAGACCAACTGCATAATCCCCATAATTTATCAAAACCCTCATAATTTAAGATTGTATATATGTATTAAAGATTTTATTTATTTTTAAAGTAATCTCATATATCCAACATGAGGGGGTCAAACTCACAACCCCAAGATCAAGAGTCACATATTCCACTGACTGAGCCAGCCAGGTACCCCAAAGCTTATATTTAAACAAAAAAAAAGGGGGCACCTGGGTGGCTCAGTCAGTTACGTATCTGATTCTTGATTTTGACTCGGGTCATAATCTCATAGTTCGTGGGATCAAGTCCCATGTTGGGCTCTGCACTGAAAGTGTGGAGCCTACTTGGGAATCTCTCTCTCTCTCTCTCTCTCTCTCTCTCTCTCTCTCACTCTCTCTCTCTCTCTGCCTCTCCCCAACTTGTGCATGCTCATGTGCACATTCTCTCTCTCAAAATAAATAAACATCAAAAACAAAAAAGAGAAAATACTTACAAATTTCTTTCCGGACTCCTGAAGGAACATGTTTTTCATGTCCTTTCTTTTTAGATCCAAATCTTTTGCCTTCTAAAGATCTGGGATTATATCTATTTTCTGAATATGCTATTTCTGAACCTATTAATAATTAAAACAAAACTTCATTTGCATTAAAAGAATTACTTAATTTAGAAAAGGTGATTAGAAAAAAAAGGGCATTTAAAAAATTAAAAAACCTGAATCTTCATTTCTTAAGATGTCCCGCAGCAAAGAAGCACAACCATCAAGCCCTTGTACGGTTTCAGTCTGTAACGAGAAACTCACTTAGAAATTCATATATAAAATTTTAGCGCAGAAAAAAACAACAAATTATGTAGTTTTGAAATTTCTTTTAGAAGCAATTAATTATTGGTAGAAAACATGTTTTAAAGCAAAAAGCCTTCATATGTCCTTAAGGCAATTAATACCTCTGAACTTTTATTCCTGCTTTTTAGCTTTTACCTGAAGACTATTAAGATAGTGTACATTGTAGGGGCATCTGGGTGGCTCAGTCAGTCCTCTGACTCTTGATTTTGGCTCAGGTCATTGATCTCCTAGTTGGTGAGATGGAGCCCCACATCAGGCTCTATACTGGTAGCAGAGAGCCTCCTTGGGATTCTCTCTCTCCCTCTCTCTGTCCCTCCCCCACTCTTGCTCTTTTGCTTTCTCTCTCAAAAATAAATAAACATTAAAAAAAAAGATGGTGTATCTTTTATCTATTCAGTTTAATCTTACCTGACTTTCTGAGTCAGAACGGATAGGATAGCCAGAATCTGCATTAAAACGTGATATCTTTCTTAAATGGGTCCTAGAAAACAAGTTCATTAATATTTTCACAAATACTGAAAAATTCGTTTCCAAAATATATTAGTAAGTAGTCATTTACTTCCCAGTAAAGTTTAGATAAGGAAGCTTGTCCACAAGATGGGATTTTTATAAAGATTATTAAACACTAAAATGATCAACATGGGTAGATATGGAAAGTTCCTCCCCAGTCTGTGAAGGTAGAGACCTATCTAGTTTTCTGGGATAGGTAAAATTTAGTCCAGCCCAAAGACTCAAGAAAAACTCTCTTGAGATTTTCTCAAGTGGTAAACTTCTTTAAGTACTTACCCTTTCTTTTCATTTGTTAATTTAGCAGGCCCAATGTGTTTTGCTGAAGATATCACCTATGATATAATGCATTAAATTATAGTAAATATACAAATGTCTTTCTATTATATTCTCAGAAGGTTGTCTTGACAAAACCTGAAATGCTGTTTCCCTTCTTTTTGTGATAAAAACATAACAAAATTTACCAGTGTAGCCACTTTTTATTGTACAGTTCTGTAGCATTAAATATATCCAGTGACATTAAATATATTTACACTGTTGTACCTACCATCCATCTCCAGAACTTTCTCATCTTGCCAAACTGAAATTCTGTACCCATTACATATTAACTTCCCACCCACTCCTTCCTTCAGCCCCTGGCAACCACACTTCTACTTACAGTATCTATGAATTTGACTACTCTAGGAAGCTCATATAAGTGGAATCATGCAGTTTGTCCTTTGGTGATGGGCTTATTTCACTTAATCTAATGTCTTATAGCAAGCGTCAAAATTCCCTTCCTTTTTAAGGCTGAATAATATTCCATTTGATGTATATATCATGTTATTAATTTTTAAAAAGGTGATATATCCTACAAATCCACAATTGAAATCAATAAATTATTTGTTCTATGTAAAATGTCAAGCAAACAGGACATATATTTGTTCCTTAAGTCTGTTTAAGCTGAAAAAGTTAAGATATTATTTTAACCAGAAGTACCTACTACAGTAAGTTTGGACTACACTCAATCTCTGAACATGTTCTACATTCCCTAGTTTTCAAAACATGTAAGTTAAAGATATAGCGCAGAGTTCATAACTCTGAGTCTATTTATCCACTTTATTTACTTATTTAATATAATTTATTGTCAAGTTGGCTAACATACAGTGTGCTCTTGGTTTTGGGGGTTGATTCCCGTGATTCATTGCTTACATACAACACCCAGTGCTCCTCCTCAATGCCCATCACCCATTTTCCCCTCTCCCCCACCCCCTCATCAACCTTCAATTTGTTCTCTGTATTTAAGAGTCTCTTATGGTTTGCCTCCCTCCCTCCGTTTGTAACTATTTTTTCCCCTTCCCTTCCCCCATGGTCTTCAGTTAAGTTTCTCAAGATCCACATGAGTGAAAACATATGATACCTTTCTGATTGACTTATTTCACTTAGCATAAAACCCTCCAGTTCCATTCACGTTGCTGCAAATGGCAGGATTTCATTCTTTCTCATTGCCAAGTAGTAGTCCATCGTATATATAAACTACATTTTCTTTATCCACTCATCAGTTGATGGACATTTAGGGTCTTTCCATAATTTGGCTATTGTTGAAAGTGCCACTATGAACATTGGGGTACATGTGCCCCTATGCATCAGCACTCCTGTATCTTTGGATAAATTCCTAGTAGCGCTATTGCTGGGTCATAGGGGAGTTCTATTGTTAATTTTTTGAGGAACCCCCGTGCTGTTTTTCAGAGCAGCTAACCAGTTTGCATTCCCACCAACAATGCAAGAGGGTTCCCGTTTCTCCACATCCTCACCAGTTTCCTGTTTCCTGAGTTGTTCATTTTTAGCCACTCTGACTGATGCAAGGTGATATCTCAGTGTGGTTTTAATTTGTATTTCCCAGATGATGAGTGATGTTGAGCATCTTTTCATGTGTCTGTTGGCCATCTGGATGTTTTCTTTGGAAAAATGTCTATCCATGTCATTTGCCCATTTCTTCACTGGATTATTTGTTTTCTGGGTGTTGAGTTTGATAAGTTCTTTATAGATTTTGGATACTAATCCTTTATCCGATATGTCATTTGCAAACATCTTTTCCCATTCCGTTGGTTACTTTTTAGTTTTGTTGATTGTTTCCTTTGCAGTGCAGCAGCTTTTTATTTTGCTGAGGTCCCAAAATTCATTTTTGCTCTAATTCCCTTGCCTTTGGAGTGCTGAACAAGAAACTGTTGCAGCTGAGGTCAAAGAGGTTGTTGCCTGCTTTCTCTTCGAGGGTGTTGATGGTTTTTTGTCTCACATTTAGGTCTTTCATCCATTTTACTTTTGTGTATGGTGTAAGAAGGTGGTCTAGTTTCATTCTTTTGTATGTTGCTGTCCAGTTCTCCCAGCACCATTTGCTAAAGAGACTGTCTTTTACCACTGGATACTCTTTCCTGCTTTGTCAAAATTAGTTTGCCATACATTTGTGGGTCCACTTCTGGGTTCTTTATTCTATTCCATTGGTCTATATGTCTGTTTTTGTGCCAATACCATACAGTCTTGATGATTACAGCTTTGTAGTAGAGGCTAAAGTCTGGGATTGTGATGCCTTCCACTTTGGTTTTCTTTCTCAACATTACTTTGGCTATTTGGGGTCTTTTGTGGTTCCATACAAATTTTAGAATTGTTTGTTCTAGCTTTGAAAAGGCTGGTACAATTTTGATTGGGATTGCACTGAATGTATAGATTGCTTTGGGTAGTATTGACATTTTAACAATATTTATTCTTCCAATCCATGAGTATGGAATGCTTTTCCATTTCTTCGTGTCTTTTTCAATTTCCATAATAACTTTTCTATAGTTTTCAGCACACAGATCTTTTACATCTTTGATTAGACTTGTTCCTATGTATTTTATGGTTCTTGGTGCAATTGTAAATGGGATCCATTTCTTGATTTCTCTTTCTGTTGCTTCGTTATTGGTGTACAGAAGTGCAACCAATTTCTGTACACTGATTTTGTATTTTGCAACTTTGCTGAATTCATATATCAGTTTTAGCAGCTTTTTGGTGGAGTCTTTCGGATTTTCCATGTAAAGTATCATGTCATCTGTGAAAAGTTAAAGTATAACTTATTCTTTGCCAATTTGGATGTCTTTTATTTCATTTTGTTGTCTGACTGCTGAGGCTAGGAATTCCAACATTGTTAAACAATAGTTATCCACATTATTTAGAATGCCTGACAAGATCAGTCCATGAAAACTCTACCATTCTTCTTTACCTACAGCTCATTCCCTCACTCTTTCTTTTCACTCATGTAACAATATTGTTTTTGAAAAAACAATTTTACTTTAAAAGTAAAATAAGTGCACTAATTTTTGTGTAGAATAAAGAAAAAAATGCACTTGCGTTACTGTGTATCCAATATCTTGAAAGTTAGGCAACAAACAGTTTGTTGTGTTTGCCTCTGGGGAGGGAAACTGAGAATCTAGAGGACAGAGCAAGAAGGGTATTCCCAAGGTATATCTTTTTATATCTTAATAAATTTACATCAAATAAATATAATCTCTATTTAAAAAGTAATTTTTAGGGGCGCCTAGATGGCTCAGTCAGTTAAGGTCAGGTCATGATCTCACAGTTTGAGTCCGAGCCCCAAGTTGGGCACTGTGCTGACAGCTCAGAGCCTGAAGACTGCTTCGGATTTTGTGTCTCCCTCTCTCTCTGCCCCTCCCCAGCTCACACTCTGTCTCTCTCTCTCACTCGAAAGTAAACATTTAAAATTTTTAAATTAAAATACAATTTTTAAAAGACATGATGGGGTACCTAGGTGGCTCAGTCGCGACGTTGAGCATCCGACTTCAGCTCAGGTCATAATCTCACAGTCAGTGGGTTCAAGCCCTGCATCGGGCTCTGTGCTGACAGCTCAGAGACTGGAGCCTGCTTCGGATTCTGTCTCTCCCTCTCTTTCTGCCCCTCCCCTACTCATTGTCTCTCTCTGTCTCTCAAAAATGAATAAATGTTACAAAAAATTTTTTTGAAAGACATGAGTTAAATTTCCTACTTACCCCCTCATTTCACCCTTCAGAAGTAGTCACTGTTGGCAGTTACAGTTATGGTTTTTCTTTACATGTTGACATATTTCATCCCAAGATAGCTTTGAGCAGTAACTATTAAACTATCTGGAGTTATATGCTACTGAGAATACATTTTTAAAATTGGATTAATGGAGTTACATCTCTTCTTGAGATAACTTGGGATATGATGGAGTCATGAAGCCAGCAAAGAGAACCAACATTATAAGAAATAAAATCCTATATAGTATTGGTCCACTGGTCCCTGCAGGGTCTTTCCTTTTATATATACATATGTTGGCGTCCTGGCCAAAACCATAACAACATTCCAAACTATGGTGGACAACGTCCAAAAACAACTACCACAATTATTATCTTTCAAAATTAAAAACAAAAAAGTATACGGAGGTAAATGTATGGCACAATTGTAAGATTACACAGATTTCTCCAAAAAATATACATTAGCTTATATTACAGAAAATCAGGTAATGAAATTACCCAGGATAAAAGCACCCTGCAACAGTAACTATCATACTGGCACATTTTCATCAAAACTTTTTTGTAATTTTCATTCTGAAATAACAGTACAAAGAATTTCTGTATACACTCTACCCAGATTCCCCAACTGTTGACATTTTACTACATCTGCCATGTTCTCTCTCAAAATATATGCAAAAATACATATATATATACAATAAAAATACATAGAAATAATAAGATTAGTGGTTTTCCTGAACCATTTCAGGGTAAGTTACAGATATGATACCCCTTTATATTAAATATTTACCCCTAAGTATTTCCTAAGAACAAGGTCACTTATATAACCATGGTATAATCAAAATCTGGAAATTAACATTGATACTGTATTATAAACTATAGACTTTATTCACATTTTGCCAATTATTCCAACACTGTCCTTTATAAAAAAAAAAATTCTGGTCCATATCCAATGCAGGATCATATGTTGCCTTTAATTGCCATACCTCATTAGTCTCCTTTAATCCGGAACAGTTCCTTAGGTTATCACTCATTGTCTTTTATAACCTTCACATATTTAAAGAGTACAAGCCACTTATGTTGTAGAATGTCCCTCTGGACATTTAGATTTGTCTGATGTTCCCTCATGATTAGATTCAGATTGTGCGTTTTTGGCAGGAATACCACAAAAGGGAAATTTTGTCCTTCTTAATATGAGTAGGCATATGGTTCAGTTTGTCCCATTACTGGTGATGTAAACTTTGATCATTTAAGATGGCATCTGCCAGGTTTTTCACTGTAAGGTATTTTTACCACTGTATTAAGCATTTAATGGGGAGATACTTTGAGATTATGCAGACTTCTATTCTTCAGATTCACCCAGTAGTTGTAGCATCCTTTGATTGCCTCAATCCCAATTATTTGTGAAATGGTGATCTGTGTAACACCCATCCTCCTTACTAATCCTATAGTTATTATTTGTTATTCAACTGTAGGTAAGCACTTTTCCTTTGTTGTTTGTTAGTATCCACTCGGTGATTCCTATGTTATGCAATGGAGTATAATCCATTATCATCATTATTTAAAATACTTTGATGCTCCAATTGTCCCAGATTCTGTCAGTGCTGGTCTCTTCAAACTTCAAATGATACAGGTAGGCTCCTGTATCATTTTAACATGCCCCCATTATTTTGGGGGCAATTTCTTACTTTCTGCAACAGGATGCTCTGGGCTCATCTTTTGTCATTGTTTTCATTGTAGTAAAAATATGTAACATGAAATCTACTTAACAAATTTTTAAGTGCACAATACTATACAGGTGATTACTGGCATGATGTTGTACAGCAGATCTCTAGAACTTATGTATCTTGTATAAGTGAAACTTTATACCCAGTGGATAGCTACTCCCCAATTCCCCCTCCCTCCAGCCCAGCCCCTGGCATCTACCATTCTGCTCTCTGCTTCTATGAGTGTGACTACCTTAGGTCCCTTATAGAAGTAGAATAATGCATTGTCTGTCCTTTTGACTGGCTTGTTTCACCTAGCATAATACCCTCAAGGTTCATCCATGTTGCATAAGGCAGGATTTTTCTTTTATAAGGCTGGAAAATATTCTATTGTGTGTAAATGGCATATTTACCCATTTATCTATCAAAAGACATTTAGATTGTTTCCACATCTTGGCTACTGTGAATAATGGTGTAATGAAGTGCAAATATCTCTTCGAGATCATGTTTTCAATTCTTTTGGATAAAAACCCCAAAGCAGAACTTCTGGATAATACAAGAGCTGTGTTTTTAATTTCTGAGGAATTGTCATGCTGTTTTTCATAGCAGCTGCACCATTTTCCATTTCCATAAAAAGGGTCCAATTTCTCCACACCCTCAGTAATAAGAATAGCCATCCTAAGAGGTATAGGGTGTTATCTCACTGTGGTTTTCATTTGCATTTCCCTAATGTCTAGTAATGTTGAGCACCTTTTCATGTGCTTATTGGCCTTTTATGTATTTTTTTTTTGAGAAATGTCTGTTCAAGTCCTTTGCTCATTTTTTAATCAGATTGGTTTTTTTTGCTATTAGGTTATAGGAGTTCCTTATATATTTGGGTATTGACCATTTAGTAGACAGAGAGATTACAAATCTTTTTTCCCATTCATAAGTTGCCTTTTCACTCTATTGTTTCCTTTACTCTGCAGATGCTTTTTATTTTCATGTATCCAGGCTCATCTTATAATTTTCCTGCTTCAGCTGCGGAGTTGAACATTCCTCCAGGAATTCCTAACTAGTGAATTAGGAATTCACTAATTCCTTTTAGTGAATGATATTTAGAAACCAGATCTAGACCCTAGATTTTTCTATTGGGACTTCCAATCTTTTCTCATATGGATTTTCTTTGTTATAATGACTAGCTAGTTGCAAAAAAGTAAATCTTATGATTTTATTTTTAAATAGTTTTCCATATTAACATACCTTCAAAAAATTTTTAATGGTTGTATAATATTTTCTTGAGTGGAAGTAATATAACATGTCCTTGGTTTGCTTCTATTTTTCACAATTGAAAAATAAGCCTGAAATAAACCTTTCCGTATACAGAAAAAAAGCGTTTTCATACTCAGGATTAAAAGCTTATTTATTTGGTGAGAGGCTATTATTCATTTAATAGCTCCTGATACGAATTACAAAAACACTCTCAAAAAGGAGTGCCTCAAATCACACTGCATGAATGACCATAATTTTGCTTTATCTCACATTTACTTCCACTGGGTATTATCATTAAACTTTTTTTCTTTGCTATTTGAGAAAAACATAAGCATTTCTTACAAGCTGTATCTCCTATTAACAGGTGCAAGATAAGATTATATTTGTAGAATAATTTAGAGTGTACCAAAGTCTATCATTTCCATTTAATCCACACCCTATGATTTATTATTTCTGTGTGCTAGGAACCTAAATATCAAAAAGGAGGCTTGTTCAAAGTCATACATCTAACTAAACATAGTGTAATATTTAAAAGAAGGGACTCTGTGACCACCTATGTGGCTCTGAATCCTGCCCCACTGCTAACAAGTTTTGTAACTGTAGGAAAATTATTCAAAGTCTCCATCCTCAGTTTCCTCATCTATAAAATAGAAATGATAATAGTTATCTATCTCATAAGGCTATTACAAATATTAAAGGAATTAGAAGTACTGTGGAAAAACACTTAAGAGTTGCATCTACCACACAAGAGCTACCTCAGTGCTAGCTATTCTTATCATTAACATGGTTGTAAACTGTTTTTAATCGGACCAAATTTTGTTGCATATTTATGCCAAGAGTGAGATAGATGTTTTATCAGGTTCTCTCATATAATCCCACCCCCCACCCCATTCTTTGAGGCAGGATTTTATACCTATTTACACCTATTTTACAGCTAAGGGAAAGGAGGCTCAGAGAAGTAAAAAGCACTTTGCTTAATATCACTACCATAGTAGTGGCAGACTGGAATGTGAATCTTGTAGGTGACCATGATTACAAAAACCATGTTTTTTTCCCCCTGAGTTCCTCAGAACTCATATTCTGAGTTCATTCAATGTAAGAGAAAGATCTGTAAGGGTGAGGATGGTCAAGAAGTACTCATGAAGAAAGTCTTGAGCCAGTCTTTTTTAAAAAAGCGTAAGATTCACATTAATGGGGAAGACAGTATCATAGGTGAGTTGATAAATGAAGGGAGATAGAGAGAGAATGAGAGACGTGGATATATTTGAAGAGGATAAGATCACTCTAGGTAGGTAGTGAGTCTGTGTGAGAAAGTTGACTAATTACCTGAAAATCTACTATATGCTAGGTGCTGTCCTAGGCCTCGAGGATATAGAGATAAGTTGTGTAGAGAGAGGTAGATAGATTAGCAACGTCTCTAGCTTGAAAAGCAGTTTAATACTGGTCAGCACAAAGCACAAAAGGGAGCAGGCAAGGAGCACCCAAACAATGAGGATGAGAGTGGTAGGGAAGGCTCTTGAGCTGAGGGAAAAGATAGAAAGTGGAGGTACCACGAATAGAGGTGCATTCCAGACAGGACAGAAACGGAAGTGCGAAGGCATGGAACCATGAGAGGGCACGGGGCGTCCAGGACACTGCAGAACAAATAGGTGAACAGTGCTGGATACAATTGGAGTTGCGGCGAGTCCGGTAAGGAATGCATTCGGGGGATCAAAAAATATCGGTGTTGACAGGCCTAAGAACTGAGATTTTACCTTGAAAAAGAAGGGTTCGTGTAGATTTTTAAGCAGAAAAGTAAGTCATTTAGTTACAACGAGGGGCGTGCTTTTGGAAAGGATGAGGCTGTGGGTGGCGGCACTAACTGGGAGACTTTAGTTTTTACAAGTAGTGGTAAAAGATCAGCAATTGTGACGGAAGACCAGCTAATACCAGCACTTGGTGGAAGAGCCAAGAACCTGGATTTGATGTAACAATATACTGAGCCTTGGAGAGGTTAAGTCACCTACCCAGGGAGGAGGCTGGACTCGAACCCCGCGCCCTACACCAAAGCCAGCGCTCTGGAGGACTACGATTAAAACAGAACATACATCTATGGACAATGGCGGCTGTGTTAGGATGTTAAGACTGGGTGTTCCCCCACCCCCCAACTCCCCTCTCTCAGCATTTCTAACGCCGCCGCATTGTCTTTGCTTTTATTTTTTTTCTGAGTTTTGCACTTCTCCTGGCCCTTGCCCCTTTAGTCCCTCTACACCCCCGTAGTGGACGCTTAAGGTCCGCAGCCCTCACCTGGCCCGATCGAGATCCGGACCTGACCATCTCTCGCAGCCTCAGAGGAGCCCAGACGGAGGAAAGTAAAGCCAACCGATAAAAGAAATTAACCGCCGTGGACTCCCGGCTCCCCTTGGCCCGCCCCCCGAGCTTCCGCTTCCGGCAAGGAGCCCGCCGAATGCCGCGCTTCATAGTCCCGTGAGTGCTGCGGTGGCCTTTCCAGTACTCCCAGCGCAGCATTCTGGGCTTGCGCAACAGACCCCTCCCGGCGCCCGGCTCGTCACGCACAGAGTCAGTCGGTGGGAGAAGTCCATAGACGCCAGCAGGCCGGCGGGGCGCAGCCGGGCGGAGCCTTGGCAGGCAGGGGCGGGGCCGACAAGCAGGGGCGGGGCCAGGGCCGGGGCCGGGAGCGAGAGGAGCCGGGCTCCTGAACACTTGAAAGTACTGAGTTCACTGCCCTGTGTGAGCTTCTGCTGAAGAACCGATACCCTGAATGAGCTGGGGGGAAGAGGCGACAAGGACTCGCGAGGGCCAGAGGAAGGGGCTGAGGGAGAGAACCGAAAGATTTCAAAACGAATTGGTGTTTTGTGTGCCATTTTGAATTATTTTGGTTTTGATAGTCAATAAAAATCAATCCTTGGTCTGGTTATCTTTGTGTAATTCTGATGGCAATTTCAAAATTATTCACTGTGGCCCTTGATCTCAGAATGGTGCTCATTAGTTGGGATTTTGTTTTGCTTCCATGCCTAGTTGTTTACTCTTTATTCGAGGTAATTACTGTTAATGAAAATAACTCAGTATTCTTACATTAGCATGCTTCATGATTTTTGATGGGAACTAATCTTTGGTGTTTAAGACATTGAGTTTTGGGTTAATGTTTTAAATCACATTGGGGAAAAATGAAATAAGCCAACTAATATTTTTTAATAGGAAGAAGAGCTAGGTTTTGAAAATCTTAATTACAATTGAAAATAAAACTCAAACTAAAGTCATACTGATATTGGGAAACTGGGTATTTAATAAATTTAGCTTTGTATTGAATTAGACTTGAAAACCTCTCCCATCTTCATCCTTCTCCTATAAGTGTTTAACTTATTTACTTGAGATTACAGTTTTTTTCCTTAAGTTGACTTGATTTTTAGAAACTTATGTTGATTTTTCTTAATACATGCTTATTTTTGAAAATAATAGGTAAGAAATAAAAATCACCCATAATCCCAGAGAGTACCACTTTTAGCAGTTTGGTGCATTCTAGACTTTTCCCAACTGTGTATATGTTTATATAGGATATGATGTATATACTGTGATGTGAATGTTTTAATATCTCATCAACATTGCTTCTCAGTAATTTACAATTATAAAATGGCTGCCTGGTGTACCATTTTTCTACTGTTTGGAATTTTATGCTTCTCCCTTCATTTTTGTTTGTCTGTTTTTTTGAGTTTTTCTTTTTTTTCACTCTTTTTAATTTTTTGAGGTAGTCACTCCAGGGTTTTTTGTTTTTATTTTCTCAAAAAAATTTTATTGTGGCAAATTACACAAAACATAAAATATACCATCTTAACCATTTTTAAGTGCACAATTCAGTGGTACTAAATACATTCATAATGTTGTACAACCATCACCACCATTATCTCCAGAACTTTTTTCATCTTGTGAAAGTGATATTCTATACCCATTAAACAACTCCCCATTCCACTCTCCCCAAAATCCCCTGGAAACCACCATTGTACTTTCTATCTCTATGATTTTGACTAAGTACCTCATATAAACAAGATTATACACTATTTATCCTTTTATAACTGGCTTATTTCACTTATCTTTAAAATTTTGTCCATGTTATAGCATATGTCAAAATTCCCTTCCTTTTTAAGGCTAAATAATATTTCATTGTGTGTATATAACACATTTTGTTTACTTCTCTGTTGATGGACACTTGGGTTGCTTCCATATTTTAGCTATCATAAATATTGTTGCTCTGAACATGATTGTACCAATATCTCTCCTGGACCCTGGTGTCAATTTTGGGGGGTATATATTCAGAATTGTGGCATCATATAGTAATTCTATTTTTAATTTTTTGAGGAACCACCATACTTTTTCCACATGGCTGTACCATTTTATATTCCCACCAACAGTGATAAGGTTTCCAATTTCTCCACGTTCTCCCCAGCACTTATTTTCCATTTATTTTGTTGTTCATTTTTGGGTTTGGTAGTAGCCATCTTAGTGTGAGGAAGTATTTCATTGTAATTTCACTTTGCATTTCCATAATGATTAGTAATGTTGAACATCTTTTCTCATCATTATTGGTCATTTGTGTATCTTCTTTGAAGAAATATCTTTTCAAATCCTTTGCCCATTTTTTTAACTGGGTTGTTTATATTTTTGTTGTTGAGTTTTAAGAGTTCTCTACATACCCTAGATATTAGTATCTTATCAGATATATGATTTGTAAATATTTTTTCCTATTCTATGGGTTGCCTTTTTACTCTGATATTGTCTTTTGATGTACAAACTTTATTTTTTTGAAATTTTCAATTCATCATTTTTCTTTTGTTGCCTGTGTCTTTAGTGTCATATCCAAGATATCTATGGCAAAGCCAATATCATGAAATTTGCCATATGTTTTTTCTAAGATTTCTATAGCTTTAAGTCTTATTTTTAGGTCTTTAACCTAGTTTTAGTAGATTTTTGTGTATGATATCAGGAAAGGGCCAACTTCATTCTTTTGCATGTAGTTATCCAATTTTCCTGGCATCCTTTGTTCAGAAAATGGTCCTTTTTCCATTGAATGGTCTTTTGACATTATATGTAAGGGGTTATTTCTGGACTATCTACTCATTGGTCTGTATATCTGCCATTATCCCAATACAACACTGTTTTTTATTACAGTTGCCTTGTAACAAGTTTGAAATAAGGAAGTGTGAATCCTCCAGCTCTTTGTTCTGTTTCAAGATTGTATTGGTTATTCAAGGTCCCTTGAGATTCCATATGAATTTTAGGAAGAGTTTTTTTATTTCTGCAAAAACTGTCACTGGGATTATGATAAGGATTAAGCTGTAAATCTCTTTGGGTAATATTGACATCTTAACAATATTAAGTATTTCAATCCGTGAACATGCGATGTGTTTGCATTTATTTATGTTTTTAATTTCTTTGAGCATGATTTTGAAGTTTTTATTGTACAAGTCTTTTACCTCCTTGATTAATTCTTGGATATTTTATTCTTTTTTGAAGACTAATGTAAATGTAATTGTTTTCTTAATTTCTTTTTCAGATTGTTCATTAGTTGTATAAAAGTGCAACCAATTTGTGTGTGTTGACTTTGTATTCTGTTACTTTCTTGAATTCATGTATTAGTTCTAATAGTTTTTTGGTGGAAACTTTAGGATGTTCTACATATAAGATCACATAGTCTCTGGACAAAGATTATTTTACTTCTTCCTTTCCAATTTGAATGTGTTTTATTTCTTTTTCTTGCTTAATTGCTCTAGCTTAAACTTCCGGTATTATGTTGAGAAGTGGTGAAAATAGGCATTCTTATCATGTTCTTGATCTTAGAGGAAAGCTTTCAGTCTTACCATTGAATATGATGTTCTCTGTGACTTTTCATATATGGATTTTATTATGTTGAAGTAGTTTCCTTCTATTTCTGTTTTGTTGGATGTATTTATCATAAAAGGAGGTTGAGTTTTGTCAAATGCTTTTCAGCATCAGTTGAAATGATCATGTGTGTTTTTTTCCCCTCCATTCTATTAACATGGTATATTATATTGATGATTTTTCATGTGCTGAGCCATCCTTGCATCCCAGGAATAAATCCCACTTGATTATGGTGTATAATATTTTTAATATGGTGATGAAATCAGCTTGCAAGTATTTTGTTGAGGGTTTTTACATGAGTATTCATAAGGGATATTGATCTGTAGTTTTCTTTCCTTGTGGTGTCTTTGGCTTTGATATGAGAATAATGCTGGTTTTATGAAATATGAAGGGTTTCCTCCTCTTCAATTTTTGGAAAAAGATTAGGAATGATTAATATTAATTCCTCTTTAAGTTTTTGGTAATATTCACTATGGAAGCCCTCAGGTCCAGGACTTTTCTTCATCAGAAGATTTTTTTTTTAATGTTTATTATTTTGAGAGAGAGAGAGACAGAGAGACAGAGAGCAAGCAGGGGAGGGGCAGAGAGAGAGGGAGACACAGAATCGAAAGCAGGCTCCAGGCTTCAAGCTGTCAGCACAGAGCCCCACACAGGGCTCTAACTCACAGACCATGAGATTATGACCTGAGCTAAAGTCGACTGCTCAATCAACTGAGCCACCCAGGCTCCCGTGTCAGGAGATGTTTGATTGAGGATTCAATCTCTTCATTACAGGTCTATTCAGATTTTCAATTTCTTCATGATTTAGTGTTGGTAGGTTTGATTTCTGGGAATTTGTCCCATTTCATGTAGGTTATTCAATATGTTCATAGTACTCTCATAATATTTATTTCTGTAGAATCAGTAGTAATGTCCCTACTTTCATTTCTGAGTTTAGTAATTTCAGTCTTTTCTCTTTTTTCTTAGTCCATCTAGCTAAAGTTTTATCAACTTTGTTGATCTTTTGAAAAATCAACTTTTGGTTTCATGGATTTCCCTCATGTTTTTCTAGTCTGTATTTTGTTTATCTCTGCTCTAATCATTATTCTTACCTTCTGCTAGCTTCAGGTTCAGATTTTTTTTGTTCTTTCTTAGCTCCTTCAGTTGTAAAGTTAGGTAGTTGATTTGTGATCTTTCCTATTTTTTAATGTAAGCATTTATAAATTTTTCCCTTAGCACTACTTTTACTGTATCCCATAAGTTTTGCCATGTTCTGTTTTTGTTTTCATTGATCTCTAAGTGCTTTCTAATTTCTCTTGTGATTTCTTTTTTGATCCATTGGTTAAGAGTATGTTTTTTAATTTCCACAAAGTTGAGACCTTCCCAGTTTTATTTCTGATATCTAACTTCATCCTGTTGTAGTCGAAGAGACTTTGTACGATAATCTATCTTTTTAAATCTATTGAGACCTAGTTTGTGGCCTAACATCTGGTCTATTCAGAAAATGTCCTATGTGCATTTGAAAAGAATGTGTATGCTGTTGTTGGATAGAATGTTCGATATATGTCTGTTAGATTTACTTGGTTTATTGTGTTGCTTAAGTCCTGTATTTTTTTCTTATCTTCTGTCTAGTTGTTGTATCCATTATTGAAATTGGGATATTTGTGTCTCCAACTATTATTATATGGCTGTTTATTTCTTCTTTCATTCTGTCAGTTTTGCTTTATATATTTTGATGGTCTGTTATTAGGATTATTCAGGACTCAGCCCTTTGAACCTGTTATGGAACTTTAGGTCCCTCTACTGTCATGGTTAGTGACTCTGCTTGGTCTAGGCAGTGTTATAATTTAGAACATTGGATCAATGGCTTTTCCAATTGGCTCACTTTTAAAGTGTGAAAGTGTCTGCTCATGTTAACCCAATTTCAGTTTATAGAAAACAACCAAAGTTGCAAAATATATGAAAATCTAGAAACAGTTGAGATTTATACCAGAATACAAGATTCAAAAAGTAAGAAGCTGTGGACTGGATTATAAATTAAATGTTGGAAGTATGAGCTTGGTTCTGCTTAGAAAGATCTGAGACTACCCTGTTGCTTTTCCTCAACCATTTAGTGCCTTCTGGAATTATTTCTAACCCAAGGGTTCTTAACCTTTTTTGATCATACACAATTTTGAGAATTTGCTAAAAGCTTTGTATTTTTTTCTGCAGAAAAATGCTAATGTGCACATTTCATATACATATATATATATATATATATATACGGTATCAGAAACATTCAGGAGACTCTCCAAGGATTTTAGGTTAAGAATCCTATTCATACCGCATTCAAAACCAGCTTTCCACATGTGAGTGTCTAGCTCCTTCTATTGTAGGGCCCTGGTGATCTTGCATGTTGGTTAGCTAGGGATGGTAAGGTGTCTGATTGAACAGTGTCAAGGAGAGAGAGGGCATGAAGCACAGAGAAAATGGAATTGAGCCATAATCTTTGCATTTCCCACTGAAGCTTTAAATGTATCTGTAGTCTTCACTTTAATCAAAATAGCTTAATTTAGGAAAGAGAGAGCCCACTTCTTTTTCTTTATAAAATCCTGATTTTATTGCTTCCTGAATATTTTTCTTTTTAAAGAAGAAATATAAACCATATATTACAGGGGTCTCAGTTTGACAGTTTAACTGAGGTCATACTAGGATTCAGTTATATCTCTGGCTATGATAGGAAGGTTAATGGAAAGGATCTGTTGGCATCAAGGACCAAGAAAACCCCTTTGGAATGATCTCATCACAAGGAAGAAACCATTGGTTTGGGACAGTGTGCCAGGTTTTAGGGTCAAGTGTGATTTTAACACAGCACACTGTCAGTCACTTATTGCCCTGCTGCCCCTACAGACTTGTGCCTGAGCTAAGGAGAGAAACAATAGTGATTAAAATACTAAAAAAAATTTTTTATGAAAATTTCTGTAAGGTATTATAGCAGATGGTGGTGGTACTCCATGCAAATGCCTTCAAAAGCTGTTTATTGTACACACCTAGGACTTCCTACCTGAGAGCATTTTCTTTTTCAGCAAAAGAAGCAAGCTTGGGCCTTAAGCCAGGCAAGCTGGAAATGCCAGTAAGTTAATGCCCCTGGAAACAACCCTCAGTCAGCAACAGAGGAGAATTGGGTGAGGAAGCAGCGGTAGCTGATGATGAACAGCCTCCTCATCCCTCAGATTGGGCTAATTCTTAGATATGTTCCGTTCTGTCTCCCAGAGTCCTGCAGCACAACTGGGCTTTAGGGATAACTTGCCTGATAACACACTGTCTATTGGCTTTCTTTCCATCACTATATTTCTTTTCCTACTCCCTTCCCACGGTTCCTGAAATCGCCTCCCAATAAACTATTTGCACTTAAATCCTTATCTCAGAGGCTGTTTATGGGGAGAGACTACTAAAAAAGGCATTGAGCAAACAAGACAGCATAAGATTGGAGTCAGACAGGCCTGGATTCAAATTCCTTCTCACCAGTGTCAGCAAACAACTTAATTTCTCTAAGGCTCTTTCTTCATCTATAAAATGGGGAGAACAGTACTGACTTTACAAGGTCAGGCTGTAAAGAAAATTTATATAAAGTGTGCATAGTGGCTGCACATAGTAAGTGCTTAATACATGTTGCAATTATCAACTGATAGAGTATTTATAATATTGTTACTACAGCATAGCGCAGGTTGAGGCCAGCTGTTTTTCACCTTTGGGATGACTGCTGAAGTAGGTTGATTTGGCAGATGTGCTATAGAGGCTGACTCTAAGCTTAGCGGTATCAGTGGCTTAGAGGAAGCATTGCTGCAGTGAGCAGGGCAGGAGAGGAGGAAAATGGCAGACATCAAGTTTAGAAGATGAACTGGTGGCACTGCCAACTGTGCTTAGTTTCAGTGAATGGCTACAGTGACTTCATATCTGGGCCCAGTATTCACTTTGTGATTTCAGTTGCCTCACTCTTGAGGGATTATGCTCAGAGCTCCTGAGGTTTAGTTTCTAATTTCAATCCCTTTTCTCAAACATACAAAGGCCACTTCTGCTTTTGTTTATGACCTTAACTTGTTGTCTTAGGGCCTTTCAAATTGGGGCTATTCCCTCTGTTCCTCTTCACTCCCCACTCCCAGGCAAGATCCTGTTTGAATTGTTTGGTCACAGTAAAAGAGGAATGGAGAACTGAGGCAGGTTAGAGGACTTCACATTCATTCCCTATCCCAGTTCATTGGGGTGCCAGGTCTCACCTGCAGGGCTTCAGCCTTTTCCAGTAGCCTAAGGTCCAGGAGCGGATAGACATGATATGTTACTTTGGCTAAGATGGCAGACAGCAGGGACAATTGCTTGCTGCTCACCCCTGCAGGTGCAGCCAGATGACCATGGTGGGGTGAGTGTGTTTCAGCTCTTTATTATTTCACTCTAGGCCAAAATAAAAGACCTGCAGTGATGTCACTTCACAATCTTCTTTTACTTAGTTAGACACTAATAGACACTTTTCTCCCCAATTCAGTAGGACGGTATGTGTATATGAAAAGGCATGCTAACCTGATTCTTACACAAAAACAACTTTTAAGAGAGAAGAGTATTACAGAAAGAAGGAATCCAGCAACCTTGGCACACTAGGCCTTAAGAACAATAACCCTATAGCTTGTCCATCTCATCTGCTTCCTGGAAGAAAGAAAAATCTTTCCATGACCTTGTCAGAGGTCTTAAACTCATGCAGGGCAATTCCCAAGAGGGTCCCATTTTATCTGTATGTGGTGTCAGAAAAAATCTGCTGACATTGACACTTTAATACTGACCTCTGAAACATGTTATAGTACATCTCAGGGTGACTTACATTAAAGTGATTTAAGTTCATGTCTTGTCTTCATGTTAGACTGTGAGCTCCTTGAGGGCACAATTCAGATATGATTTATTTATATATTTCCTAGCTGGGGTTGCCAGGTTTAGCAAGAATACAAAACAAAACAAAACAAAACAAAACTACTAAAATGTTGTTTATCCAAAATTCAAACTTAACTGGGTGTCCTGTATTTTGTCCTATTCCTCACATAAAGGTAACCTCAATAAATATTGGGGAGTGAGCAAATGAATGAATGACGAGCATCATACCAACAAATGGAGAACTAAACTGGTAAAAATGTGGATTGACCTTGTAAAAGATGATCATCTAAGTTATGCCTAATAATCACAAAACATCAAAACTGTATCTGGTTAACATTCCACCTTTGAAAATCTGACAGCCTGGCTTTGACTTGAGATACATTTTCTAACCATGCTTTGTTAGCCACTTTCAGTGTCCATATGGGAAGAATACTAATCATCTGTTAATATAGGTGTTTTGTGCCAACAATTTTATATCTTAATTCCACACATTTCTGGTTTTGTTTGTTTGCCCAATTGTTTATTAGCGTGTGCCAATTGTACAAGAAAATTGACATTTGGTGGTGCATGGGGTTCAGTCATTCTGTACCTTCCTTTAAAATTGCCAAAACTGTGCTTTTACTCCAGCCGAACCCTGGGGTTTTGGGTAAAGTCATTGACCTTGATTAAACCATCAGGACCAATTCTGTTTGGGGAAAAATATATGTCTGGGGTTAGTTTATTTAACAATCAATCTTAAGAAAGTCAATATATTAACTCTCCCACTCTATATGAATTCTGCTGTGGCTCCTGCCCTTATTGCCCTCTTTTTCTCTGATCTTTTGGGACCCTGCTCCTCCTCCTCCACTCCTACCCTACTCATCAAACGTAAGCATGAACCAGAGTCATCTGGGGGGCTTGCTAAGACACAGATGCCTGGGCCCTGCCCGAGTTTGTGACTGGGTATTTTCAGGCAGCAGCCTGAGAGGTAGCATTTCCAACTCTGCACCAGAAGCACTGCCCTATGCCATTCTTCACTGCCTTTTCCCCTTTGTTTTCAGGCCCTCATTTCTTGTTCTTCACATTTCTCTGTTCCCAGGGCAGTATAATGTAGTAACTTCACTATATCTTGGCCTGTTATGTTCATTTTATTGGTATTCTTTCCTCTCTGATGCTTAACAGTTTACTTACACTTCCTGTTCAATGTAGTTCAGCATTCTGCTGACATGTGAGGCAGAGATCTCCCCATCCACTTCGGCAATATATGTGTAGAGAAACTGGAAGGTACTAAATGGGATCCGAGGAGGTCCACTGTCATGGTCAGAGGATAACACTTCACACACTATCTTGAGAGTTTTGGCAATGGTCTATAAAGCCATAAGATAAAATGAGGAACAAAGTCACTACTTCAAACTAAACTCCTGAGATCAGTTTAGAAACCAGAAAGAAAACAAAAATATTGCTCTCATAAAATGAAATGGGAATGATGTAATACTCTGGAAAGCTTGAATTTTTTTACCCCCAAATGTCATTTAATTCGATCTAGAAAATATTGATGTCCTGGGTGTCTTTCTTTTCTTCCTTTCCTTTCTTTCTTGGAGGGCCTCTCAAGGAACTAAGTTTATGAACTGCTCGATACTTTACGATATTTATTACTTTATTCAGAATAACCTCACAATTTTTATATTGTAAAATATTAAAATTATTTCTTATTCTTATTGTTCTCCAACCTCACCTCTAAAAAGCTGAGATAATTAGTCTAGTTTATATGCTCCAGCAGTACATGGAACAATGCCACAGTAGGGGCAAGGCAGGAGGAGAAGGTGAGTGCCTGGGAAGATAGGAGTCCCAGATACAGGAAAAGTGATCCTGAACATTCAAACCCCTTCTTCTAAAACGTGTAGGTCCATCTAATCAGAACACCTAGTATTCTTTTTTATTTTATTTATTTTATTTTTTGAGAGAGAGTGAGAGAGCATGTGCGCATGCCAGCGGAGTAGGGACAGAGGGAAAGGAAGGGAGAGAATCCCAAGCAGGCTCCCCACTCAGCGTGATGCCTGACACAGGGCTTGACCCCACAACCCTGGGATCATGACCCGAGCCATAATCAAGAGTCAGGCACTTAGCTGACTGAGCTACCCAGGTTCCCCAAAACATCTAGTATTTTATATGACATAACAATCACCTTGTTGTTGCTGGGGAAAAATTAAGTACATGATGGATTTCAGAAGGTTTATGGTACAGAAGCAAACATTCCTTACAATGAAACTTGAACATTTAAAAAATCATGTTCAGAACTGAGGTTTTACTCACCTGTGTCTTTAAATAAACCTACTCTTTATATAAATTTCATGAGTGAAAAAGTTGTGAAATTATGGGATTAAAGAAAGAAGTGATTTGAAGAAAGCATTGTTTTGTTCTGAATTAGCAAAGATAGGTCAGCATATATATCTTGGTGGTTTACCAAAACAGATGATGTGCAGATTATCTTTAAACACCTTCCAGGGATCACTGAAAAGTGAGTCTGGAGTGCTGAACTGGGTGTGCCTGGGTGAAGCAAAAGGCAGCTGGCACTGTTCTTCCTTTGCAATTGCTGTTAGCTGTTCTGTTCCCTTCCTCCCCCTGGATATAAGGGAAGCCTCACTAATCCTTCTTTAACTGGTGCGTGTTACCCAGGGGTGTAAGTGGGTATGTCAGGAAGTATATAAGGATGCTGAATAAACTTGGCCATCTTCCTAAAAGTGACAGTTTTACTTGATGACAAGTGATTTAAACATTTTTTGCATTAATTATTAATTGCATGGATTTAATATTTACATTTTGTTTCTCTACATTTAGAAACATCACTATGTTATGAAATAGAATCATCAGTGTATATGAATTTTAAAATGATAAACCACATTATGTCAAAGAAATGTTGGGTTTGCAGTAGGCCACTTTCATTGACTCTCCCCTGCCTTTGGGAGTCCTCACCTGGAAACCATGGGAAGTACTGTATGGGGCAGAGTGCCAGCTGCTTCCAGGAAGGAGGGTAAGAGGCAGGCAGACAAAAGGCTGGGTAAGAGGCTGTCAGTGAGATGGAGGGGCATGTGCATGACGTGAGGTCAGCATGACAGGGGTTTGGGGTAGATACGCAAGCATGTGTACAAGGAACTCCATGATCTCCATTCAGAGCTCATCCTCTCTGCTTCTCTTAAAAAATAAAAATTCCCTACTGGCTTCATTCTGCTGTCCTCTTCCTGCAGACTCATCCAGGTGGGGTGCTGTTAAGGGCTGAACTGTGTTCACCCAAAATTCATATGTTGAAGCCCTAAATCCCAGGACCTCAGAATGTGACTATACTTGGAGATAGGGCCTTTGAAGAGGTAATTAAGTGAAAATTAAGTCATTAGAGTGGGCCCTAACCCAATAGGACTACTGTCCTTGTAAGAAGAGGAGATTAGGACATAGACACACCGGATACATGCATACCCAGAGGGACAGCCATGTGAAGAAACAGGGAGACAAGGGCCATTTACAAGCCAAGGCCAGTGGCCTCAGACACCTTGATCTCAGATTTCCAGCCTCCAGGACTGTGAGGCAATAAATTCCTGGTGTTTAAGCTGCCCAGTCTGTGGTACTTCATTCTGGCAGCTCTACAAGCTACTGCAGGTGCTTTCCACTCTAACCAGCGTCTTTTGCTGATCACTCAAACACAAACCCTTAAGTTCTATTGTCCTCATAAGATTTTAAAATATTTTAAAAGATTTATTACATGGATGAATGGGTAAAGAATTCTCTGGACAAGAGCTTTTTGGAAAACTTAAATAAATCTAACATAAACAGAGATCTGCATTCTGTTGCACAAGATTGTTTTGTCAGGTGGGGATCTACTTCATAAAGAGAGCCTTTAAGCATCTTCTGAGACTCATTTTCAAACCCAGAGGTGAAAGGCTCAGAAAGCGAATCATTTGCTAAAAAATATGTCCTTCCCTCCAATGAACACAATTACACAATCTTCCTTTTCTATAATCAGTCTCAGTGGAACAGGAGGTAATACATGCTAGTCTGACAGAAGGAGTGCTGAGAGAGAAGAGGAATACAAGTCTGCATGCCACAGTCTTTTGAATCATGAGTGTAGACCCAGAGAGCTCAAGAAAGTACCTGCTATCTAAAATTCCTGCCAATAGACTGTAATGAGGGAAGTGTTTTTTTTAAATGGCACCGAGGTCATGGCTGGCTGGTGAATTGGCAAAGGAAGGAGGAAAATCCTGAGCTTACCTCTAAGGACTTGTGACTTAACTAGAATGCAAAGCCTCCACCAGATGGATGGCTCATACCTCCACTTTTAAGTTCCTAGCAATAGTCCAGCATGAAAAAATGGGTAAAATGGGCCTATTCCTGGATTCACAGAGCACCTTTTATTTTTAGGTTGGCCCTTTAAGCTGACTTCACCTCAAGATGTTCTATGATCTTGGGATGAGGAGGGGCATAGTCAGATACCTCAGAACCTCCCAGTATTGGAGGAGCCCACTGTTATCCAAAGCCAGGCCCGAGGGTATCTCAGGGAAACAGAGATGGGGAAATAGAATCACAGAATGTTAGAGATGAAAGAACTTCATGGAACATCTAATTCAACCTCCTCATTTTAGAAGGAGGTAGAAAGATACAATTCATCTCCTGATTTCCCCTCCCCAGTTTGGAAGGCAGACATATCAAAGTAAACCTAAGCAGCTGCACTGAGAGCTAAGCAGAGGGAGGAATGGAATTTAGCTTTCCATAGTTACTCTTGGTTACAGTGAGGTATGTGGACAAGGAAAGGACTCGCACACCTTACAAGGTGGTAAGGGGCTGTGAAATAAACCACTGGAGCCAGGGAGCAGATAGGGCAACCTGAAGGTAAGGTTAGAGAGGCTCTCAGCACCAGCGAGAATGGCGATGAGCCCAGAGAGGAGGGGCACTGTGCTGTGAGAGAGAAGAGACTGAGGACTCAGGCTGTAAGCAGCCAGGACCACAGAGACAGTATTTTATTCCCATGAATTTTCAAGCACCAAGGGATGTGGGAACCCCTTTCTTTGGTGGTTTGCAGTCCTGAAGTCACCCTTTCCCTATTATACACTCCACTGTCATCTTGAAGAGTGAAGTAGTATGGAGAAATTTGAGAGACTGGGCATTTCCCTCAAAGCTGTTTCAGTTACTGCATCAGACTATAACTCCTGGATTGGATTGAGTCTACTTATTTTCTTACTCAATCCTTTGTGAGTAGGGTAGATCAGGAAGATCAGAATTAACTACAGACAGGGGTCTCTGGTAGCTCAGTTGGTTAAGTGGCCAACACTTGATTTTGGCTCAGGTCATGATTTCTTGGTTCATGAGATCAAGTCCCACATGGGGCTCTACGGTGACAGTATGGGGCCTGTTTGGGATTCTTCCCCCCACCCCCCACTCTGTCTCTCTCTCTCAAAATAAGTAAATAAAAATGAACTACAGATAAAATAAAGTATGTTCCCCTCTCCCCACCCCAAACATTTCTGCATGTACTGTCAATACATTTGTGACCCTATGAGAATTTAATAAAATGTGTCCATTTTTAATTTTCCATTCTGGATTTCCCCCAATATTTGGGGGCTATTTCCACAGAAGTGTGATAGTGATGACAGGCAAAACATCTACTCTGGCTGCATTTTCCTCTCTTCTTTGCAGGAGAGCAGTATATTTATTATATAATGTTACTGTATAGGACAATGAGTCAAAAACCCACGAATCGCCTTGCCTCGCCTCGTCTCTAAAGAAATGATTATAATGAAAGTTGCAGGGGAAACCCATGGGAAAAGTTGAATTATGTAATATTTCTTGAAACTTTTCTCAGAAACAAAAATGTCAGATACATATCCCAAGCATATTCAACAACAAAGAATAAGATGGTGTTTAGATTTGTTGACTGATTAAAACTACCTCTGTGTACCATTTGCCTTTGGCAGAGGCAATAATTTTCTCATTAACTTTCAAACTTGCATGTATTCCAGGGATTTGTAAAAAAAAAAAAAAACATGTTTCTGATTCATTTTCTTTGTTTTAAATTTTTTAACATTTATTCATCTTTGAGAGACAGAGACAGAGTGTGAGTGGGGGAGGGGCAGAGAGAGAGGGAGACACAGAATCCAAAGCAGGCTCCAGGCTTTGAGCTGTCATCACAGAGCCCGACACAGGGCTCACACCCACAGACCATGAGATCATGACCCGAGCCAAAGTCAGATGCTTAACTGACCAAGCCACCCAGGCATTCCCCTGATGCATTTTCATTTAAGCTATTATAACACTGTTTAACAAGAGTGAGTCCACATGTAAGATGATACCTAAATATATATATATGTACCTATATATACACATACACACATATATGTATGAACCATGTATATATATATATATATATACACACACACACACACATATATATATGAACTGGGTGCAGTATCTTTTTCTTTAAAACAGAAATATTCCTTTTCCAATTGTAAATCAAGTCGAATTTGGAAAAGGCATGAATTTGTATGAGCATCCTGCATCCATGATGACATCATGACTCTAAGTCTGGAAATAGCCTCATATCTCCTTTCCTGCTCTCTCATCTTTGATTTTTATATACAGTTAAGCTTATCAAATAGTAGTTTTCTATAACGCTGCACCTCTTTTTAAAAGTCTCTGTTGGTATATGTTCTAAGTGTCTGAAACCCGAGTATAAGCAAATCTTCTACAGCTGGCTCTTGGTTATCTTTAGGAATATGAGTGGAGTGGTGATGGAAATAAATCTGAGTGCAATGTCTGAAATTCATAAATAATTCCAAAAGCCACATTCTAGTAACCTCTCCCCAGGGTCTGATGACGGTTTTCCCCTCTGTCCTCCTTCCCCCTGCTTCTGGTTGATGAGCAGAGGAAAGACCTAACTCAGAGAGGGGAAGTAGACAAGAGAGGCATGCTCTTCCTCAGCCCAGGAGACTGACCATGTGTGCAGAGGACTGCTCTTCCAGGTCCAGACAGAGCCTTTCCCGAAAGGAACAAAAAGCAGTAAAACTCACTTACAACTCCAAGAGAACTGCAAGCAAGAGCTAAGAACTTCAGCCACTCAATCTCCTCTGTGAAGTGGCCCACGTTCATCACACTGTTAAACAGATCTGTTGGGAGACTTAGCACCTTCCACATCTGGGCCAGTTCATCTGCATGGATGATCAGTCTGCCAGCAACCTGCAGGCCAGGGCACAGATGCAAGACGGAGAGTGAGGGACAGGATGAGAGGATGCCCTGAGGGACAATGGCCAGCAAAGCCAGTGTTCTCCCAGCATACAGCAAAGGATTTGGTAGGGGGTGGTGGTGAGGGGAGGACTCTGGCAGTTCTCTTTGCAGGTAGAGAAATGTTCAGTGTAGTGGAAAGCATCCTTAGGTATAATGCAATCATTTTAACTCTAGATGTGAAAATCATAGGGAAATAATATACTTATATTATGTTTTTTTTTTCTGATGCTTTTATTGTCTGCTGTTTTATCCCTACTTTTCCCTATAAGGCAGATAGGACAGCCTGAAAATGAAACCAAGGGGCAGAGGACTTGTCTGAGACCACTGATCAGTAGTGAAATAAAAACTAGATGTTAAGTCTCTTGCTCCTAGGTTCTATGGACTTCTTTGCATTAGACTTCACATGCAACCCTCATGCTTTCCCAATAATATGGGGTCTGGGTCTGGATGCCTAATATTACTTGGTCCCAGGAATGTCAGATCTCTGCCACATCTGTTGCATTAAGGTACTTTGTGGTTAAGAGGAGGAAGGGAACAAATGGCCAGTTGTTGGCCAACGATGTAATAAGGCTACAGGGGTCCCGATGAAACACTACCGCACCTTCCCTGGCCCTCTGATTCTAGTGAAATGCTAAGCCTCTGGGAGCAAGGTAGCTGGCTGTCAGTCCTGAATCACGGCAGTCCTCTCAGTCCTGGATTTTAAAGCAGAGTTTGGTGGTGCTAAACGTTATTTCCTGGGTACTGGCCAAGCTGCAGCTTTATCAAGTCAGACCTTCCTCATCGATTCACTGGGAAGTTCCCAGAATTATCAGGTTGTGAAAAGAGCCAGGATTTTCCCCAAAAGCTAGGTTATGTCTGCACCTGGGATAACTGGGGAACTAAATTATGCTCCTCTCCAAACTGTGATTGGCATCATATTATGATCTTGATCAGTAAGGTAGACATTGTCAAGGGACTCTGGATCTGCCCTCCTCTGGGGTGAAGGATTAGTGTTGAATTGAGCCTCTGGACATTCTGCCAGCTTCAGGAAAACCTGGGATGACTCCACTGATAACTCAGCTTTGAGTATATTTCATTGTCATACCAATTTCTCCAAGAGATTTACTTCCAAGGCATCATTTAGGGAATTTTATAATACTGAGTGGCCAGCTGACTGGACAGAGGATGGTAAGCTTTTGTTTGTACCCACCTGGGCTCAGCATTGACCATCCTCCCCCTTGATGCTGTGGTGCAGCCCTTACCCGAGAATGCAGGATCTTTAACAGCTCAGGTGTAAGCTCTGCCCAGTTAGACAAAGCCACTCGCTCAGACCGTTCTCTCACTGGAGGAATCTCTCCACGAGACATAGCCCCAAAATAACTACAAGAAAAAAAGTTAGGTGGGTGGGGAGAACATCCTATATACCAGTGGCCTCTGGCTGCTTTGAGAATCCCTCCCCCTTTTCTTGAGGGAAGGGGATGGAGAAAGAACATTTATTAGGGGCTTCTATATGCCAGACACTTTCTTTTGTTCATTAATGTATAGGAAAAGCCAGAATGTGTTACTTTCCACTTAAGGTACAAAGAACACTTAGGGAGTAAGAAGATTTGTTTCTCTCTAAGAATGAGGAATAATCAATAAAAATTTTGGTATGGAATTCCCTGAAGCATATTAAGCCTGGGTTTTTTCCCCAGTCACCCCTCCTAAGTGTTTTATATACACACATGTGTGTGCACACACACATCCACATACACACACACATATAATAGGAGATATATATGTGTTCTATATTATAGAATATATTTTATATGTGATATATAATATATGCGTATAATATATATGTAATATAATATATAAAGTAATTTGTTTCTCTCTCCTATCATATATGTTATATATAATACATATAATTATATAATATGCACATACCCATATGCACATATACATAGACTATATGTATTATACACATTATATATATGTTATATATATATATATATGAGAGAGAGAAAAAGATCACTGTTATTTTAAATCCCCCTCTCTCTTTTATGAAGGAAGAATCCTAGTACTTAGGGACTGTCTTTCAAACTTAAAATCTTGATTTTCAGTAAAATGGCTATTCACATACTTAAAGTTGATATTAGGTAGTGGGTAGGGATATGTGATCTTGGAAAAAAGTTGGAAGAGCACTGAAGTGACTTGTACAAGAAAGAGGAGGAGAAGAAGCTGCTCTAGGGGTGAACCAGGAAAGCCTTCCAGCTGGAGGTGGTGAGGCTTGGACTTTAAGGGGGAAGGGAGAAAAGGTTGGCAGGACACTAAGGGAGGCTCAGGTGAGAAGACAAGCCACAGAAGGGTAGAGACCACCCTATGTGGGGTGTGTGAAGTAAAACTGTGCTCTACCTTCCCTCAAAAATTTTAATAAAATCTGCCTGCTCATAGACATTTTGCAGAGTGGACTTTGTTTTGGTGCAATGTGAAAAAAATGCTGAATCCTGTCTCAAAATTGGCTTAAGCTAAAAAGGGCTGCCTGCAGCAAGGCATGGACATCAGCACACAGTTCAACCAATGCTGTCTGGAAGGATCTGTCTCCTTCAAGAGCCTTATTATTAACTATCCCTGGATCACATGCCTCTGCCTCTCTCTGCTTTAGTTTTCATGAATAAATATTTTTGCTATTTTTTTCCAGATCCAGATAGTATAAAAAGAATACAGAGGGAATTTTGTAGAAGGCCATTTTAGGGTCAGGCCATACAATGATGGGGATGAACCGTTGCCTGTCCCTATGCCACAGACCAATGCAGAGCTAAAGCTATAAGGACTAAAACAATACTTTCCAGGTACCCCTCAGAGGTCAGCAGCAGACAGGGCAGAAGAAATACTGTCTGGAGACCTGTTACAGTGTGGGTCAGCAATTTCCACAGACAGATCAGTGTTGGGGTAGGTGTGGGTTCAGAGTGACATCAGGAGTGGACTATAGGAAATGAGTGGCATAAATGGGAGAGACAGAAACATGGCATCTCATTTGACAGAAGTGACTGTGCAGATACAGTATGACACTCAGAGGCAGTGTCTTTGGATTTTCTAGCCAAGTTACTTAGAGAATGTGGAAATGAGGCTGTAGTCACAGATTTAGTACCCTGTGGGTTATTTTGCTTCATTTGCAATGAACAATTGCAGGGTTATTCATGTATATGACCAATTTGTGTGATCACACATACCACGAGACAAGTTTATGTCCTGCTGATGTCTGGGAGGTGATTTCTTCACTGAGAGCACATATGTAGGGAGATTCTTACTTGTGATGAATTAAGCACAAAATTAAGACATATTTTGTCTTGAAAATACTTTGTGGGGTTTCTAAAGTGCCATGGACTTGTAAATCACATAAAACCATCTGATAAGTGCTTTTCGGGTCTGAATAGATGGAGAGTGCTCTCAGGTTGCGCTCTCCTTTTTCATTGCAGTTAAACTACAAACCCATTCTTCACGGATATTTAAAAAATTTATAGCACACGATACAAAATGGGAGCAAGCAGGCTACAACAGTGGAATGTTTTCTCCCATAAATGTCAGGGACAATTGCAAGAAATGTCATTTTCCTTGTTATAAAGCAGCAGCATAATAAAATGGGGTTTTAAACTATTGTATGGTATAAAACGAAGTCTGTCTGAGTATGCCAAAAGAAATTAGTCTTCTGAAGCCAAAGTTCAGTGTGAGAGAGAATATACAAAATGTAGAATGGAAAACTAAACAGTGTTCATTACTAGCAAAGTAACCCCATTATGTTCCTTTTTATGAGCACCCCTGGCTATTTTCCTTCCATCTGTGAAAGCTTCGTCCTGACCCAAACCAGGAGGGGGAGTGCACCGACTCGGAAGCTGTGAGGGTCCACTCAGATAACATTGTGTGCCTTCCCGAGGAGCCCATATCTTCTTCCCACCTGCTCAGTACACCTCAGGCTGAAGACAAGTCTCCCTTCCCCTAGCCCACCCGCGAGGCTCAGCAAGCCTCTCTGACTCCACTGAAACGCTGCTAAGGTCACCAGTAAGCAGTAAAACTGGCCTGAAAATGGTCCAGGAGGTCTGGGAAGCTCCCAACTCCTGCCTCAAGCAGGAGGTCCCCAGTTGCGAGTAGGCATGTTTGTCTGAGAAGCAATTTCATAGCTGAGAAGCTTTCTGCGCAAAGCTGTTTCAATCTGGGCCAGCGGTTCGCTATCGCGGCGCGAGCTGGTTCCTGGGAGCAGCCTCCGGAGGTCGCTCCCAAAAGCGGGCACCTGAGCTAGAGGCACAGTGTTTCCAGCCAGGCCCGCGCTCCTCGGGCCCTCAGCACCCCGTTTTGCCTCCTTTCTCCACAGTGCAGTGTGCACTGTGTGGACATTTTCATGTTGAGGGAACGGATTAGCTCAAAGGAACACTAAAGAAAAAAATTTCCCCGAAGACAAGCTAAAGAATGCCTGGTTGCGCCAAGAATGGGGCTGGACGGCCGCGGAGGTAGGTGTCTCAAAAAGGCGCAACCGCAGAGGTGAAGCAGCTGGTACTGAGCGCACACAGCCCGGCCTGCGGCCACGTCGCCTGGCTAGCCGAGGCGCGTTGCTGCTATCTAGTGGTGAGACCCGAGACCCGGCCCGGGTTTAGACCAGGAACCGCCGGCGCGGCTGCTGCGGGGCTCCAGGCGCCTGTGTCCTCTGGGACGGGGGAGGGGTGCAAGGACCGCACCCGGGGCGTGTACTCCTTGCTGTGGGACTCGACTCCTGCAGATCGCCCCCAGGACTCTTGGCCGATTGCTCTGGCGTCCCTTTGCTCAGTCTGGGTCGCTTGGGAGGGCAACCTAGCCCGGCCCGGTGCGTTTTATTTCTATGTGGATTTTAAAGCATCAAAGCAATTCGAGAGCTGAACATCCCAAAGATTATGCTAATCAGTCCTGATTCCCAGGCTGCAGCCGTGACACCCTCCTCAGTTTTCTGGACAACCCCACCCCTCCTCCACGCCCCACCTCCACCTCCTGTGGGAACCTGGGGCTGAGGTGAGAAGGGGTACGTACTCAGCCGCCCACTGGATGAGATCCTGTGGCTGAGTCCGAATGGCGGCTTTGGTGAATTGCTTCAGCAATTCTGGCAGCTCCGGGGGGATGCATATTTGCTTATCTGTCTGAGGCATTGCTTGGTTGACCTAATGTCAGGAGAAAGATAAATAAATAAATTGGGAATCTTTGAATCATAAAATGACAGGAATCCTGGACGGGAGGTCACCCAGCTTCTGTTTGATACTCTCCATACTGGGGAGTTCATGCCCTACAAGGTATATGCATTCTATTGTTACACAACTCCAAAGTTAGAAAATGGTTACTAGTACTAGTCGCTGCTTTGTGTTCTTGTAAATAATTACGTCCTCTACAAAAAAACCACACAATACTTCTTCATTTAAAAAGTAGAGATCAGCGACAAGTAAGCAAAAATATCACCTAATGATGTCATCCCCAAATACTGGATATCTCCTTCCAGAATGTTTTCAATATAAATATATATTTGTTTGTATAAATAAAAATGGGGTCATGCACAACAGCATATCATGAACATCTTCCATGTCACACACACACACAACTCTTATGACAGAATAAGTTGTAGCAAAATTTACTCTGCGAATCCTCTATTATTTGATATTAGGTTATTTCCAAATAAAAATGATCATTAAACAGCCATCTGGTGAACATCTCTTCTTACATCTGCATATATTTATCTTATGTAATTGTAAAAGAGAAAACTCGTACATTTCATTCAAAAAGTTTCAGGACAAATTGAAACAAAACATGACAATCCATCATGGCACACAAACAGCAGATTAAAAGCTTTTGTCTGCTGTTAGTAGAGAAACACAGGATAATCCAAAAAGCGCCACATTGGGTGCCTGGCTGGCTCGGTTGGAGGAACTTGTAACTTGTGATCTTGGGGCAGTGAGTTTACGCCCTACGTTGGGTGCAGAGATTACTCAAATAAATACAACTTAAAAAACAAAACAAAACATAAAACTCCCCTATCTTCAAAACACATACATGTTAGACAAATCCCAGCAAACACACCTTTCAGATTGCCTTGCTGAATGTGGAAGAAAGCGAGGAATATCCTCAAGCGCCAAATAAAATGAGTAGAGCAGAAACCAAACTGGTAAGCAAATGAAGAAGGTAAGATGCAAATGTAGATGCCCCAAACTTGAAACTTTCAGACAAATGACCAGGCAAGTTGCAAACAAATCAGGTCTTAGGCCCACAAAAAGTGAACAACTGAACTAAAGGACTGACTCCCTTACCCCCACCCCACAAACCTGAAACCCTCCAAAGTTCACACACTCTCAACATAAACAGTGGAAATATCTGCCCACTGGCAGGGGGAAACAACACCGAAATGTGCCTCCATCATTGCTTCTTGTTGGGAGCAAGATCGTCTCCCACCAGTTTGTTGCCACAAACTAAGTCTTAGCTGTAAATTTATACCTACAATCTTGTTGGGAAATCCCAAGATAAGAAACTAAAGTGGCCTCAGGTTAGTAGCACTCCATTATCATTCCCTGTATGTTCTTTTATTTGGAAGAGTAGAAAGATTTGATGAATTTTAGACTTTGTAAAAAGTCAAGTATGCATAGCAAAATTTCAAGAGTAATTACTATGAAAATAATATAAGCACCAAACTAGTAGGAGAAAAGGAACTAAAAACAATAGCAACAAAACAACTTGATCAACCCACAAGAAGGCAAAAAAGGAGTGAGGAAAGCATATGAAAAATGGATAAACAACATGATAGAAAAGAATCCATATACAGTATATCTGTAATCACAACAAAAAGAAATGATCTTAAGCATGGCCATTAAAATACAGAAATTATCAGACCAGATTTTTCAAAAATCCAATTTGGGGCACATCTGAAAAGACATAAGGACACAGAACTGAAGGTGAGAGGCTGTGGATAAATAGGCAAATAAAACCAAAAGAAAGATGATATAGACATGTTAATAACAGACAGGAAACTTAAAGGCAAAATGCATTATTAGGAATAAGGAGGGTCAGCTCAAACTGATGAAAGCTTCAATTCATTGAGAAGGTAGAACAGTTCTCAGTGAATATGCTATAGATACCACCAGGGGTGAATACTACATGGAAAGGAAATATATTGTTTAGGGTTACATATATATGTCGTAATATTACAACAAATAGCAAGGGATGATAAATACAAATTCCAAATTTGAGTTTCCTCTGTTGGGGAGGGAGAAGAATGTCATCAGGGATATGCAGCAGGGATACCAACACTATTTATTAGTATTGTTCTATATTTTAAATTTGATGGTAGCTGCGTGGATGTTTGTTTCATTAGCTTTATGCCCATATTTATGTTATGCATTTTATTTCATATGTATGAAATATTTCACAATTTAAAAGTTACCATTACAAGTTGTTTGTTCTGATAACTTCTAAATCCATTTTATCTAGCAAAGGGCAGTGCCTTAGTTTGCTCATATTGTCTGAATATATGTATATAAAATTGTGATTAAGCACACAGAACAAAATTTACCATTGTAACCATTTTTGAGTGTATGGTTCAGAGACATTAAATGCATCCACATTGTTGTGCATCACCACCATACATCTCCAGGACTTTTTCATCTTCCCAAACTTAAACTCTGTACCCATTACACAATAATTCTCTACTTTCCCCCTCCCCTTAACACCTGGCAACCACCATTCTCCTTTCTTTATGAATTTGAATACTCTAGGTACTTCATATAAGTAGAATCATACAATATTTGTTCTTTTGTATCTGTCTTATTTCACTTAGCATTATGTCCTCAAGGTTCATCCATGTTGTAGAGTGTTAATATTCCACTGTGTGTGTGTGTGTGTGTTCTCAACCAGTTGTTGAACATTTGGGTTGTTTTTGTCTTTTGGCTATTGTGAATAATGCTGCTATGGACTGGGTATACAAACACCTGTTCAAGTCCCTGCTTTCGATTTTTTTGGGTATATAACGAGAAGTGGGATTGCTGGATCAGATGGAAATTCTATTTTTTTTATTTTCTGAGGCAGTGCCATACTGTTCCTTCAAAGAGGCTGTACCATTTGCCTATTTGTATATATTTTGACAGGATATTTTAGTTGTGCAATTGTTTGATTTCTATTCTAAAGGTTAAAATGGTGTCATATAAATGAAAAGATGGTCCAACTCTAATTAACCAGGCTTCTATGATAACAGTAAGAATGATAACCCTTAGTAATTACAGGGCAAATTTAAGTAAAGCCTTTACCCCACTGCCTCTTCTAAGAACATTCTGAGATCTCTCTCCATTTTTGGCCAAAAAATCTCTAGTGAGTTCTCCATACCTACAGTCTTTTCTGAATGCTCATTCCTTTTTTAACCTCTTGCAATTCTTTCTGCTCTCACCACCCCATTATTCCCTTAAAAGTCATCAATTACATCTATTAACTGCTGGTCTGTGCCAGATACTATGTTAAGTATTCTGTATACATTTACTCACTTAATCCTCAAAATATCCCTATGAGGTAGATTATATTATCACCATTCCACAGATGATGAAACTAAGGAGAAATAAAACCTCTGAAATGATATGTAGCTCTTAAGTGGCAGAAGCAGGATTTGAACACACAGTCTGATGTGGGAAGTGCCTATTAAACATGATTGCCTTTTTCCTTCTTGAGGTTTTCCTTTGATGGCATATACCATTCTTGTTTTTCTATTTTCCTCAGCACTCCTCCTCTATAACTGTAACTTTTTTCCTCTTTCCTCATGATAACTGAGTTTGTAATCTTCCCAAAACTCAGGCGTCAGCACCCTGAGCTCCTGTCTTTCTGTCACTCTTCTTGGAGAGCTCACATCTTCTCATGGCTCCATCTACCCCAAAGAGGTTGATTTTATACTTGTTTGTCCATCCCTGACCTCTCACCTGTGCTTGTGTTGCTCACTTCCTACTGTCTCCAGGACATATCTCCACTAAAACTCACTCTCCATCCGCCAACTAAGTCCCCTTCCCAAATTTGTTTCTGAACATCATGCCACAATTTTCTCAGTCATTTGGCCTCCAAGCCCTGGGGCCATCCATTCCCTTCACTCTGTTGATTCCCACTAAATCCCATTGATGTTACCTTTGAAATATGTCTCCAAACCATCCCTTCCTCTCTGTTTCTATTCCTCTTATTCTGTTTCAGCCCCTCGCCACCTACTGTGCAGCTTCTAACTGGTATTTCTGTCTCAGGTCATTCCCTGGTCTATTCTGTGTGTCCAGTGTGTCATATCTATATTCTATGCCGCTGTTAATAGGTCAGAGAGCCCTGCTCACAATATGGCCATCATATCCTGACTTTCAAGGTTCTCTGTGATTTATATGCAATTTTAAACTAGAATTTTTCTGATAGTGTTTACCATCACAAATTTCCAACACGTAGTCTACTCTGGCATATTTCCAAGAGATTATATATCTGAAGCTTAGCACTTGTCCATACATTGTTAATAGAAATCTATCTTGCTTTTCTATTTCCCTCAGTATTTTGCTAATTCTGGCTGGCTTACTTGAAGTGCTCTCTTCTTTTCCATCTATTCAAACTCTATACACCCCTAAGTTTCATGTTGTGTCCTACTATGACATAAGCCTTCCTAGAAAACTCGAGCATTATCAAATAGTATTTTAATACACATTTTATCATTTCACCCCACCCTACCTTTTACAGATCTCTATCGCTGAGCTTTCCACAAGTGGCCACAGCAGAGTGGGCTACAGGTGTCTCCAGGAAAGATCGATGGTTGTAAACTTTTTATAGTGATACAAAATTTATAACCATTTTACCACCATTCACCCACTTATAACAGTCTAAATTATATGTGGATACTGTTTGGCTCAGTCAGTAAACTTCCATATTCCAGTAATTATTATTATTTTGCTTAAGATTTTATGCATAGAACCTGCCAGAGGAGATGACTGTATAGGGTTTTCCCCTTTAACCATCATGTTAGAACCATCTCCATAAGTCTGATAAATATTGCTTAATTGTAATGTGTTTATTATTAGTGATAATAGTTTGTACATACGTTTCAAATATTTAGTTCTAACTTTGATTTAATTTGCTCTTATTTTTCACATTTTTTCCCAACAAAGAAGGCACATATGCTTCATCATTATCGTCATCACTTACTGATTTTTTGAAATCGTGACTTGATTTATATAGTTATTTATTCTTGGCTTTTGATGTAAAATATTCAAAATCTGATAATTAAATTTTATAATGACATTTGTTTATAGAAATAAAAAAACAATGTTTGTAAAAACAAATAATAACAGAAAATAATTGGTTTAGTTAAGGGGTTTGAAGATTTTTAATATCTTATGAAAAATATTTTTCGAAATATTTTAACTCCATTGGATTATAAGTAATTGTTTATATTTTTAGAAATCTAGCACTTTGATTATTAAATAATAGTATTTTCAAAATTCCCACTTTACTTACCAAATGCTCATTTTTCAAAAATTTTCATTTATTTAAACATACGAAAATGAACCTTATTTTCTTTGCAAATTGATATATTATGGTCAAAAGACTTGTAGTCTCCTTAATACTTTAAATAAATATATATTTAAATATAAATATATATATTTAAATTATATAAAGTATGTCAAAATTAAATATTAATCATTTTTATTAATATCTACTACTATTGTTTTTTATTTTATTTTAGAAAGAGAGAGCATAAGCAGGGGAGAGGAGCAGGGGGAGAGAGAGAGACTCTTAAGTAGGTTCCATGCTCAGTGCAGAGCCCAACACGGGGCTGGATGCCCACGACCCTGGGATCAGACCTGGAGCCGAAATCAAAAGTCTAATGTGCAAGTGACTGAGCCACCCAGGAGCCCTAAAATCTATTATTGTTAGTATTATTTAAAATTTAGATTTGTTTTGCCCTGATAATTTTTTCGTTGTCTATCTAAGCATCTTATTTTAATGGAAAAGTTATCAAGTGAAGACAATGGTGCCAGACAAATTATGCCAGGGCCTTAGCAGAAAATATATTATACAGACAGTTTCTTAAGAGACCAATCCTTAAAGTTCCTGGTCTCAGGAGCCCTTAAAAGTTACTGAGGACCCCAAAGAGCTTTTGTTAATATGGGTTATATCTATCAATATTTATCATTTTAGAAATTAAAACAAAAAATTTAAATATTAGTTTTAAAATAAAAACAAATCCTTTACATATCAGCATAAGTAGCATTTTAATGAAAAATAACTATACTTTCCACAAACAAACAAACAAAAAAAACCCATAGTGAGAAGAGTGGCATTGTTTTACATTTTTGCAAATCTCTTCATGTCTGGCTTAATAGAAGATAGCCAGATTCTCATATCTACTTTGTATTCAATCTGTTATATTATCACACATCATGTAGCTTCTGGAAAACACTGTATACTCTTAAGAAAAAGAGTGAAGAAGGTATATCGCGTCTTAATATTATTACAAAAATAGTTTTAATTTCATGGATTCCTACTCCCCAAAGTCTCAAGTCTCCTCTGAAGTCCCTGAAATCACACTTTGAAAACCACTATTTTAGTAAACTGTTTACAACCATGTTTACAATAATAGTTTACATCAGATCAGATTCAAGATGCTAAATAAAAGTTCCCATAATTAAAAGAACTAAAGCCAACATTTCCCACAATTGTAGAATCACTCATTTTACCAACCTGCCTGGGAAATGACCACGTGTTTGGGACCAAACGAAGCCAAGGAAAAATATGCTATTCTGGAATAATACTATCAGAAGATGCACTGATGACATTCTGTACAAGACTGATGAATCAAAGCGTTTCTTTGCAGAGTGGTGAATCTGCAGATGTAAGTCACTGCATTTAGTTAATAGCACTAGTTAGAATCCCTGGAGAGGAATGCTTGGAAGAATATTGTTTTGCCAAAAAGTACCAAAACAAACTACTCAGGAAGATGTATATGGAGCAGTAACCAAGTCCTTTAAAACAAATCAGATGTTCTAGATTATGCAAGCACAGCAGTTCCTGCACCGGTGGGAAATCTGTGATGACAGGAAGGTGGGAAGGCTTTACGTTGTATCTGCTCTCCATATTCTCCGTGCCTGGGATGCAAGTAAGACATTGTTTTGTTCACAATGAGCTCTTGTCTGTAGTTCCCCTGTAAATGTGAATTCCACATTAAAGGATGTTACTAATAAAATCCAAGCCGTTCTGGTTCCGTCTGTTTTCAGCTTATGTGAAGAAACCGTCTGTTGTTTCCTACCAAGGTACCTAGCAGAGGAAAAGCTTTTTCTCTGGAGATTAGGAGTTAAACGAAAAATTGGGGGAAAAAAGTCACTGATCTTTATTGCAGAGTTGTGAAGAGAGATTATTGTCTTCAGAAAATTGGCTTGCTTGACATTTTTGAGCACCAGAATGAATTTAATCAAAATCTCAAGGAGTGTATGAAAATAAGTATACCAACAATGCTTGCGGATTGAAAGGAAATGTGAGGTTACATGATACTGATATTCTAGCTTCAATCCTAATGAGACTAGCAGCAAAACATCTGTTAAGTGTCACATTTTTGGAAATACATGATATGAAAAAGTTCAAATGCATTAGAAATCTATTCACGTTATCATGAGAATTTCAATGAAAGAAGAAATTAAATGATCCAGGTTCTGAATAAGAGTGAGAAAGGCGTTTCTGTCAGCTGCAAAAAAATCAATAAATACCCTTGCCTTCTACTATTTGCTAACAGCCATATGTGGGGCAAACTTTCCCACTAATGTTAACTATAAGAACTTGAAGAAAACATCCTTAAATGATTTTTGTCAGGAACCTCATGTAGTCATTTCAACACAAAACTTGATATAAAGCAAACTCATGATAAGAAAATGAGCTTGACTTCTCTATAAAGTTTTAAAATGTTTATTTGGGAGTTTTCAAATTAAACAGTTGTATCTTTACTGCTACTCTGTATTTTACTTTTTATTATAGTAAAAATATGCTGAATTTTTGTATCAGCTCCATAAAAGTCTCCCAGCACCCTACAGTTTACCTCAGTGTGGGCATTCCACTTATTTCTTTGTGTGCTGTGACTTGAGAAAGATTGAGGAAGTGCAAGTACTTCTGTTGAAAAACTTTTAAGTTTTCTTTCAATGTTTAAGTTTCAATGTTTTAAGATTATGTGTTACAGAAGAAATTCTAGTGGTTATTGAGATCAATTTCTAGTAAAAACTAAGATTTCTGTAACTTAAAAAGAATATCCATTAGAAAACAAACTGTAAAAATAGTTGTTGTTAAAGGAAAAATTAGTTTCTAGTTTAAATTACTCACCTAGAGTATTAGAAGCCAGCAAGAAAGTTTGAGACAAATTAGCAAAGTGGATAGACTTCTTTTGATTGCAAGGAAATAGAATTCACAGAATATTCCATGGGCCAAAGACACCTGGGATTTCTAAAGGAAACAGGAGCCAAGGGAAAGAAGTAGGAACATCTGGCTAATCACTGGCAGAAACTCTCTTACTGAGGAAGCATTCTAAGGCAGTGTAACCTTACACTAGTTTTATAAATAGGAGCTGGGATTCCCTCGTGGGAATTGATGCTTGCTGGGTTGTTAAAGGAGGGGTCTTTAAGATTTCTGACACTTGTAAAACACCATAGCATGAGCAAATTTTAAGATGGCCATGTAATTCTAAGATTGAAATTAGCTGAGTGCATTTGAAAGCACAGAAAAGTTCTAATCTATTAGTAATCTATTCTTATGTTATAAAGCAGTAACAGCATAATGATCTTTACAATATCAGCCAGTGCAGAACACTCCACCATGCCTCACCTCTACTCTCAAACTGTTTCACTCCCACTTCTGCCTTGTTTGATTCGTTCCTCAACAATGTAATTCTATTTCTTATTTAATTTCCAATGAATGACTTTCCCCTCAAGGCTGCATTCCACCCAACTATTATTGTCCCTACTTTCAATACATAAAGTCGTTTTCTACCTGAGTGAGATCAAGGATGTCAGAACAAATTCACACAGCCATCCTTTGCCTACCTCAATTTATCTAAACACATTTTTATGCTTCTTTGCATACCCACTTTTTAAAAAATTATATGCCAGGCGTGTAAAAACTAAAATTTCTAGTCTGTTGTGCCACTCGTGTCTGATAATAAAAGCCTTGACGGTTTCTCTTCCTCCCCAGGATAGTTTCTCTGCAAGGGTCAAGCACAATCCTCAGTCCACAGTCAGAGACGGCAAATGGCTCCAGGGAAAAAAATGGCTTGTGATCTTCAGCTCACTTTGGAAGGGTTCCACACCCTCCTGGAATTTAACCAATCTAGTCCTCATTGCATCTAAAGCTTTCCACTGTCTTTACAATGTTTTTAAAAATGTTTTCTCTAGATTTTTTTAAGTTGTTGCAATTGGAGCCTTGAGTGGCTGCACCCTTCTATATTCTAGCTGGAGGTCGGCTGATTTTTTGTGGCTCTGGGCAACCAGAGCTCTACCCCAATGCCTCCCAAAAAATGCTTTTATGCTTTCCCATAAAAGCACCCCAAACAGACTTCTTTTACTCTCTCAATTGCCTTGTCTAATACATCATGGTCATTTTTTAAAATGTTTATTTTGAGAGAGAGAGGGAGAGAGAGAGAGAGAGAGATACAGAGAGACAGAGAGAGATAATGAGTGGGGGAGGGGTAGAGAGAGGAGGGGACAGAGAATCCGAAGCAGGTTCTGTGCTGTCAGTGAAGAGCCCTAGATGGGGCTCTAACTCAAGAACTGTGAGACCATGACCTGAGCTGAAGTCAGACGCTTAACCAGCTAAACCATCCAGGCGTCCCCATTATGGCCATTTTTGATTTATCCTTCTCTTTCATTCCCTACTTCAGTCCCTGATGAGTTTTAGAAAGCTGTCAGGAAAACAAAAAGGAGCATCTTTAAAAAAAAAAAGGAAGGAGTTCAATTTGACTTACAATATAGTTCAGTATCTTCAGTTTACAAATGAGAGAACTGATGTACAGAGAGGTGGAGTGCATTTGGCGCAAGGTAAGTTTATGTTGGAGCTGAAGCAAAAGTCTGGTGCCACATCACTGCTCTTTCCACACTATACTGCCTCCCTCTCTCTAAATAATGCACTTACATTTTATGGATTTTCTTTAGGACAAACCTAGTCTATTTCAAATATGTCCTGCTGTCCCCCTAAATCACTGAAATATCCCATATATTCCCATTTGTATCATGAAAAGTACATTTTTAGAATGTTGAAGTGGAACAAAAATTACTTGTCAGAGTACATCCTAATTTTTTTGTCCTGGTGATAGGGTAATTGTCTAACTACATTCCATTCAGTTGCATAGAATGAAAGGATGCCCAGCATAAGAAAGGTCTTAGAGTAGTCATTGATCATTCATGATCTCATTTAATCTTTACAACACCCCATCGGTAGGTAAGTTCTAATATTATAATCATTTTCCCAATACCAGGAAACTCAGGCTTAGTTTTCCCACATAAAATGTCTTAACCACTCATATTTATCACATCACTCTCAAAAATCTTTAGTGGATCTTCATTTCTTGTCAAAACAGTGCCCTGTCTGACTTCCAAGTTCTCAATTCAACTTATTCATATTAATTAGCTTTGTCTCTCCAACTTTATTTCACAGAAATCTGGATCTTTTTCCATCCTGGGCTTGATCCACTTAATTGGTCAAGCTAATTTAGCATTTGGATGCCAACAGCAATATTGCTAAGAGCCGTCCTACCTGACCTTGTCCTTTTTTTGAGCAGTAGTTTTTGGCTTTGTTATAGCAAGTTTATCAAAATTGCTTATATAACATGCTAATACCCTCTCTTTGAAGTTATGAGTTCGACATATTTATCATTTAACAGGTGAACAGGTATCTCTTTTGATTTATCTTTAGCCATGCTCATATTTCGAATCCCTCATGTTCATATCATGGTCCACAAGCCCAGGGACACACTTTACAGACTGCTACATTAACTGTGCTCCCTAAAGTTGCATGACACTTCTAATTTGGGGATCGGTATACAAAACTGCGGCCACCTTAACACTGTCTTTCATAAATTTATTAGCCTTCATTTTTTCAGAATGAAGTGTCAGAATATTCCCAACATCATATTCATCCTTTTCCTTGTCTTCCCTACCTCCTATTTCATTATAGCATTCCTGTGATTCAGAAACTCAAAGTATGTGACAGCTCTGAGGGAATGCACCACAGTTTTTCATATAAGATAGGGCTCTATTTTTTTCCTGTTTCCTTTATCATTTATGATGATGTTCAACATTGCTCTTGTCTTTTCCAATGCAAAAACACTGTCCTTCATAGCAGGGTGAGATGTGACACCCATAGAGCATAGAAAGCTCTAATGAAAAGGCATTCTTGGCTATTAGGAGACCAGGATTCTTGTCCTAGGCCTCTATTTGACTGATGATGTAATCCTGAGCAAATAATCCAATAAAACTTTATGGATCAGGACTAGTGCTGAATACTGGGATACAGAAATAAATGCCCTCAGAGAGATCACAGGCTAGTAGAAGAGATTGATAGGAAAATAAGTGACTAAATAGGCTTTGATAAGTGTTAAAAAGTCTGTACTAGATACAGGAAAACAGAATCTCCTAGATAAGATATCTAAAATTTGCAGGTAGGAGAAAGTCATCAGAAAATTCTTCTCAAAGAGTGATGGTATTTGAACAGAGACTTGGGGAAGCCTAGTTTGTTCATTGCTGTATTGTCAATGCCCACAATAGTGCCAGGTATTGAGTAAGTACTCAATAAGCATCTATTTCCTGATGAGAGCAAGGAAGGTGTTTTTGGTTTTGTTTTTGTTTTTTAAGGCTAGGACTCGTTAGACAAAGGTATGGAAGTATCAGAGAATGTGATGAATTCAGGGAACAGTGAATAATTATGGAGGATTAGGGTGGGCAGAGGTAGAGTGGTTGGGTCTAGGCCTGGAACTATAGCCCAAGTCCAGAATATAAAAGGCCTGGTAAGCTGTGCTAAGGCTTTAGAACTTTATCTTGAAGGCAATAGGGAGCCATTAGAGGATTTAAGCACTAGGCTCACACAACCAGATTTGGGTGCTAGCTTGATATGCCCATTATCAATTTATTGCCTCTCAGCTCCAAATTCACCCTGCATTGCCTTCTCAGCAAAAATGGAATTAGGTTCTTGAAATATTTCTCCTTTGTCATTTGGCATGTCTGGAGGGATACTGGAGGAGGAAAAACTCTCTTGCGGGTTCCATATGCTCCACTTACTAGGCATCAGGAGCGTGCAGTTTCTCCAGTGATGCAATCCTGTGGTGCACAGCTTCTCCAGCCTCTGGTTCCTACAGTATGTGGTCTCATGCATGTCTGACTGCCACAGTGCATGGCAGCTAGCAGGGCCTGATGGCCAGCAGCTTCCCCTGGCACTTCTCTTGGGAAGCTTTGTAGCAGAGTGCTGCCACTAAGTTTGGGCAGAAAACAATATTCACCCATGGTCATATTCTTTTCATGAATGGCTTCTTCGGCATCCTAGACTGTGGATTTTTGCCAGCCTGGCACCTCAGCAATTTCTCTACCATTCAATGAGCTAGGGCCACGCCCTCCTTGGTAAGCACTTGGGAGGTCAGCTCTTTCTTGGGTGATCTATCTCGAGGGTAGTGGTTGCTCCTTATATTTGTGATTACTGTATACTTTAGATCTCTCTTTACATCTTAACTAGTCATTCTTCCATTAGTCCAATCCCATTATAGTTAAAAATTCTTTATGTTTAACTCTGTGAAACTTGTATATGATTTCTTTCTCTTTCTTGGACTCTGAAACACATATTGAAGGATCAAGCGCTGTGTAGATGGGCTGAAGGAAGTGGAGTGAATCTCCAGGCAGGGAGCCTGGTTAAAAAAATATGGTGGCACATTTAGCAACAACTCTTGAGAGCATCACTGCCTTTTAGCAATTGCAATGCAGAGGGATAAGAGAGGCAGGAGCTAAGGACTTGGTAACCAATGGAGGAGGAGAAGGAGGAGAGAAGAGTATAGGGTGACTCCTCACTTTTCAAGCTTGGGTGACTGGGTAGATGGTGGTAGAAATGGAAAACACTGAAGGAAGGGCAGGTCAAATTCTCCTCCCATGTTCCCTTTGACTATCAGGAGTTTCATGTACTTTTGAGCCACAGAGACTTAGAATCATAGCCTCCTTAAGTTGAAGAGGCACCAAAACCTAACTTTTCTGCCTTTGAGCAACATAGACCATTTGTTCACATCAGATAAGTGAGGAAAGGTCCATTCTATCTTAATGTTCCATGATTCTAATGCTTTATGAAGTTCTTTTCCACTCTTAAAGCTCTCGGTATGGTAGGCCTTCCTCAATTATTTAATTCCAGTCCCCACACCTCTAAAATTCAATAGTTTGCCTTTTTTTCTGAAGCCTACCTGCCTCCCAGTGTGGAATAGCAGGTGAACACATATGTGTTGAGTGCTATAGAATATAGGTCTTATCAAATGTGGAATATAGATTTGTTTCTGGAATTGCTCATTTGGTTTTATTGGTGTGGGCTAAGCAGAGCTTCGGTTATATTAACAAAAGACTACAGTTACATGAATCAAAGACTCCAGACACCAGAATCTCAGAGGCAGTTTCTATGAACAGCTCTTGGAACCAAGAATCAGGCAATCATATACACTTGTCTGGGTTTGGAATAGAAGGTAGTGGGTTTTAGACACATGGTTCCCCTTGCTTGGAATTAACTCCCCACAGGTTCTTAGATCTCAGGTCAGTTTCATTACACCTTCTCAGAGCACCACTTACCTGCCTCTCTCCTTGGCAGCACTTGTCTTAGCTCTAATTACATTATTTGTGTGTTTTTTAATGAACACCTGCCACCCCCACTAGACTGTACACTTGAGGGTAGGGACAGTTTCTGCTCATTATAGGAATAGCCTAGCCTGGAATATAGTCAGTGATCAACAGACATAAGGAAAACGAATGATTGATAGCAGTTTTTAAAGTGCTACTCATGCCCACTAATTCTTATGACAATCCCCCCATAGGAATGAAAAAAAAAAGTGGTTTGGCTAGTCAGTAGGGTACTCTGATCCCAGATTCCGTTCTGTTTTCAAATCACTGTCGTCTGTGTAAGAAATCATAAAATAGTAGCCCTGAGTACAAAATATACACATAGTTTGGGTACCGAGCAGTAATCTCCCATGATCATATTCTCTTAAAGATCACTTTCGCTCTTTGAACAAGGAGGGATTCAGAATCTAGGTGAGGGCAAGGGCAGGACTCTTCCCTCAAACCCGCGCAGCCCTCGGGGGGCTCGGGGCCCTTCCCTCCCTCTTCTTCCCCTGGGGATTGCTACCTGAGGCTCGCTCTCTAACGGGCTGTCGGGGACGAGGCGACCTCGCTCCTGGCCTCAGGCGGAAGGAGGTGTAGGGACAGATGGAGTCCCACACACCCTTGGTGGGGCTGGGGAAAGCCGCAGAACCTGGGCGGGGAAAGGCGGGACTAGCTTTGGCCTCGAGGGACAGGGAGAGGTGGGGCCGGACCAGGCTTTGTTAGCTCTTCGCCTTCCCCTGGCAACCGCGACGCCGCGCTGCGTTGCCTGGCAACCGCACGGGAGGGGCCCTGGAGTGACGTCACAGAGCTGCCCTCCCACAGCCCTCCTGCCGCCCTCCCGCGGCGCCCCGCCCCCGCGCCAGCCACGTTCCAGCAGAGTCTGGGTAGCTGAAATTCAGAATCCACAGGGCTGGGAGAGTTGAGAACTGCTTAGGGTTAGCTTGTGGTGGGAGGACCGGATGGCCTGGCTGTTTAAGATTAGGGCTGGGGGCGTTAGGAAACCTGGAGGAACGTGTAGCAATTTACAGTGGGCTTTGTATATTAAAGAGGGGAAGTGGGAGCTTAAAATGATGTTTTCGATTGTGGAAAGTGGGCAGGTGAAGCCTTGGGAATAATAGGAGCGAGCACTTCTTGCAGTGCTTTTTTTGTGTGCCAAAGGGATCCCTAAGTGCATGACACGTATTAATCCTTACAATCTCCCCACAAGGCAAGAATTGTTATTATCTCCATTTTCACAGGTGAGGAAACAGCACAGAGAGGTCAAGTAACTTGCTCAAGATCACAGCAAGTGATATATTTAGAATTTGAACCATGGTGCGTGGTTGCAGATTCCTCATTGTTAATTTCTGGAATGCTAAGAGAGGGAGACAGTGTTATTATGGACATGAGCAGAGCTCCAGATGCCTGAGGCAACAGGGAAAGAAGAAAAATATTCACCATGTAGCATGGCATTAAAGTCTCACAGTAACTCTGGAGGTATTTACCTCAGGTATTTACCTTTGTTTTAGAAATAAGTTCAAAAGTTTGAGTAACTTGCCTGTGGTCCAACAGCTGGTGATAGGGACAAATTTGATTCCAGGCCTTCTGATTTTAAGAATTTTTTTACACTCCCAAGGAAGCAAGAAAAGACCCATCTTTTTCTTCTTTACCTCTTGTCACTTCACACTCATTTTAAAGATGTCCCTTGCATCATCCAGTCTTTTCAGTGCTTTTACACGCTAGCATGTGCTAGTCTAAAGCACTGAGTTAGTTCATCCAGGGCCTTCAAAGCTTTCTCCAGTTGTGAGATGAAAGCCTGTTGTCTCTCCTTAAAGCAATTTCAAGCATCAGTGAGTAAGCGTGGGGGCTGGGTGTTTGGATTATGTATGCAGAAGGCTTCTCAGAACCTGCTGTCTTCCATTTGTAAAGGGCCCAGTCTTTTGGCATTTGTCAGTTTTGCAGGTCCCTGCATACCCTGGGGAGTCTAGATGATTTGAGGATGGCCAACTGCCCATAGGTGATGTGGGGATAAAAGAAACTTAACGACTGGCCATCAACTGCTTTCCTGAGCTGTTGGTGGAGGGGCCACCAGACATTGGCACCTGCCTCGCAGGGTGTGCTTTAGGACTAGAGGGGGAGGTTGGAGCTTTGAGGGCTGCAGGCATATCTTGCAGGAGAAAAAGGATGCGATGGCCAATGGGATCTGTTCTGTGCGTGGATGAGTAAAGAAGGTGTGCTTGTCTCTTCCTGCTTTCATGTGGAGGACGTGATACAGAGGAATGAATAATATGATCTTCATGTCAAAGAAGGGTGTTTCTGGTAAAGCAGTAGCCAACTGGAGATGGAAGATGAAGAATGAACTTTTAATGTGGCAGGTTCAATGTAAGAAAGGAATTTCATGATACTGACCAAGGTGGTCTCATGTCTGTCTGCAGAAGGTAGGTTGAAGGGCAGAGGAGAGGTCTTCCTTGAAATATCAGTCAATAAATTCAATAAATTATAGTGAAGAGAATATGACTTTACAAGGAAATGATAACCGCAATATTGAAGTTGCTTTCTTCTGAGAGGCAGAAGGTTGGGAGAGGGCAGGAGCACATAGATAGATGTGATTGACGGTGGTCCAGCTCTTGGTGTGGATGGTGGTTTTGTGGGTGTTCACTGTGTTTCAGAATTTACATGTTTTCTTTCATATATGTCAGCTATTACATACAATCTAAGTAAACTCATCAAATGGGCCACACTATTTCTATTTTCTTGTGTAACGGAGAATTGACTATACACATTTTCATTATGTCATTACCCCTTTGTTCCCATCAACATACAGATATGCTCTAATTTCTCCCATCATAGTCCCCTGTAGTTCTGCCCCACTGCTCTACTCCCCTTTACTGCACAGCTCATTAAAAGAGTTGTCTGTACTTCCTGCCTCTAATTTCTCTCCTTGTAGTCTCTCTTGAATTTACCTGAATCAGGCTTTCATCCTCATCACTCCATCAGAACTATTCTTGTCAAGATCCCAAATGACATGATGTTAAATTGAGGGTTATCTCTTAGCCTCAACTCAACCTGTCAGCAACATTTGACCCTCATGACCAGTCTCTCATCCTTGAAACTCTTTCCTTGGCTTCCAGAACATTACACTCTCTTGCTTTTTCTCCATCCTCACTGCCTCTTCCTTCTCATCACTTTTGCTAGTTGGTGTGGACTCAAATGTTTTTGTCCCTCTCTCCCAAATTATATTTTTAATGTTCATGTATTTTTGAGAGAGAGATAGACAGACAGAATGCAAGTGGGGGAGGGGCAGAGAGAGAGGGAGATACAGAATCCAAAGTAGGCTCCAGGCTCTGAGCTGTCAGCACAGAACCCCCCTCCCAAATTCTCATATTGAAGCCCTAAACCCCAGTGTGATGGTATTTGGTGGTAGGACCTTTGGGAGTTAGGTTTAGATGAGGTCTTGAGGGTGGAGTCCATATAATGATCTTAGTGTCCTTATAAGAGAGATCATTGTTTGCTCTCTGTAACATGTGAGGATACAGCAAGAAAGTGGCTGTCTGCAAACCTTGATTAGGGCCTCCCAGGAACCACATCTGCCAGCACTTTGATCTTGGACTTCCAGCCTCTAGAACCATGAACAATAAATGTCTGTTGTTTAACCGCTCCCTCCCCCACCCCAGTCTGTGGTATTTTGTTATGGAAGCCTGAACCCAGACACTGGTTCTTTCTTCTCTCTGTGATACCTTAATGTCAGAGAGTCCCAGGATTTATCCTCAGACTCCTTTATCCACATACACTCCCTTTGTATCTCATCTGATCTCATGTGTTAGATACTAAATGTATTATCTCCAGCCCCAATTCTTCCCCAAACTCCACACTAGAATATCCCACTGTATACTCAATAGCACCACTGGGTGTCCAATAGGCTTCTAAAACTTAACATGTCCCAAACTGCACTCCTGATACCCCTTTCCAAACCCTTTCCCTTCCAACTCCTCTTTTGCTTTACTATCACTCCATATTATATTCTTAGATTTTTGTTTTATTAACTGGTCTATATTCTCTCACTAGAGTGCATGAAGTTTTGTTTTATTCATTGTGTGTCACTGGGGAGCCTAGAACAGGGCTGCCCATATAATGAGCACCATAAATATTTGTTTGCTGGATAAAATTCTCCTTTTTTCCTTCTCCTTCCACCTCTCTTTCTCCTCCTTCCTGCTTCTAAGAGGCCCTCCTGAGGAGTGATACATCAGTGCCCATTCAGCTTCACTAGCTCAGTATCTGAGGGGCTAAAGTATACTTGGCCAAGAAAGGGACAGGTCTGGCACCAGGGGTAGGAATCCTGAGCAGACTTAGTGCCACAACCATCTCAGCTCAGAAAGTAAGTTTTACCTTTTCTGTGTGGCTTCTATTGTGTTTTGATTTCTCAGGTCTGAAGTTTGCCCTCTCAAAGGAGGAAATGACTTGTGGTCCTATATCCTATGGGCTGCTTGGGTCATGGTGAAGCTGGGTCTGAGGAGCAGCAAGGGTCACACCACCTCAGCCTGCCCAGTGGCTGCCTGCCTGTGGGGCTCAGCTGTGTGGTGTGGTTGTCAGTCTCCTCATGGAGCCAACTCACCCTATAGACACAGTCTCTCTCATATATGCATTAGTTTTCTTTTGCTGCATAACATCTTACCATAAATGTAGTAGCTAAAAACAACAAAAATTTATGAGCTCAGTGTCCCCAGGGCAGGACCCTCTGCTAAGGGTCTCATCAGGTTAAAATATAAGTGCTGGCTGGAGCTCTGAGCATATATGAATCTCAGGGTCTTTTTTCATGCTCACTGATTGCAGGCAGAATTCAGTTCCTTGTTGTTATAGGACTGAAGTCCACATTTTCTTGCTCACTGTTGGCCGGGAATCACTTGCAGTTCCTAGAGGCCTCCCTCTGCTCCCAGCAATGTGGTCTTTTCACGGCAGTTCACAACATGGCTGTTTGCTTTCTCTCCATCTGTTTTAAAGGCTCACCTGATTAGATCAGGCTCATCCAGGATAATATCCTTTTTGAGGAACCCAAAGTCAACTAATTAGGGACCTTAATTACATCTGAAAATTCCTTTTTGCCCCATAATGTCAACCATGGGAGTGATATTCTATCACATACACAGGTCCAACGCACACTCAAAAGGATGAGATTATACAAGGCGTGTACACCAGGGGGCTGGAATCTTGGGGGGCATCTTAGAATTCAGCCTACCACAAAATACATCTTTGTGAGGGGGAAAAATAAACCCAAGAATCTCCACTGCCTGTCTTCACAGAGAAGGACTGAGACAGACAAGCATGGTTACCTTTGTGATCTGCATCCTCAGGTCTTCCCGCTACATCTGTTTGCAGCCTTTCCTTCAGAACTCTAGAGGAGCAACACTTCCTATAACTGCTCCCTGATGAAGAACTGTTTATTCCACACAAGTGAAAATGTCCACCTAATCAAAGTCTCCTTCTTTCAGGATTTGAGTGATTTAAAAAAAAATAGAGGACTGTTAACTATGTGTGAGTGGGGAGTAGACAAGGCTCCTCTCCTGTCTTGACACTTGTGGCTTCCGTGGAAGCTTTGATTCTCTTCAGGACGGCTCCTAGCCTAGCGGCACCATTGTATACATTAGAAAAAGGTGGTTTCTTGTGGTAGACGTAGCCCCTGGGGCATATGGATTGGTGAGAGGGTCTGGGGCTGGGCTTCATGACCTTCCCCCTCAGAAAACTGCCTGGTTTTCTTGCCTCTGGTGCCTTCTATTTCCATCTCACATTATTCTTCTATATATGCACATCACCCTGTCCCCGCCAAAGGAAAAAAAAAAAAAAAAGCGAGAGAGAGAAAACTTCAGTCCTTGGCTTCTCCACCTTCCTCCGGGAGAACTTCTATCCATAGGAAGTTTAGGAGCCTGTCTCTCTGTGGATGACTCAGATTCACACCCCCAGTCCCAGCCTCCCTGCTCAACTCAATCCCTTGTCTAAATATCCCAGGATTCCTTCAAACAAGTTCACAGAAGACACATCATCTTTTCCCAAGGCCAGACTCACACATTCCTAGCTCTTCTGTAGAGATGTCATCCTCCCTGTTATCCACTCTACAAACTGAAGTCACTCTCCACCACTCCCTCTACCCCTCCTCATGCAGCCTGCTTGCTCCCCCCTCACAGGGACTGTGGCATTGGTCCTTGTCAGCGTCACTGTGCCACACTGGTCTAAGCCCTTAGTGTCACCCATCTGTACTGTATTTCAACAGTTTTCTGCCTTCTTTGGTCTCTTTCCTTTCCTCTCCCAGTGGTTTTCAATCGGGGACAATTTTGTGCCACCCAAAAGATATCTGTCAATGTCTGAAGATACCGTCCCCTGGGAGTGCATGCCAGCATCTAGTGGGTAGAGGCCAGGGATGCTGCTAAACACCCTACAGTACACAGAACAGTCCCCCAAACAAAGAATTATCCAGCCCCAAATGTCAATAGTGCTGAGATTGAGAAACCTTGCTTTATGTCTATTCCTCTAAGCTTCCTGAATGTTATAGCCTGGCTCTTAAGAAAAAGCACTTCGTGTACATTACCTCCTGGCAGAGAAAAAAATTCCCCACTTCTTATATATATGCATGTCTTTCTCTGCCTCAGATGCCCTCCCCCTTCATTTTTTTAAATAAAATTTTTAACGTTTATTTTATTTTTTGAGAGAGAGAGACAGGGTGAGTGGGGGAGGGGCAGAGAGAGAGGGAGATACAGAAGCAGGCTCCAGGCTCTGAGTCAACACAGAGCCTAATGTGGGGCTTGAACCCACAAAAGGTGAGATTATGACCTGAGCTAAAGCTAACCAACTGAGCCACCCAGGCTCCCCTATCCTTCTCCTTCATTTCTATGCCAAGATAACTCCTCTTTCTCTCTTTTTTTTCTTTTATAGTTTATTGTCAAGTTGGTTTCCATATAACACCCAGTGCTCATCCCAACAAGTGCCCTCCTCCATGCCCATCACCCCCTTTCCCCTCTCCCCCACCCCCATCAGCCCTCAGTTTGTTTTCAGTATTCAAGAGTCTCTCATGGTTTGCCTCCCTCCCTCTCCCCAACTATTTTTTCCCCTTCTCTTCCCCCATGGTCCTCTGTTAACTTTCTCCTGTTCCACTTATAAGTGAAAACATATGGTATCTGTCCTTCTCCGCCTGACTTATTTCGCTTAGCATAACACCCTCGAGTTCCATCCACATTGCTACAAATGGCCAGATTTCATTCTTTCTCATTGCCATGTAGTATTCCATTGTATATACAAACCACATCTTCTTTTTTTTATTTTTTATTTTTATTTTTTTAATCTATAGTTTATTGTCAAGTTGGTTTCCATATAACACCCAGTGCTCTTCCCCACAAGTGTCCTCCACCATGACCATCACCCCCCTTCCCCTCTCCCCCTCCCCCTTCTACCCTCAGTTAGTTTTCAGTATTCAAGAGTCTCTCGTGCTTTGTCTCCCTCCCTCTCCCTAATTCTTTTTCCTCCTTCCCCTCCCCATGGTCCTCTGTTAGATTTCTCCTGTTAGACCTATGAGTGAAAACATATGCTATCTGTCCTTCTCTGCCTGACTTATTTCGCTTAGCATGACACCCTCGAGGTCCATCCACTTTGCCACGAATGATCGTATTTCATTCTTTCTCATTGCTATGTAGTATTCCATTGTATAGATAAACCACATCTTCTTGATCCATTCATCAGCTGATGGACATTTAGGCTCTTTCCATGATTTGGCTATTGTTGAAAGTGCCGCTATGAACATTGGAGTACATGTGCCCCTATGCATCAGCACTCCTGTATCCCTTGGTAAATTCCTAGCAGTGCTATTGCTGGATCATGGGGGAGTTCTATTGTTAATTTTTTGAGGAACCTCCACACTGTTTTCCAGAGGGGCTGCATCTCCTCTTTCTCTTAAAGCTCATAGTAAGGTGTCTAGCTTATGTGCTGGGCTAGTCCATTTGTCCCTCTGGATCCACTCTCTGCTCTTCTCTCTCCTTATCTGTGCCCCAGGGCTGTGTCTTCTGGCTCCTTTTCCCTCTAGTTTCTGGGTAGGTTTGGCCTGTGGGAGGTATCAGTAGTGGATCACAGGTTGGGTCTTTACTCCCCAATTCCAACCTGTGCTTCCTGCCCCTCTACAGTCTTAATTTGCCTGGATCATCCCCTCTTCCATTGCACCAACTCTTGTGGGGCTCCAGTGACACCAACCTTGCGTTGCCTCAGGCCAAGATGGCAATGGCTCCCCACTGTTGCTAGTCCCTGAGTTCACCACTGTGATTAGTTGTCTTAAGTCTGCCCACACCTCAGTCAGTATTTCCTTAGTTAACCTCTCTCTAGTTAAATCCTCTGAATATGCCATCTGCTTCCTGCTGGATCCTCAGGGCCTTGGCAGTCACTTGAGGATTCGCCTTTCTCTTGGTTCCCACACAGAACTTATAGTCAGGACTGCTCCCGTGTCATTCAGTGTGTACACCATTTAAACACCTAGTATTTCCCATGTTCCCCAAACACATTGCAAACTCCACCTGTGAGTGGAGGCTATTTAATATATCATGTACACGCCCTTGCTCAATGAACATTTACTAAGGAAAATCATGATAAAATGTATTGAAAAAATCACCTGATTTCATGAACAAAGTGTTCTGAATTTAAATTACTTATTTTCTTTCCTACCATTGGTACTGGGGGTGATTTGAACTCAACTTTCACACAACATTTTAAAACCAATGGTGGCATGGGATTTAGGACTTGAGAGTGGCTCTTCAGCTGCTGTGTGTGCTTCCTTCTTGGTTCCTGGTGGCATTCTGTGTGTTTGTGACTGCTGAATAGGGACTTGGAGTAAAATTGGGGCTTTCTGTATTGGCCTCCTCCCTTGAAACCAACATCCTCTCCCTTCAGATCTCTTTGATGTGCTCATTATATTGCTGGTCTGCAGGGACCAAATGTTCTGCTTGCCCCCTGAGTCTAAGACTTGGTGCTGCATTGTGCCCAAACTTGTGCATCGTAAATACCTTTTTGTCCCACAATTCACTTTGAGCTTTTATTTAAATATTTAATGATGCAAAAATTGGTGTAAGTGCTTCCTTAGAGAATCTTGGGAAAGTACAGGGATGTAATCAAATGGTTTGCAAATTGTACTTACTTATTTATAACTCCAATTTGAAAAGAAGGAGCAGAGTTATTACAAAGGATGTTCGCATTTCACGGACACCTTACCCTAAGGAATGAGGGGTTATCATTCTTAAGAAAAAGGGGAAATGCCAAGTTATTTCTTAGAGTTATTACTTCTTATCCTTCCTGTGTTATAATGGTTGTTTGTGTGGGCAATTAAAAAAGCTATTTCTTCTGCTGTCTGCTAAATATGTCTTCATCTGCCTAATTCTGCTGTGTGTGGGGTCTCGGTTTGACCAAATGGTTAGTTATTTTCATGCCAAAAATCCACACCCAAGTTCTGTTTCTTTTGTACCAGAAAGATGACAAAGATGAGTAGAGAGGAGTGGTAGGCATGCTGGTCCACAGTTCACCTTGATTTCATGGAAGGGCTTGGAAAATATGAGGCTGATATAGGCTGAGCAGGGGCATATTATGACTTTCATGGGCTTTAGGCACTTTTGCCTTCATGGGCAAAAAATATGAAAGCTTATATTTTATAACTTTGTTGGCAAATATAAGATAAGGACAATATATTATCTATTAAAACATTGTTGTAGACCTATAAAAGCACTGTGGTCCCTAGGTACCATGTCTGTTATGCCTAATGAATGTTAGCCTATAAATGGGCAATGGGAAAAGAAGGTAGCTTGACTCCCCCATTTCAAGAACTAAGGATGCCTAGATTCCAGTCTGTTCTCAACAGTGCCTAAATCGGGAGATTTTGATCACAAGTAAGGTGAATGAGTCAACTTCCTTTGACAGGCTTGGGGTCTTTGGAAGATTGGGGAGAGGTGAATCACAAAACTCAGCCACCTCCCAGATATGGGCTGGTTATCTCTTCATCTTGTCCAAGGGTGACGTCACTTCTATAAAGGTTAGAGATGGTGTGGCCGTCTCTACTATGGAAGGTCAGGGTGAATGTCCCATCTCACAGGTGGGGTGCCTAAGGCATGATAAGATGAGCTTGGGTGGCCTCTTCACTGTAGCTGATTCGGATTCTAATGCCTTGCTGTTTTCTTGGCAGCAGAAAGAGGAAACACTTAAAATAATATTTTTCTGACAATAAAAGTCATACTGGTTTATTAAGAAATTTGGAAAATAAAAGAAATCAAGAGAAGATTAAAAAAATCAAACTCCCTTAATCCTACCTCTTAGACCAACCACTGCCCACTGCCCCATGAAGTTGTATAAATGGGTGACCCAAACCCTTGGGACAGAACTACTCAAGTTCCCAGGAGCCAATCCAGCAGTGCTGGTCATTGCTGCCAGTTCTGTCTGGTGTCACCCTCAATTGTAAGATGGCTAGATTTTACTGCACCCCTTCCCTCTCAAGGCTTATAGGCTATAATGTTAACTAAAGGAGGTAGATTATAAAATTTATATACAATATAATTTCAATAATATAGGACCATGCATAAAAAATCGAGGAAGTCAATACAATTATGTCAACAGAGGTACTCGTCCATAGAGGCACCTGTATGGGTGAGGAATAGTTTTCTGGGGGGATGGTAGCTTTGCAGCACCACATAAACCCACCCTCACAGGCAATTTCCTTTGCAAGGGAAATTTCCTATGCAATTTTGAGGCAGTTTCCTATGAATAACATTGCTGCTGTTTTTACTCCTAGAAGAGTTCCCTAGGGACACTGACACCTCCATGCATACACCCCAAACCTTTAGAGGTAGCTGTCCTCCCTCATGTCCTTTTCCCTGTGCCCACCCATGAAGCAGCAGTTTTGGCAGGCTCCCATTTGTATTCCGAGGCTGGCAGTGGGGTTTCCTGGCTATCCTCTTGGGAATATGATTCTATTCTCTACATAAAAGCAAGGATACAATTAAAGCTATGCATCAGAGAGCAATCAAGGGAACTAAAAACTCCGCATTACTGTGAAGAGGATGCCATTGAATGAGGACAGTTTCTGTACCAGCTTCTCTTACCACAAATGCAGAAAAGCTGCTCCTGGTGCCTCTGCAGACCCTCAGAGGAAAAGCCTTCCCAGCAGGCAGGAATCTGACTCATCCCAGAGAGATGGGGACCTGCAGATGGATGGTCTGGTCCTGTGTCTTATGTTTCCCTTAGTTCCCTAGATTCTGCCTGCTGAGCTTTCATCCTGTGTCTGTTTTCCTTGATGAAGACAGAGAACATTGGACTGTGTGTCCCCATCTGATAACCTTATAAAACTTGATGGTGGATTTCCTCTAAAGTGTCTATATCAAGCCCAGAATGTTAGAATGCCATGCTAAGAAACTAAGTTGAAATGGTATATCTGAGAATTTAATTAAAAATATTTGTTCGAGTAATTACACTATGTGCCAAGTAGGAAAGAAATAGTTAGGGAGACACAGATCAAACCAGAGTTCATTAGCATGTGCTACCTCGAAGCTGTGTTCAAAGGCTCTGAATCCTCTTTAGGTTTTTAAAGTGAGCTTTGAAGGCAGATAGACTTGGGGTGAATTCACTTACTCTTTCTAGGGCAAGCTGCTCACCTACCTGAGTCTCAGTTTTGTTACCTACAAATGGGGATAAAAATCCTATTTCAGAGATTGTAGAAAAAATGAAATAATTTAAGCAAGGCACAATTCCTAATAGTGGAAGACACCCTGTAAATGTTGCTCTTTCCTTTAGGTTTTATAATGATTTGGCAATGGGGACATCAGAGACATTGGGATGTAAAAAGAAACTGGTTTTTTTTTACTGTGAATTTTTATATGTAATATTGACTTTGCAGATCAGCTATAATTCTAAATTGGCTTCCCACAAACTCAGTTATGACCTGTTATTAACATGCCAACATTTATTCACCCAACAAATATTTCTTAAGTATCTTTTATGGTGTAGTCAATGTATGTTAGGGAATAACACCCACCTTTAATATAAGCTTGGTCTAGACATAATCAGAAAGGGAAATCTGCCAGGAAGAAAATCCTATATGGAAGGAGTTTCCAGGACAGCGGAAGATGGGCTCAGAGAAACACAGCTGCCATCAGAGACATTTATCAAATGCTGGCGAAAAAACTCCTAACCAATGCCTGACTGAAGAAGAATCCTGGGAGCCTGGACTCTTATTCTTGAATTGCATTTATTCTGGGAACCAAGCAGAGTGCTGTGTCAATCTGCTAAGAGGGAGGCAGAGTTATAAATAGGATATGTGCTGGAAATAGGAAATAAGATGAAAGATGGCATTTGGGGCTTTCTCGGCTTATCCCCCCACTCCCTTAAGCAGAGGGAGAAAAGCCTTCCAGTTCTGCTGGGGGCAAGAAATTCAGGAGCCATCGTTCCAGGAGAAGTGGAAGGGAGAAAGGAACTAGGAAGTATGGTGGTGGTGAAAGCAGAGGTGGGGAAGAACCCAGCGAGGTGCCAGCAGAAGGGCGGACAGGTGAGCCGGCCCCCGAGGCAGATGAGATGACATCAAAGAGAAAAACTCAGTGCTAAGACAGAGTGTGAAGATTTTACTCAGCTGGACAGAAACCTGAAATAGCAAGATAGTAATCACACAGGGCCAGAGAGAGGGATTAGGTAGGAAAAGAATTAAAAAGCTTAAGCCATAAAGATGAAATTAAGTGACAAAGCGAATATGACTGTGGGAAAGATCAGGCCTGATCAGTAGCATTCCCAGGTAGCTCCATTTACCCTCTCCCCCAGCTCTCAAACTGGATTTCTTCAAAGGCATTAGTGAATCTATAATCTGAATGGGGAAAGGGTGTTCTAGCTATGGTTGAGGGAGACTGGAGTGGAGGCAAGTATTGGAATTGGAGGCAGTTCTAGTCTCACTATTGCCATTAACTAAACGTATGGCCTCAAACAATTTACCTGACCTCTGTGAGCTGGGTTTGAATCTAGACTCTGCTATGAACTGTTTGATCTTGAATGATTTTCTTTCCTTATAAACTCCCTTTTTTTTTCCATATGGTGATATATAGTAGATTGTGTCTTAAAGCTACTGCCATGTGGATGAATGCTTAGGGTGGGAGAGAATAGTAACCCCTAATGTAATCTATTCTGTAATAGGGAACATCTTTCAAAGACAACATCCAGCTTAGATGCTAGTAGAATGGACAGCCTTAAGTCCTATTCTAGCCAGAGTGTGCCCCCTCTTGATATTGGAGAGAGCCATGCCTCTTACCATCTCTCTCTTGCACAGGTGCCAAGTCTGGATATGTGCTGCTTGAATCAGGGAGGCCCAGCAATCTTAGGGGAGTTCCTAGCAACTACCCACCCAAGATAAGGTGAGAAGGAGGTCTATAGATAACATGAAATAGAGGGTCCTCCAAGAGGCACTGAGGGAATAGTAAAGAAACACTCTGCCAAGAAGATGAGACATATCTAGTTATCTTGCAAATAGAAGGTATTGAACTGTAGGTATGGTTCTGCTTCATTGCCCCAAGTGATCTCATTCTGAGGTCAAAACAAGGATTTGGAGAAATCATAGGTCAGAGTATACTCAAGTACAGTAATGTTCAGAAGTGTACTATGAAGTGGTTTTGCCCAAACTCATTAATCAAGAACAGCTACATGTATATCTAGGAACTTGCCTCCTTTTACCTCACAAATTACATTAACAATTCACTTGATAATTTGACGCACATAATGTGTCCTCCCATTGGTCCATGTGCTCTTTTAAGGTTTCATCGGCCCTATAAAGATTATCTCCATTACCTATAGGGATTCTCTTGCTTCTCCTCTGCCCTCCTGGCCATCTCACCCCTTCACTCCCCAAAGGAACTAGTATATAAATCAAATCCTCATTAAAGAGATAAGGTTGAATCTTATCAGCCTTTTATTACCTCGTCTGGTAGGGGAATCCTCAGCGTTCAAACCTTACAAATTTTCAACGATAGGTATCAGTCTGAGGACTGGCTTACTCGGTCACTGCCAGGGGCCATAAGCCTTGGATGTTGCCTAGAAATCCTGGCCTAGGAGACAGGAGACTCATTATTATATTAAGGATTGTAAAATGCACCCCCACTCCCCCCACCCCCGCCATTGGGATGAATGTGAGTTTTGGTCAGAAACCATCCTTGTGGGAAACCATTATCAGTAGGCAGAGTGTCCCCTCTGCTACAGGTGTTTGATCACAATGACAAAGTGTGGTGTTATGGTTAACGTATTGAGTACCATTACCTCTGGGAAGCAAACCTTCATAAGGATGAATTGGTGGTAGAGTCAGACTGAATATTGTTTGGGATTAGAACTTTTGAGTTAGGGCCTTGTTCCTCCACCAGCTGTCCTGGACAGGCACTGTCAGCATAGCCTGGGGGCTTGTCAGAAAAGCGGAGTCTCAAGCCCCATACCAGGCCTACTGGATCAAAATTGCATGTGACAAGATTCCCGGGTAATTTGTATGCCCATTAAAGTTTAAGAAGATTTGGGTTAAGGTGCTCCTTTAAAACGAATATAAATGTCTCTTCTAGAAGGTTACTATTGGCCAGTCATTTAATATAATGAGGACAATTTAATCAGATTACTTCTCATTTATTCCTTAGCTTAAATAAACCAGAGTGGGAATTTTGTTTGAAAGAGAAGGAGAAACTACCAAACTCCCAGTCCCTAACCCCGACTGTAACCTTAGCTCTCACCACAGAGATGTGGCACATAGTAGGACTCAGGAGATTTTATTTGGCTGAATAACTGATCCACGAAAAGAAAGAATATGTGGTTTTATGGTTTCACTCGTGGCCATATGTAAAGGTGTAGTAGACAGAATAATGGAACTCAAAATGTCAATGTCCTAATCCCTTGAACCTGTGAATCTGTTACCTTATGTGGCAAAGAGGGATTAATCAGCTGATTTTAAGATAGGAAGATCACCCCGGATTATCCAGGTAAACCCCATGTAATTACAATGGTTCTGATAAGTGGAAGAGGGAGACCAGAGAGAAGGTCAGAATCAGGGAAGGAATGTGAGAAGAACCAGACTTGCCCTTGGCAGCTTTGAAGACAGAGGAAGGGAGCCGTGAGTCAAAGAATGTGGGCAATCTCTAGAAGCAGAAGGCAAGGAAGCAGGTTCTCCCATAGAGCCTCCAGAAAGGAAGGCAGCCCTTCTGACACTTTGCTTTTTGCCCAGGGGCACCTGTGTTGGACTTCTTACCAACAGAGAATGGTCTGACACTGAGTTTATGTTGTTTTAAGCCACTAAATTTGTGGTACTTTGTTGAGGCATCAATAGGAAAGTGATATACTACACTAGAAAACAGTTTGTTCATTTTGGATGTGCAAACAAGCACAGAAGCAGCATGTGTATGTGTGTGTATATATGTGTGTGTGTGTGTGTGTGTGTATTTGTGTGTGTGTGTCTGTGTGTGTTTATATGTATATGTGTATTGTGTATATATGTGTATATGTATGTGTATGTATGTACTAATCATCTGTCTATGTCTAATTTTCTTCTTTTTTAAATTTTTTAAAGTTTATTTATTTTTGGGAGAGAGAGAGATGGGGATGGGCAGAGAGAGGAAAGAGAGAATCCCAAGCAGGCTCCCACGGTTAGTGCAAAACCTGACACGGGGCTCGATATCATGAACCATGAGATCATGACCTGAGCCGAAATCAAGAGTCAGTCACTTACCTGACTTGAGCCACCCAGGGGCCTCCTAATTTTCTTCTTTCTTATATACTTTGGAAGTCAGATGCACATGCTTGCATTAATCCTCTTCTCATTTCACAGAATATCATCATCTATCCATGGAAGTGTTCTCTTTTTTTGTAAGAAAAATATGTTTATTTTATTGTTTTTTTCCCCTTCATCCACCATTCTCTATCCCATGCCCTCTTCCCATAGGCATCCACTAGAATATATTTAATATAGTCTTTCCAATCCATCTGACAGATGTTTATTTAGCTATATGAGCACACTTATAAAAATACACAAGGCCGTTTTATGTGGGTGTGTAATATATAAATGGAATTGTGCTATAAATCTCATTCTGCTTTTACATTTTTTTCCCTCAACTCTGTTCGTGAGATCAATCCAGATTGCTATATGGAAATCTAGTTCATTATCCTGGTGTATACATATAGCACATTTTACCTGTACATTCCTTAAAGATGGACACCTAGGTTACCCCTACCAGTGTGACAGTGAACTTCCTTAGATATATCTCCTTGTGTTCCTAGGAAGAATTTCCCTAGGTGTGTACCCATAGGTCAGCTTGCTAGATTTAAGGTACCTGATTGCCCTTCAGAATGGCTGCACTAGCAGTGAGTGAAGGTCTTGTTTCCCTACGTCTAACCCAAAAAGCACAAATAACTGTGGGCAACAACTAGCTGCGAAAGGAAGTATAGATGATTTAGCAGAAATCATGCTGTGAATGCACAATGAGCAGGGATAAATTAGAAAATAATTCTTGGAAGAGGAGAGTCTTGCAAGAAGTGACAGATGTGGCTAAGAAGGGGAAAGCCTTTCAGGCAGAAAGAATGTGTTCAGAGCTCACAGGAGCTCGGACTGATCACCAGTGAGGGGTCCTTAAGGTCAGAGGAGATCTCCCTTCTTCTGAATGGTCCACTCTGTTTGCAGCCTCCTACTCACCCTCCCACCCAAGGAAACAGATCTTCTCTGAACTTCCCTGAGGATATGAGGGTTCTTAGGTTCCAACTCCCTCTCTTTAACTCTTCTGTCACTCTGTAAATTTATAGTTTGACAAAATATGTAAAATTGATGAGTTTTGACAGATACATACCCCTGGGACATCACCAGCACAATCAACACATAGAACATTTCCATCATCCCCCAAACCTTCCTTGTACATGTTTGCAATCCACCTTTCCCTCTGCTCCTAGCCCCACGGACCCACTGATTTGCTTTTTGTTACTACAGGTAAGTTTGCATTTTCCAGAATTCTGTATACAGTAAGTACTCTTTCGTGTCTGGCTTTTTTTCCCCACTGAGTACAATTATTTTGAGATTCATTCATCTTAGTGGCATATCAATAATTTCTTTTTTTTTTTTTTTTGCTGAATGGTATTCCCTTGTATGAATATATGACATTTTATTTATTCACTTGTTGAAAAATATTTAAGTTATTTTCTGTTTGGGGCTATTATGATTAAAGCTGCTGTGAATATTCATGTATAAACTTTCATGTTTGTTTTAACTCTTTTGGATAAATAGGAGTTCGATGGATCAAATGACAGGTAGATGTTTCACAATTTTAAAAATCGACACACTCTTTTTCAAAGTGGTTGTACAATTTTACACTTTTTAAAAAAAATTTTTTTAATGTTTATTTTTGAAGGAGAGAGAGAGAGCATGAGCAGGGGTAGGGCAGAGAGAGAGGGAGACACAGAATCCCAAGCAGGCTCCAGGCTCCAAGCTTTCAGCACGGAGTCCTACGTGAGGCTCAAACTTATGAGCTATGAAATCATGTCCTGAGCCAAAGTCAGGCTCTTAACCACTTAATTGGTTAACAAACTGAGCCACCCTGGTGCTCCCAATTTTACACTCTTAACAGCAGTGTAGGTGAGTTCCAATTGATCCACATTCTTGCCAACAGTTGATATGATCAGTCTTTTTAATTTTTTATCATTTGAATGGCATTTCATTGTAGTTTTAATTAGTACAATGACCAGTGCACAATACCAACTAATGATGTTAAGGATTTCTTTTGTGCTTATATCTTCCTTGGTGAACTGTCACTTCAAATTTTTGCCCCTATTAAAATGGTTTTGTTTGATTTTTATTATTGAGCTGTGAGAGTTCTTTATTTATTCTGGATATAAGTCCTGTGGAAGATTTGTGTATTGCAAATAATTTCTCCCATTCTGTGGCATAACTTTTCAGTTTTTTAACAGTCTTTCAAAAAGCAACATTTAAAAATTTTGGTTAGGGGTGCCTGGGTGGCTCAGTCGGTTAAGCATCTGACTTTGGCTCAGGTCATGATCTCGCAGTCTGTGAGTTCCAGCCCTGCATCGGGCTCTGTGCTGACAGCTCAGAGACTGCAGCCTGCTTTGGATTCTGTGTCTCCTTCTCTTCTGACCCTCCCTGACTTGTGCATGCACTCTCTCTCTCTCTCTTTTTCTCTAAAAAATAAATATTAAATATTTTTTTTGGTTAGATAAAATTTATCAACTCTTTTTTTTATTGTTCATGTTCTTTGTATTCTAAGAAATCTCTGTCTATCCCAAAGTTGCAAAGATTTTTCTCCTATGTTTTATTCTAGAAATTGTGTTTTAGATATTATACCACTTGTGCATAAAGTTAACTTCCTCCTTTAATCTCTGAGATCCTTGGATCCATGAGGTTTTCCTAGAAGGGCCAGTATCTCTTTTTATCTATAATGGGAATAAACTTTAAGACCTAGTTGGAGTCTCATAAATACATCATCAGCCATTTGGGCTCACAGGTACATCAAAAGATAGAAGAAAAAAATTTAAATTCCATTGAGTGGTTCTCCCCTACTTAGGTACCACATATGTAGAATACGACTAGTGTCTGATATGGAACCCAAAGGAGATTCATGTATCTTCAAGGAAAAGTGGGCAGGTAAGACAGGGGCTGATTTAGCTAAAGGAGGAGGGAAGATGTTTTTGTTCAAGTACCTGGGGAAAATGGGGGGAATCAGGAGGGAGCATAGTGTCTCTCCTGGGTATTTATGATGAGCCAAGTTCTGGAAACTCAAGCAGGATTTGATGAATATGGTCTCACAATTGATGTTGTGAACAGAGGAACATAAATAAAGGTGCTACAGCAGTACAAATGGGGGAAAGTGTTCTACATAGGTGCAAAAGGCCCTTTTCCCCACTTCATACAGACTCAGTAAGGTTTTAACCAAGGAAGACTCTGGGGAGTATATGGCCACTGGTTCTGTGAGAGTTTGTAGCTCTAGGAGCTACTAGAGCCACCAGCCTTGGCACAGACACAGACATCAGTGTGGTCACAGAAAAAAATAAGTGGGGAGATGAAAAACAAGAGAAAACCTTTTGAGTGCACACGAGATTTCCCTTGAAACTCTAAAAAATGTAGGAGTAGAGGGTTATTGCCAGTAATGAGACATATTCTCATGTACCACCTCGAAGAGAATGTGGCTTCCTTCTACCTTTGGCTTTTGAGAGTCACTGCTTGTAATGAGAAATATTAGTGACATGGAGCCAGAAAAAAAGTCTGAGAGACACTACATCACAGGAAAGAGAAAGTGGTGATGGAGCCGAGGTGTGACCTTGGCTCCATTATTTTCTTGGCTGGGGACTATGAACTCAAGCCCATAAGAGACACAGAAGCAGACCCATATCCCTCAGGCCTTACCATTTCAGTATACTCCTTCTTCACTGCCAGTATTTGCATCTTGGTGCTTGAGGACTTCATCTGGAAACCTGGAAAGTCACTAGGCCTGAGGTACATGAGAGTTCAGACATCCTGAGATGTTAACTGTCCCCTGTCCCCCAGAGTATCTTTCAACCAATAAGTGATGGGAGATGATGTGTAAATATCCCAGCAACCTCATCCCTTGGGTGGGACAATTCTGAGGTATGTGTTTTACATTGTTCCCCAGCAGGATTAAGCTGTAGTTGTTCACTGTGTAGTTGGCTTAATAATTCACTTTTTATTGGCTGTCTTCCCCACCCTGACTCATTTCCTCACGCTCTTGCTGGTATTTCCTTGGATTAAATCCCAAATAAACTACTTGCTCTCAAATCCTTGTTTCAAGGTCAGCTTCCGGAGGACCCCAAACTAAGACAATTCTCCACAGTAAGTTAGCTTCACTACACACACATTGCCAGAGAGCTGCTTGAGAGACACCCTTCCTCTTATTCCTCTCTTTTCATCTAAGGGAGTGGGGCTGGCACCCAGAGATCTGAGGTTGTGTTGTGTGTACTGTCGTCATCTGTGCAGGCCTGGTATTGTGTAAACATGTTCACAGGCACTGGGGAATCTCCTCATTGAGATCTTCCCAAACTCCTCACTGTTAAATGAAAGAAGGTGACCACCATGGAATGAGTGACTGAGATGCTGTACTGATGGGGGATGAGGAGAGCCATCTTTATGGACAGTGGCATCTCTTGAACTCTGTTCCCTGGTGTTTTGGGAGATACTTAGTAGGAGACCCAAAAATCAAGTTCCTAAGGTCACATGTTTAGGAATTGCTGAGTTAAGCAGAGACTATTTTATGGTAGGACTTCTCAGTACCTTTAATAAGACAAGGTGCATTGTGATCTCTGAGAAATGGTGTTTTCCAAATCTCTCTGACCATAGACCTTTTGAAGAAACATCTATTAATACCCCACCAAAAACATTTTGGGAAGTGATGGTAGAGAGACACATATTTTCCTTCTTCCAAATGCGTATCTTTCAGTAATGAGTATTATGAAATGAGTTCTGGCTTCCATCCCAGTGGTTGAAATGTCTTCTGTCTTCTCTCTTCCCTATGAAGCTGGACTTTGGTGGGGCTGTTACTCCTTATTATATAGGTAAAGTACCATAATCATCACAAGACCCAGCAATTGCCTGGCCTTTGCAGTCTCCAGACTGTGTTCTCATACATTAATCCTCACAACAACCCAGGAGGTAGGTCTTCTAGATTCTTACTTAATCTTTTATTTTTTTATGTTTATGCGTTTTTGAGAGAGAGAGAGAGAGAGAGAGAGAGAGAGAGAATGAGCAGGGGAGGGGCAGAGAAAGATGGTAGACACACAGAATTCAAAGCAGGCTCCAGGCTCTGAGCTGTCAGCACAGAGCCCGACACAGGGCTTGAACCCACAAACTGTGAGACCATGACCTGAGCCAAAGTCGAATGCTTAACCAACAGAGCCACCCAGTGTGCCTAGATCCTGATTTAATAGGTGAGGAGACTAGAGTTCAGAGGTTTTCCCAGGATCTCTTGGTGGTACATCAGTGCAGGAAAACTGGGATTTGTTGAAAGGAACACAAGCAAGAGACTCTGATTTTCTCTAGATGGTCTGAACTTTGAGTAAAGATTCAGTTAACATAGCAGACTTTTCTAAGACTTTGGGGTTTGAAAAGGTCATTGGACCAGTCCAGAAAGAGATGAAAGCATATCAGTTCTCAGAGTATGATATTTGGGATTCCGTCCAGGTGGTCTGTGGGCTGGGTCCATGACACCACCAAAGGGAGGTGGCATCCTGGAGAAGATTAGGGCTTCCAAAGAAAATCTTGGATTTGAATTTTTGCTCCATCATTTAACATCAGTGTGGCTTTGGGCAAGGTACTTAAATGGTCTGAACCTCAGACCTCCTCATCTATAAAGCATAGAGAATAATATTTCTCATGGGGCTGCTGTGAGGATGAAATTAGATAGTATACCTAAACTTCTTCACACAGAAGGTGCCTGGCATATAGTAAAATGAAAAAGAAAAAACGGCTATTACTAGTAGAATAGTATCCACAATTTTTACTTTCTGGCATGAATTAATAATTTAACAAAAACCAGACATCATTTTTGTTGGTGCCTTACTAGAAATAGTACTGTTTTCTAATGACTTCTGGCAGTAGTTTTTAAAAAATTGTTGTTGGAGGGAAGGGCAAGGCGGTGGAGAAGTAAGGAGCTCTGTAATTTTCGCCCGCCTACATCTATTAAACTGAGAAGGACTGAAGAGACAATACTCTGATCTGCAAGAGTGGGAAGAGAACACACAGACTCCAGAAAGAAAACAACCTCAAAGATGCCTGAGTGAGTGAGTGCGAACTGGGAAAATTGGAGGACGGGCCGGGCCTGGAGCTGAGGTGGGGTGGGGAGCCACAGCCCAGCACAGGGAGAGTGCGCGGTGCCCCTGAGAGACAAGGGGAATAGAAAGAGAGACTGAAAAAGCTCATAGAACTGTCTCTAAAGAAGAGATAAAAAAACTCATCCCAGGACAGAGAGATATTGTCACCCCATATATAACCGCTAGGTGTGGGGAGAGAAATCCGTCCCATCTAGCTGGCGAATTCTTCCTTGGGCTCGGGGGGGCAGCAGTGCCCATTCCAGGCGGTGCCAGGAGAAACAGACCCCGCCCCCTGCGCATCTCATCTCGGGTGGTAGTATTAAAGTGCATGGACTAAGATTTGGAAGTGAGGTGGAGCTTGGAAAATACAACTTGGCTCTCCGTGGCACAGGGAGATGGGACTCAAAAGAGCGGCTTGCAATGCTTGCTTTGAGCAGAGCTTGGGGCGCCGCCATTCTTCTCCCCGCAGCCACCAAAGTGGGGCCTCGGAGAGCAGCCCCTGAGACCTGACCTACCTACACCAAACCACGCCCATCCGCATGGGCGAGCGGCCCCTTTTTTTTCGCCCTTTTTTTCTTTTCATCTTCTTTTTTTCTCTTGCCATCCAGATATATTTTCCTTTATCTCATTCTTATCTCTCCTTTCGGCTGGTTATACGCTTTTAGACTGTTCATAGTCTTTTGCTGTCTCTGTCCCACCCCCCCCTTGTTTTTTTTTTTCTTCTTTCCTTTCCTTTCCTTTCCTTCCTCCTTTTGGTTTGCTTCTTTGTTTGATTTGTCTGTGCGTTTGCATGCTTTTGTTCCCTGTGTGTTTGTCTCTTTTCCTTTTCAGGACTACCTCAAGAAACAAGGCAAAGTACACATGGTGGAGAGTCCCAAATATCACTGACTAGGGAAGTAAAATAATCAAAGGCACAACAAGAGAAACCAAGAGACACCATTAAAAGAACACTTCCTGAAACGACAGGCCCTGGACAGTCAATGAGCCTCCTTTAATAGAGCAATACTAACAGGTGCACAGTGCATAACGAGCTTTTAAAACTGACAAGAGACAGAAAGCTAGCCAAAATGACAAAACGAAAGAACTCTCCTCTAAAGAAATTCCAGGAAGAAGTCACAGCCACAGAACTGCTCAAAACAGATTTAACCAACATAATTAAACAAGAATTTCGAACAATTGTCATAAAATTAATCGCTGGACCTGAAAAAAGCATCAGAGAAACTATTGATACAAGACTAGGGACCTTCAAAATAGCTGTGATGAGTTAAAAAAGGCTATAAATGAAGTGTACAATTAAATGGAGGTGACCACTGCAAGGATTTAAGAGGCAGAGAGGAGAATAGGTGAACTAGAAGACACAGTTATAGCAAAAGAGGAAGCTGAGAAAAAGAGACAGAAATTGATAGAGGAGCACAAAAAGAGAATTCGAGACCTGAGTGATACAATCAAATGGAACAATATCTGCATCATAGGAATTCCTGAAGATGAAGAAAGAGAAAAAGTTCCTCAAGGGGTGCTTGATCAAATTATAGCTGAGAACTTCCTGAATTTGGGGAAAGAAATAGACATTGAAATCCAAGAGGCGCAAAGAACCACCTTAAGACGTAACTTGAATCGACCTTTGGCACGACATATCATAGTGAAACTGGCAAAATATAAAGATAAAGAGAGAATGCTGAAAGCAGCCAGGGATAAAAGGGCCCTAACATACAAAGGGAAACCTATCAGAGTGGTTACAGACCTATCTAATGAAGCTTGGCAGGCCAGAAAGGAATGGCAGGAAATCTTCAATGTGATGAACAGGAAAAATATGCAGCCAAGAATCCTTTATCCAGCGAGCCTGTCATTCAAAATAGAAGGAGAGATAAAGGTGTTCCCAAATAAACAAAAATTGAGAGAATTCATCACCACCAAACCAGCCCTACAAGAAATCCTAAGA